>CM065746.1:5416662-5424162 GCA_033310375.1 Conus canariensis
TCTGTGTCTGTCTCTGTCTGTCTGTCTGTCTGTCTGTCTGTCTGTCTGTCTGTCTGTCTGTCTGTCTCTCTCTCTCCTTTCCGCCGGTTTATCCCCTCTCTCCGTCTTTCCCTCCGCTTCTCCCCGCTGTCTTCCAGTACCATCTCTCCTCTCTTTCTCTGTCTGCCTCTGTCTGTCTGTCTGTCCTGAATGTCTGTCTGTCTGTCTGTCTCTCTGTCTCTGACTCTCTCTTTCTCTCTCTCTTCCTCTATCTCCCCACCTCCCTCCTTGCCCCCCCCCCCCCCCCCCCCCATGTCTCTGCTGTCACGTTCTCTGTCAGGGACAATCGTTGTCACGTGCTGAAGAATGAAACTGTGCACTGACTGAGCAGATACACAGCACGTGAATCACTCCTCCTTCCCCCCGCCCCCTCTTCACCCATCCTCACCCTCACCATGCTAGTCATTGACCAAATATGGCTTCCCGTCTTGAACTTCTGTCTTGCCCTGTCTCATCTCAGTCTGGGTTTCCCTCTCCCTCGTCTGACCCTTAACCTAACACCTCCCCATCCCCTCCCACCCCCATCACCCCCCATACTGCCCTCCCCCAACCCTCGCTCCATCCCTTACCTCTTCTCCCCAACCCCTCATCTCGTTCCGGCTCTATGTTCTCCTCCTCTGCACTGTGTGTGTGTGTGTTGTGTGTGTGTGTGTGTGTGTGTGTGTGTGTGTGTGTGATGTGTGTGTGTGTGTGTGTGTGTGTGTTGTGTGTGTGTGTGTGTGTGTGTGTGTGTGTGTGTTGTATGCGTGTTGGTGTGTGAGTGGATCAACGCAGTAAATAAAAGGGAGGCGAACGGGTTGATACACTTTGATATACGTTTTGTTGTTGTTGTTGTTGCTCATCGACTTGTTATTCCCAACATCGCCTTTCGAATAGATCATTTCGCTCATTAACTGATTCTCGGGTACATTTGTTCGTTCATCCATGAGTGTTTCATCCCATTCCACGTAACCCTTCACTGTGTCGGTCATTCACTCAAACAGCCGTTTGTTCGTTTGTATTGATCCTTTCATTCATTTAGCCGTCCGTGTGTATATTCTCGCCCATCGCCACCTCTTCTGCCACAATTCATGTTCGTGTGACATAAGCACAGCCTCAGACTTCGACGCAGACTCTTCAATGGTCATGAGAACGCCCTCAAGATTACTTGATACATCATGGGAAAAGCGACGTGGTTACCGGGAAGACAGGTTGGGAGTGGGGGAAGAAAACGTTAGAGAGAGAGAGAGATAGTAAGAGAGACAGACAGGGAAAGAGAGAGATAGGGGAGGAGGGGAAAAGAGAGGGAGAGAGCGAGAGAGAAAGAGAGTAAGAGTTAAAGAGAGAGAGAGAGTGAGTAAGACAAAACACACACACACACACACACACACACACACACACACACACACACACACACACACACACAGATAATCTGAGAGACAGAAACAGAGAGAGAGAGAGAGTCAGACAGTGAGAGAGACAGAGGGACACAAACAGAGAGACAGACAGACAAGAGACAGAGAATCAGAAACAGAGACAGAGAAAATTAACTGCCCTTCAAAAACATCGTCAACATCACCTGCACTAGGAGCAGATCAAACAAGCCAAAGCTCAGACCCCACGCATGAAAACCAAAAATACCTCTCCCTAGTCGAATCTTACCTCCACGCAAACAAGAGCTAATCACTCCATCCGAAAACCAGACAGAGTGACGGACCTTTGCGTCGTCAGCCAAGATGGGACACTTCACGTTTATTTTTTTTCTGTGTGGTTTTCTGCCATGTTTTCCCTTCATAAAAACTTGGAAGGGACAGACTATGGTCGCCACTTGAAAAGTTAGTGATCGTCATTAAGCGATGGAATCGTCTCTTTCTGTCAGACATTTGGAAGTCATCGTCTGAGTGTCCCTGCTAAGTTTGGTCTCGTACAGCAGAGATTGCCAGATTACACCTGCATGCAGTCGATGGGTCAGTTCTTGTGTACTCTTCAAGCGACCGTGGTTTCACTTACTTCCTCTCTCTCCTCTCTCTCTCTCTCCTCTCTCTCTCTCTCTCTCTCTCCTTTGTCTTTGATTCTCATTCAAGATACCTTTTTTGTGCTCGAAGTGGCATACTCATTCCACTTTGTGGTCAAAGTATGAAGAATAAAAAACGTGCAGACAGAAATAAGAAACGGAGAGAGAGAGAGAGAGAGAGAGAGAGAGAGAGAGAGAGAGAGAGAGAGAGAGAGAGAGAACGAACGAATGAACGAACGAAATTTTATTTTACCAGGGTAATGAGAAAACCAAATTGTGCATGCCTTTTCCACCCAGTGAGGAGAGAGAGAGAGAGAGAGAGAGAGAGAGAGAGAGAGAGAGAGAGAGAAGGGGGAGGGAGAGAGACAGGGAGATAGAGGAGAGAAGAGAGAGAGAGAGAGAGAGAGAGAGAGAGAGAGAGAGAGAGGAGAGAGAGAGTCTTGCTTCGAAAACGTGCGTCAACAACACCTGCATCGGGAACAGCAGGTAAAAACTCACTGCATTTAACATACTTCAAGAGAAGAAATTTGTCTCTATAAGATTAGCCCGCTTATGCAAAGTCTCCCCCCCCCCCCCCCCCCCCGAAAAAAAAAAAAAATGGTAAAGATCGGCACTTTCCTCGGATCTTTTCTGGTCTTCTTGGCTGACTCCCCTTGCATTCTATAAGGATTCACGCCTCCTCTCTCTCTCTCTCTCTCTCTCTCTGCTATCATGTTTCCTTACGTACAAACGTTGTCACAGGCCGAAGAGAGAAACAACTGAACACACCGAGCAGATAGCACAGCATGTGAATCACTCCGCCCTCCCACCCACACCCACCCCCACCCATCGTCCCCCCTCCTTCACCATCTTCACCCTCACCTTCCTGGTCGTTTACCAAATATGGCTTCCCATCTGGAACTTCTGTCTTGTCTCTCTGCTGCCCTCCTTTCCTCCAACCCCCCCCCCCCCCCCCCATCTCTTTTTCTCAACCCCTCGCCCTTTTTGGCCCAGTGATATCCTAATCTGCGCTGCTGTCGTTTGTGTCGATGCATATATATATATATATATATATATATATATATATATATATATTAGTTATCAACTTGTTATTGGTATTTTTTCCGGCCGTTGTTCCAGCTATCGATCATTTGTTCTCTAATAGGTTCGTACATTTACTCATTCGTTCTGACTTTGTTGTCCTATTCCTCGCATCCCTTTGCCGTGTTCACTGACTCACACAGCTGTTTGTTCGTGTGTTGATCCTCTGATCCTCTGACTGCCGTTGTAGTTCACTTGCACATTGTCGCACGCCATCACGTGTTCTTCCACAGTTCATGTCCGTGTGGCTTCATCCCAGACTCAGATGCAAACTCTTCAATTGGCTGGGGAACTCCAAGGATCAGCGGAAATACCGTAGGAAAAATGGTGAATGATTATTGGGAGGCGGCGGGTATAAAGAGGGAGAGAGAGTGAAGAGAGAGAGAGAGAGAGAGAGAGAGAGAGAGAGAGAGAGAGAGGGGGGCGGGGAGGGAGAGAGAGACCGAGAGAGAGTCAGACAGACAGACAGAGACAAAGGAAAAGAGAGACAGAGACAGAGAGACAGAGACAGACAGACAGTCAGTCAAACAGACAGACAGACAGACCCGAGCCAGAGCCATAGACAAAGAGAGAGACAGGGAGAGATAGAGGCAGACGTAGACAAACAGAGACAGGACCAGAGACAAAGAGATAGAGAGTGAGAGAGAAAGAGAGGGGGAGACAGACAGACAGAGACAGAGACAAGGAGAAAGAGAGGGAGAGAGACAGAGAGAGAGAGAGAGAGGGAATTAACTGCCATTCAAAAACTATGTCAGCAGAGACAAAGAGACAGAGAGAGAGAGGGGGGGGGGAGAGAGAGAGAAAGAGAGAGAGAGAGAGAGAGAGAGAGAGAGAGAGAAGAGAAGAGACAGAGACAGACAGACAGAGGGAGAAAGTTAACTACCCTTCAAAAACTACGTCAACATCACCTGCACTGGGCACAGATTACACAGGCCGACCTCCCCAACACCACGCATTAAAACCAAAATACCTCCCCCTGATTCCCTGATCGAACATCGCCATCCACGCAGCCAAGAGATAATCACTCGTCCGAAAATCAAACAGAGTGACGGGCCTTATTTCGTCAGCCATGATGGAACGGGTCACTTTTTTATCACGTGAATTTCAAAAGGAATTTCAAAGTAAATCCGCCAGTTAACAGCGACAAACAAATTACGACACAAACACGACGCGTTTCGACATCTTAGATCTTCTTCAGGCAAAAGAAACAAACATTAGGATTAGGACATTAGGACAACAAAAACGAGAGACGAGCAGTCACTTCTAAAATTCGGTGCAAGATAGGCGTTGAAAGAAGCGTGGGAGAAGATCTAAGAGGTCGAAACGCGTCGTGTTTTGTCTGTAAATTTGTTCGTCCCTGTTATCTGGCGGATTTTTATTTTAAAATCCTTTTAAAATTTGTTTCGATTTCTGCCTGCACTCATCTCACTTTGAAGCCAACTTCTTTTTAATGATGTAGTTTTCTGCTATATTTCCTTTCATCACATTTCAAAGAGCAAGAAAAGGGGAAGACTGCGGTCTCCAGCTGAAATGTTAGTCATCATCATTGAGCAGTGGAGTCCTGCTGTTGTTTGTTCCAGTCATCTGGAAGCAAAGCCTGAGAGTCCCTGCTAATCTTTGTCCCGTTATGCAGCGGATGCTAGCATAGAAGACACACGTTGCCCGTTATGCAAAGGATGCTAGCAGAGTAGACACACGTTGCCCGTTATGCACAGGATGCTAGCAGAGTAGACACACGTTGCCCGTTATGCACAGGATGCTAGCAGAGCAGACACACGTTGCCAATGGGCTGATTATTGAGTGGTGTCGAAGCGAATTGGGTCCCATATTTTCCCCCTCTCCTTCGACCTTGATGCTCATTAAAACACTTTTTGGGGACGTAGTAGCAGGCTAATTCGAGTTTGTTGTCAAAGTACTGAAGAAGGACAATAAGAACAGAGGAACAGGAGCATGATGAAGAGAACTAGGAGGTATAAAAAAAATCTGGAAGAAGAAGAAGAAGATGAACAACAAGAAGATGAACAACAAGAAGACAATGACAACGACGACAACGGAGACGACGACAACAACGACGACTTCAACAACGACGACAATGAAGAAGAAGAAGATGTATAAAAGAGATAAAAGAGGAAGAAGAAAAAGAAAAAGTGGAAGAAGAGGAAGACGGACCGGGAAAAAAAGGCAGAAAAGATGAGGAGGTCAAAACTCAAATGTACTGAGTAAAGTCGTTTTGACCACATAGGAGCATGACTGCTGCAGTTGTAAACACTTCCCAGTAAAACGCACACGCACAGACACAGACACAGACACACACACACACACACACACACACACACACACACACACCACACACACCACGTGCGCGCGCGCGCACGCACGCACGCACGCATGCACACACTCAAAACAAGCACCAAAGCATTGCATCATTGAAAAAAAATTGTGAAGTATGAAAAGAGACGTTAGAACGACATGAATAAACTAAATCAGAACACACACACAGAAAACTTGTATTTCATTGATAATTTTCAGACGTACGTAGGTATGAGAGACTCACATGAGAATATCCATTGCCTGAAATACATGCTGAGAAATGAAAGCAGGGAAGAACACGACGATACACAAACAGAATGGAAACAAACAAACAAACACACGAAAAATGCAGAATTGTGGACGTAATAAAAGTATCAGCTTTTTTTTTTTTAATCTAACTTAAAAAAAAAAAATCTTTGAACTTGGTATTTTTGTGTTTTTCTTCCTTCAGGTATTGAAGAGCTAAAACAGAACAGATTATGGCCGCCATTTGTAAAAGTTAGCGGGCATCATGAAACGGTATTCTCTTTTTTTATTGATCATTTTCAAACAAATGTCTGGGAGTCGAGGCTCAGACTTTCGTTTATAATTGGGAATGGTGGACAGTAAAATCCTCTTAGTACCGTAATGACGGAGTGCTCTAACGTGACCTTGGTCTTTTATTTTTTCCTCGGGTGTCCTTGAAAGTTGGGAAATGTATTTTCGGGTGTGATGACTTGGTGGACAGCATTTAGTTGTGAAGAAAAAGAAGGATAAGGGACGGCGTGAGGAGGAAATGAGAAGGAGCAGAAGAAAAGGACGAAGAAAAGAAAGAAAGAAAAGAAGAAGAAGAAGAAGAAGAAGAAGAGCAACAACAATACCAACAACAACAACAATAATGATGATGATGATGATGATGATGATGATGATGATGATGATGATGATGATGAAATTATGATGCTGCTGTTGCTGCTGCTGCTGATGATGATAATGATGATGATAAGAAGAAGAAGAAGTAGAATCAGAAACGCTTGTCACCATTATCGTCATTGTTATCATCATTTCACCACCATCCTTCAGAAGAACAATGAGGAAGACATTTTCCTTGACAGTTTCCCTCAGTACCACGTCACCATGCAGTAGTTTGTGTCTCTAGTGCTGGAGAACATGTTAAGGGAACTTAATTTCCACTCCCCACACCCACTACCCCCAACCATAATCACCCTTCACCATCAGCCTCCACTCCCTGTTACCCGCTCCGCACTCACCCACTGGAAACCAAAGTCCTGCAAAAGTACGAATCCTGTTTCAACTTCGCTTCCCAGGATTCTCTCGCCTTAATTTCACCCATGTCTTAAGTTTCATAGCACTCCTATTCATAAGGGTTGATGACAATGTCTGATGATTCTGTTGGCATTCTTGTTGATAATGAAACACAGACTACGTTATAAAACAGTCGCTTTTTCCGCTAGAAACAGCAGAGAAACTGGCTCCATTGAGATCCGAGTCCCAGTCTTTATTTATTATCTTCAAAAGTGCCACCCAACCAGCCCTTTCCACCGGTATAACAAAGCGAAGGAGGAGGGGTCTGTGCTCCAACTACGTGAACGGAGAAAACTTGATTATCGTGGATTCCTCCCAGCCCCCCTCCCCCAAATGTTCTCTCCATACTTGTTGCCGAAGCATTATCTCTCCTGTTCCCTCCCACCTTTCCCGTCTCCCTCCACATTGTATGACACGCTGTCACGGGACACGATGATCACCTGTTGTTTCTTTGCCCTCCCAGTTCTCGTGTAAAGGTGCAACGCCTGTCCTTAGTTTACATGTTCATTGGTTTATTACGAGCCGAAACTGAAAAGTCATCCTTCTCAGCTGGCTTGAGACAAGGACGTTCCTGGCTACTGGCAGACAGGATTCTTTTCATTTCAGTCATCTGGGGACTGACCAGCCTCTGTGTGTGTCCTAGGCAGGCCTTCAGGTATGAGAGACTCGCGTGAGATTATCCATTGCCTTCAGGTATGAGAGACTCGCGTGAGACTATCCATTGCCTGAAAGGCCTTACAGAACAGAAACCAGGGAAGAAGGCGACAATGCAACAA
>CM065746.1:5429162-5439162 GCA_033310375.1 Conus canariensis
TCCCTGGCCACCCGTCCTTCATTCTCGCCCGATCCTTTACCTTATGCACCTTCCTGTCCGGAACTTTAGCTCTCGTCTTCTGGACTTTCTTCTCACGCTCCAAGCCCTCTACTCCTCTCCCTTCCTCCCTTCCCACACCCTCTTTCATCTTCCTTCCCTCCTCTTAACTCCTCATTCCAAGCCCCCAACTTGTTACGTTCTTCCATCTCACTTCACCTCTCTGTTGTTATTTTTGCTGGTGATGTCAATCCCGGTTAATGAGTTAACACACTGTATGTGTTTTGTTATCATTACTGTTTTGTTTTTGAGTCGTTTGTTCGTGCCTTCACCCTTTCCTTCGTTCAAAAATTGTTCATGCATTGCTCAGTTCGTGTCTTCACTCATACAGTCACTCATTCATTTGTTCACTCCTCGGATTGTGTTCAATCATCGGTTGTTTTTTCTTCAATCATTCAAACTGATTCAAAGAATCCTTCGTTAGTTTCTTCGGTCATTCTTTCCGTTTCGCTGTTGTTGTAGTTGTTGTTGTTACCGTTTTTACATCTTGAAAAAAAACCCACTGTGTTAATCGTCTCTGGATGACTCAGACTTAGACTTAAGCTCAGATGCAGACTCTTCAGTTGTTGTAGTTGTTGTCGTTGTTGTTACTTTCGTTTTTTTTTTGTTTTTTTTGCATCTCCAAAAATCTGTGTAAATCAAGATTCGTCTGTGGATGACTCAAACCCAGACTTAAGCTCAAATGCAGACTCTTCAGATGTTTTGAGAACCTCCAGGCAGACAGACAGACAGAAATGACACGTCAGCACTGCCTGTGTTGGGGGACAAATCAAACAAGCGAACATACGGATGTCAGACTTGAAACAAACAAACCAACATTAAATACCCCTCTGTGCATGATAACCCCATTTACATTCAAAAAAAAGAGAGAAAAAAAATACAGGGGGGGGGGGGGGGGGGGGGGGGGGGGGGGGGGGGGGGGGGGGGGGGGGGGGGAGGCAGACTCTGATCGGAAAATGAAACAGAGTAATAAATCCAATCTTTTTCTACTTTGACAGAAAATGTCAATCTCTCTTTTTTAATCTCTGTGGCTTTTTGCTATATTTTTTGTTTTTCTTGAATGATAAACAGTAAAGAATTTGTCCCATATTTTCATTTCTTAAACATTAGGGAACGACGTTGTTTTTTCTGTCATGATTTTTTTCCCCTGAACATCAAAGAGCTAAAACAGCAATTATGGTAGCCATTTGCAAGGTTAGCGATCCTTATCAGAACACGATTAACTGGTCCTTTCAAACAAAAACCAGAAGGTCGTTGCTGTTGTTTTTCATATTCAGCTAGGGATGACGAACAGTCAAACCTGTCAATATTGTGACTGAGTATTCTTGTCACATATGACCTCGGTAAATTACATTCCGTCAGTTTTCGTTGGAAGTTGTGAAACGATTTGGCTGGTATTGTCTCCTAGAAAGCACCTTTCACTTGGTGAATGTGGAGGGAAACGAAGAAGTAAAGAAAGACTGAAATGCAGAGGAGGAGGAGGAGGAGGAGGAGGAGGAGGAGGCGAAAGGGAGGAGGAGAAGAAGAAGAAGAAGAAGAAGAAGAAGAAGAAGAAGAAGAAGAAGAAGAAAGAAGAAAAAGAAGAAGTAACAGAAGAAGAAAAAGAAGAAGGGATAGAAGGAGAGAGGGGTAAGAATTAGGGTGAGGGGGGGGGGGGGGGGGCAGTCTAATGAAGAAAAGAAGTGGGAGATGGAAAAACGGTAAAAACAGGGGCAAGAAGGAAGAAAATTTTTTTTTAATTCTACTTCAATAAATTGCACGGGGTCCAAGGTATTAAGAGATGAAAACACCTTATGAACTACAACAATAACAACAACAACAACATCATCATCAACAACAAGAACAACTACAACTAACAACAACAACAACATCTTCTTCATCAACAACAACAACATCAACTACATCTCACCACTGTAACATCACATGACATGAAATCCAGTGAAGTCCGAACAGAAACACTTGGAAGGCAACGAAGACCCGAAAAGAAACGATCAAAACACAACAGAAAAGAAAAAGGAAAGAAAAAGGTAAAAAAAAAAAAAAAAGAAGTGAAGTAGGTCTGTAAACACTCCAAAAGTACAGCTTACCCCCCCCCCCTCCCCCGCCCCCTCTCCCTTTTCAAAAACCTGACAAGGAAGAACTTGACGACAAGTAGAACGCAGACGCAGACAAAGCTGAAGAAAACCCTTCCAGTTCCCAAGAACTGCTCGACAAAAATGTCGGGCAGATGATGAAATCCAGTGTGATTTAATGTCACGTGACATAGGGCCACATCAGTCTACTCTTCACAAATGCATTTTTATGTGCTCGTGCATGTAACGTCATGTTCTTTCAATCTACATGATGTATGACAGCGAATCTTTAAAAAAAAAAATTGTCATCGGAGAATCATGCTTAGCTTTGCTGACGAAGGGAACGTGATCACCTTAGAAACAATCCATTCAGGATTAACCATACTAGACACAGTCCGTACGGACTGTAGGAATCATGTACCAGTTACCCACTTTAGATTTGACTCCTTCCTACACTTTAAGAGAGAGAGAGAGAGAGAGAGAGAGAGAGAGAGAGAGAGAGAGAGAGAGAGAGAGAGAAGGAGAGATGCGGCATGGTTCATTTTCATACAGGTCAGTCCAATCGAGTTCTCTGTCTACTCTGTGGTACCACCCTGGCTCAGGAAACCATCCAATCAGCGCTGACCACGAGCATAATAAAATGAAGGGGGGAGGGGGGGGGGGGTTCCATGTGTTGTATGTATTTTGCTGGTCACCGCCAACTCTTGTCTATTTTCGATTCATTACATCCAATCCTCTCATCCGCCCTTCTCCTTCCTGCCCCTCCTTCTTGTGGGTGAAGCACCCCTCCTCTCTTTTCTTTCCACCTCCCTTCTCTTCCTCCCCTGTGCATTATACTGTACATTATACTGTACATTATACTGTACATTATACTGCACATTATACTGCAATATCAATGGGTCAAATCTTTCCTGTTCCAAAATTCAACAGAAAAAGAACTGCTAAACAACAATACTGGATGGATGTTGTAATCCGGTGTGATTTAATGACATTAGACGTTGTGCCACACAAATGTGCTACTATGTGCATCTACGTGAAATATCATGTTCTTTCAATTCATGTGACGTATGACAATGAATAAAAGTTTGTTTTAATAATGTTATAGGGGAACTATGCTTTACTAACGGACAGAACGTGGTCACATTTGAAAAAAAATCTATTCATAAGAAAATATAGCAAGATTTAGCTTATATGAAACATTCACTTTAGACCATGTGATCATGTAACAGTTACCCCCTTTTGATTTGACCCCATCGTAAGGGAGAGAAGAGAGAGAGAGAGAGAGAGAGAGAGAGAGAGAGAGAGAGAGAGAGAGAGAGATGTGGCGTGGTTCAGTTTCATTCACGTCAGTCAAGTCGAGGTGTCTCTCCATTCCATAGTGCCACTGCGGATAGCGCAGGAGACGACTCGATCAACCCTTTTCATCTCTCTCCCCTTTTCCTCCCCCACTGCATCACGCTGGGTCACTGGAACAAACAATGACCGTTATACGGGTGCCGGAATAGCTCAGACGCTACAGCCCCGGTCTCATTATCTTTGTGATCCTAGGGTTGCGGATTCGAATTTCCGCCGGGCAGTTTCGATACTAGGGGATTTTTTTTCCCTCGGAGTTAACATTGGTTCCCAAATAGTCCTGCGAATGAGACAATAAACCAAGGTTCCGTGTGTGAACGCACGCATAACATCTTGCACACACATAAAATCCCATCACCAACTTTCGGAAGAGAAGGCCAGTTTGGCCGTTGGTATGGATGGCACGTTACATATAGCATGCACCCTGCGTGAGAAATGGAAAGAATGAAGGAAGTAAGGACATTGAGTGAACGATGCATTGACCGGATGACAAGCGACTGAATGAAGCGCCGGCAGGCATCTCTTCGGTTGGCAACCCGTTGCGTACATGAGTATGGCTTGTTACCGCCTAGAACCTTTGGCAAGACGCGTTATAAATGTTATGTTATAGTTGTTATTATTGTTATTACATCTACCCATCGCAATTCACTTTGCCTCCCGTCTCCTGAAGAGGTAACGCCGGTCGCTGCCCTGCACGTTGATGGGTTTATCAAAACCCGATATCGACAAGCAGTCATCATTCTCCTCGAGCCTGAGATAGGTGTGCTCGTGGCATCTGTCACACAGGATTATCTCCCTTCTGTTCATTCGTGAGAGTGACCTGCCCCTGTATCATTCCCAGGAATCCTTGAGTCACAAGGGGTTCATGTGACGTCATCCACTTCCTGAAGGACTCCTTGGAGAATATTAACTACGGGAATACGGCCACACGCACGAGAGAGAGAGAGAGAGAGAGAGAGAGAGAGAGAGAGAGAGAGAGAGAGAGAGGAGAGAGAGAGAGAGAGAGACAGACAGACAGACAGACAGACAGACAGACAGACAGACAGAAACAGAGAGAGAGAGAGAGAGAGAGAGAGAGAGAGAGAGAGAGAGAGAGAGAGAAATGAAATGGTTGGGCAGAAAACGAGAAACTGGAAAATGGAGCGGAGATTCCCTATCCATAATAATGATGGAAAGAGGTAGAAATGGCGGAATAAAACAGCACCAAGTAAAGAGTTGAAGGGTTGAAGGGGAGGTTGGAAGAAGCCCTAGTGTTTGGTCACGTAAGTGAATATGAAATGAGGCAGGAAACAGTAAACAGTAAACAACAAGGAAGTAGGCTAACTATCCGCTAGCCGATTCGGTGTCGTAAGCAGCATTCCTTTGGAGTTGTCCACGTGTACTTGTTTTATCGTGGGAGCAAGAGTTACCCTACTTGTTTGTCGTTTACTGTTTGGTCACGTATTGAAAGTCAAAGACGTGGCGCGCGAACATATACCATGGGAGATCCAAAATACTACAATTCGGGCAAAGAAAAATCATTATGCCGCCAAACGAAAGAGACAAATTGTCATGTCATTTGTATCTTCTTCCTTTTTTTGTTTTGTTTCTTCGCATTGTTTGGTCGCATAGTAAATTTTTCTTTTAAATTTGCTTAAATTTTTCCGCCCGCATTCACATCACTTTGAAACTACAATTAGAGGCTTTTTCTTTTCATCTTTAATAAGCCACCTACCATGGCACGTGGGTTAGTTTTATAGTCGAAAGATTTGCATTTCTTTTAACCAAGATCCCAACCTACACAAGACTCACTCAGTCTAATGTCTTTGATACTGTGGGGAAAAAAGAACTCTTTATGTATATTAGACCTACCTCCCAGCGACCCTTATAAAAAGAAACATCACTTTTGAGGATTGGTGGAGGTCTGTACACGTTCTCTCTCTCTCTCTCTCTCTCTCTCTCTCTCTCTCTCTCTCTCTCTCTCTCTCTAAATATAATGTTGTGTGTGTGTGTGTGTGTGTGTGTGTGTGTGTGTGTGTGTGTGTAGATTTGTCTGTCTGTCTCTGTGACTCTGTCTCTGCCTGTCTGTCTGTCTGTCTGTCTCTCTCTCTCTCTCTCGCTTCACGTTCTCTTAAGGACAATAGTGGTCACAGGCTGTGAAGAAAAAGTGTTACGCACTGACTGAGCGGATGCACAATACGTGAATCCCCCCCCCCCCCCCCTACACCCCACACTCCCTTCGCTCGCCCACCCACATTTCACACCATTCTGGTCGTCCACCAGCAATGACTTTCCGTCCTGAACTCCTGTCTCGTTAAGTCTCGTCTTCTGGGCTTTCCTCTCGCGTTAGGCCTTTATACCTATCTGACCCCCCCCCCCCCCCACCCTCCTCCACCTTCCCTCTCTTCCCCACAACCTTCCCCCCCCCCCCACCCCTCCCTCCAAATCCCCATGCCAGTACAATTCTGTGATCTACTTCTTTCTCTTATCAATGTTTGTTACAGCTGTGAACGCTGGTGAGTGAGTTTATTCATTTGTCCTGTGTGTGTTTTCATTCACCGACCTGTCATTCCTTCATACTTCATTCATCCCTTTAGTCTTCGGAGTGTTCCTTGTTTGGTTCTTCAATCGGTCTTTCGTTCATTTTTTTTCGGTTCGTTCAGTCTTTCAGTTATTCACGCATTATTCATCCATTAACTGTTTCAACAGTTCAGTCATTCAAATATTCCAGACGTTCACGCTCTCATCCTTTCGCTCCTGTGATCGTTCATTCATACATTTCTGCACTTTGCGCTGTCATCTCTCAAACTCGTCGCCGTGTGACTCAACCCCGGACTCATTCTCAGATGCAGACAGGAGACACAACGAGGGAAAAGTGACTTGGTCTTCGTGCGGAGAGAGAGAGAGAGAGAGAGAGAGAGAGAGAGAGAGAGAGAGAGAGAGAGAGAGACTGACTGAGAGAGAGAGGAGGAAGGGAGGGATGGAGGGAAAAGAGAGAGAGAGCAAGGACGTGGGAGGGAGGAAAGGGAGAGAGAGAGGAGGAGGAGGAAGGGAGGGAGGGGGAAGGTTGAGAGAGGGAGAGAGAGAGAGAGAGAGAGAGAGAGAGAGAGGGAGAGAGAGAGAGAGAAGCAGGAGGATGAGGAGGAAGGGAGGGAAGGAGGGAAAAGACAGAGAGAAAAAAAAGCGTAAACATCACCTGCATTTGCAACACATCAAACAAGCATACTCACAAACAACACGCAATAAAACAAAACTACATCTGCTTGAGTGAAAACTGCTCCCACGCAAACAAGACGTAGCCACTGCCCGTCCGAAACTGTACAGGAGTGATGGACCTAATCACGTCGCCATGCTGAAACAATCAACTTCTTCTTTTGTGTGGTTTTCTATCATCTTGTCCCTCCACCAACCTTCGAAGAGCAAGAAAGGGACAGACGGTGGTATTGAAATGAATGAATGAATCTTCTGTTTAACGTGTTGTCACCATAATTCGTGATATCACACGGACAGACAGACCGTGGTCTCCACTTGGAACAGTACGTGATCATCATCATGAAGCAATGCAGTCCGTGGCCAGCATGTTCACTGGGTTTATTGTAACCTGAATTTAGCATGGTGTCGTCAGTCTAGCCGCACACAAGCATGATCGCCGGCTTCTTACAGACAGGATGATTTGTGTACAGTGGGCCAGTCCCAGCCCGGCCTTGAGGTACGCTCAGTTCACAGTGACATGATCCATTTTCTGCCAGACTTGTGAATCAAGTGAACTGTGAAGAGACGACCACACACAAAAAAACAACCACCAAAAACATCAAATAAAATGAGAAAGACAGATTTTTTTCAGAGGTATTCTTATCGGAGCGTCTAGTTTCTAATATGTGAAGGAGAGAGTGATAGAAAATGACCAGAGACAGTAGGTCTGACATTTTCAGTGATCTCTGTTGCTGTTTATTATGGTCTATTATCGTCAATGATGAACAGACGTCAAAATAAACACTGAACTGAACTGAGAAAGACAGGGTGTGTGAAGGATGAGGAAGTTGATTTCGGAGAGCATGAAAAAAAAAAGAAACTGGGAAGTGAAGTGGAAGATTCCTCATGATGACAACAGGACGGAAAAGAAGATCATAGTGTGAACAGTAAAAGGTGAACACGAAAGCGGGCAGAGGTAATAATGTTCAACACTAATTTGACTGCAAACATTATCATGCCTGAACTGGCCCTCGACAATCCGATCACAGTGAAGTGTATCCATACAATATACTTTTCAGAAGGGACTAGTTGCCACGGCCCACTGTTCATCTGTCTTGGATGACAACTCAGAATTAAGTTCGAATTCTGACTTGAAATATAGATCATAATTTGTCATAATTCTTTGTGTGTGTGTGATTCCGGCGTTTCTCGCATTCATCGGAGGTGTACGTGTGATACAGGCATTCCTTGGATTCCACTATTGCGCTTGAGTGTGTATGATTGCCAAGGCGTTTTATTTCGTGCTGGTCTCCACCTTCTTTCCTCCACCCACCTCCTTGACTTCTCTGTGTTTCTTCCCTCATTTTGTTTGGTTTTTTAATCGGCGTTAACAACTTTGGGGTTAATGAGAAAATGCGTCGTGTCGTCGCTGTTTCATTAGCGATATTAATACACTTTTTTTAAAAACTTTTTTTCTTGATTAAACAGTAATTTGATATGTAATAAGATATCTGCAGCGAGAAAGGGGAAAGACACAGAGAGAGAAAGGGGGAGGGGGGGGAGGGAGGGAGAGAGAGAGAGAGAGAGAGACAGAGAGACAGAGACAGAGACAGATAGACAGACAGACATACAGACAGAGACAGAGGCAGAGAAGAGAGTCAGTGAGAGAGAGAAAGAGGGAGAGGGAGGGAGGAGGGGAGAGAGAGAGAGAGAGAGAGAGAGAGAGAGAGAGAGAGAGAGAGAGACAGACAGACGGACAGAGACAGACAGACAGACAGACAAACAGACAGACAGACAGAGGAAGAGAGAGATCAACCCAACTTTATTTCCAGATGGACGTCAACGCTATCTGTGTTGGGGGGACAGATCAAAGAAACCGCCAGACATCAAAACAAAAATACCCCTGTCTAGCCAAAGATCCCGAACAGAAAATCACATGAAATCACTCCAACTGAAAATAACTCAGGGTAATTGCCCGTTTCTTTTCAGCCATGATGGAACTGTCATCTTGCTTTTCCCTCTGCGCGCGCACGTTTGTGTGTGTGTGTTTGTGTGTGTGCGCGCACGCGTGCGCGTGCGTGTAAGTATTTGCACGATGCGCCATCCTTAAATGTAAACAAACAAACAAACAAAAAAGTGCAGACGATGGTCGCCATTTGCAAAGCTGGTGATTCTAGCTGATACTTTGTTTTATTGGTCATTTCAAATTATAGCGTGGACGTCGTTGCTAATCAATGTCGCATTCAGTTAGAACTACTGAACAGGAAACTCCTCAAGCATGCCACGCTCTCAGTACACTTGTGACAGGTAACCTTGGTAGTTCATGATACGTCTGTTGTCTTTAGAAGTTAAATGACTTTGCTGGTATGGTTTCTTGGCTAAAAATTAGTTGGTGAATGTTGCGAAGAAGAAGGACAAGAACAAGAACGAAACGACGAAGAGAAGAAGAAGAAGAAGAAGAAGAAGAAGAAGAAAAGGGAGGAGGGGGATAGAGGGGCAGAGCAGATGGGTAGAATCACAAAATGTTTGATGAGGAGTGGAGGAAGAAGAAGGAGAAGAATGGAAAGAGGAGGAAGAGGAGAAGACCTGAAAGACCTGAGAGAAGTGTTATTGATTTTAGTCCAGCCAGTTGCAGAGCTCCTCAATTTTACGTCACGAAAAAAGAAACAACAACAACCAAACAAACTAACAACACACACACACACAACACACACACACACACACACACACACACACACACCCCACACACACACACACACATTGAAGTCTGAAAAGAAGCAATCAAAAGACAATAAAACAGAAAAAAAAAAATATATACACTACTCAAAACAATTGAAGTACCACTTAGGAAAACTGCTGTCATTCGAAAGAAAACAAAGCTGAACATAATTTAATGATTGAATATTTTATTTTTATTATTCCTCAATCCATTCAAATTTATTCAAACACCGTGACAAAAAATTATCTTTGTTTTACACTTGATTAAAGAGGCATACCCCCAAAATGAAAAGTAACAAGAGTCTATGGTAGATGTCATGATGTTAATAACGGGTATGACCACCGTTCGCGTTCAAACAAGCGTCACATCGACGTCTCATGGAGTGCACCAGGTGGCGGAGAGTGTCCTGGGGGATCGCCTGCCACTCCTGCTCCAGCAACTGAAACAGCTGGTCCACGGTGTCTGCTGGAGGGTTGTGGGCCCGCACTCGCCTCCCCAGCACGTCCCACAGATGCTCTATGGGGTTCAAATCTGGTGACCTGGAAGGCCAGTCCATTCTTGTCACCTGCTGCCCTTGTAGGAACTGATTCACGATGGCGGCGCGGTGGCACGGCGCGTTGTCGTCCTG
>CM065746.1:5449162-5459162 GCA_033310375.1 Conus canariensis
CTCTTTGATAACGACATATGGATTCGTCTTTTCCGACAAGCACAAGAAGAAGTCGAAAAAAGACAATGACGGAGGCGGGGCGGGGGGTGGGGTGGAGGAGGAGGAGAAGGAGGAGAAAGATGAGGACCAAGAGGAGAGAACGAGGAGGGAAAGGAGAAGGAGGAGTAGGGGAAGCAGTTTGGAGGAGGAGGAGGAGAAGAAAGGGGGGGGGGGGAGTAGGAGAGAATGACGACGAGGAAGAGGAAGAGGAGGAGAAGGAGAAGGGGGAGAAGAAGGAGGGGGAGGCGGGATAAGAAAGAAGAAGAAGAAGAAGAAGAAGAAGAGAAGAAGAAAAGAAGCAAACAACAACAACAACAACAACAACAACAGCAACAAGACTATTAAGAAAAAGAGTTAATGCAGACGAAATCCAAGAAGAAGAAGAATAAAAAGAATAAGGATGTTTGTAAACACCTCACGAAATGTGCATGAGATTTGTGGGGAAAAAAATCGAAGCCGAAAACGAGTGAAGAAGAAGAAGAGAGGAGGGGAGGAGGAGAGAGGAGAGAAGAAGAAAGAAGAAGAAGAAGAAGAAGAAGAAGAAGAAGAAGAACAACAACAACAACAACAAGATACGGCAGCAGCAGCAGTAGCAGCAGCAGCAGCAGCAGCAGAAGAAGAAGAAGAAGAGCAACAACAACGACAATAAGAACAGATAAAATGTTGATGAAAACGAAATCCAGGAAGAAGAAGAAGAAGGTAGTTTGTAAACACCTCATGAAAAAAATGCATCAAATCTGAAAAGGAAAAAATTCTAAACCGAAAACGAGTGCAGAAGAAACAAACAAGAAAGAAAGAAAGAAAGAAAGAGATCCTCCCTACTCTCTAACTAACCAATCACAAAACTTGCTGAAGGAGAGTACTGAGGAGCCATATTGTTCTTCACGCACAAGAAGACGACACAGAAGAAGAAGAAGAAGAAGAAGAAGAAGAAGAAGAAGAAGAAGAAGAAGATACAGAAGATACAGTAAGAAGAAGAAGAAGAAAGAAGAAGAAGAAGAAGATACAGAAGATACAGAAGAAGAAGAAGAAGAAGAAGAAGAAGAAGAAGAAGAAGAAGATACAGAAGAAGAAGAAGAAGAAGAAGAAGATACAACAGAATAACATCTTGTCCATCTTCCCACTCAGCGAGGCAGGGAACCGCTGGACGAGAATATTGGAGAGCATATTTTGCCAGGGGCGGCTACTCTAAGAACCTGGCCGGCCAAGAACGGAACTCTTCACCGGAAAAGAGAGCAAAGATTCCGCCCGCAGGACAACTTTCTTATTGGCTACAAGAAGCGCGTTGCAGCTAGCTACCCACTTCAAATTTGTTTCCGTCGAATGAGACACAGGAGGTGTTGGAGAGAGAGAGAGGAGAGAGAGAGAGAGAGAGAGAGAGGAGAGAGAGATGAGAGAGGAGAGACACAACCGTACACACCGTCTGCGCAATTTGTTGCTGCTGTCAGCAAAATGTCACTGACAATGCTTGAATTATAAGTGCTGAGCGTTCTGACTGTGGACACCTTTTTAACTCCCTTATATTCTTAAATGGAGACTCGCACACACGCTCAAAGGTACCGACATTGAATATTCTTTACTAACAGCTTGTTTTCTTACAGCGTTTTCTTCTCGCTTTACTTTTCCACACTTCACTGGTTGCTCTGGGGTGCCACTGGATTCTGTTTTTGAAGCTTTGGTGGTGAGAATACCACAGAATCATAGACAGTGGTCTATCTCCATTTGATGCCAAGGGAACATTGACACAGTCAGCCGTGTCTGACAGCCGATCACATATCACCGTACAAAAGAACTCTGAGAAATCAACACTAGATATTTTAGATTGTAAAATGGATTAAGGTAATGCACATACCCTAACAGTGAAGGAATGTATGTGTAAGACATTCTCTTCCTAGTTGCAGTGTGAGGCGACTGCGGGCGGAAATCTAAACAAATCTTTAAAACTGTTTGAAATCTCTCCACGTCGTTGAATGGAAACGAGGCGGTTAGGAAGGAGATTTACTATCTGTCAAATTCGGCGCAAGATGGGCGATGGATGAAAAGCAGGCCGTTGGGAATAGACAGTCTCCTTCCTAACGGCCTCGTTTTCGTTCAACGCCCTTCTTGTGCCGAATTTGACAAGATAAGTGATTGCTCGTACTTCATTTTCGTTGTTCTGAGTGCTGTTTATCTTGCCTGAAGAAGACCTAAGAGGTCGAAACGCGTCGTGTTTTGACTTGTGATTCGTTTGTCCGTGTTGTTCGGCGGAATCATTTCAAACACTTTTGAAGATTCTCATTCTGAATTTTCATGTGAAAAACTGAATGAATATCTTAAAGCTTCTTTATATCCATTAATCTTTAGATACTCAAAACGGAAATGGTTACTAAAAATGAACGATCAAGGTGTAACCTGTATGTGTGAAAATCTCAGCCACATTCAACAAATAAACCGTGTCAGTACATAAATAGGGGCAACAGAGTAGGTAAGAAAAGACCAGTGGAGAGGCGGAGGAAAAAAAAAAACCGTGTGTAGTCGCAGTACAACGCATATCTCTCTGACGATGCATTTATTTCTACAAGCTGTCTTCTACCAAGTAAAAATGACGTCACTGCCTCTAACACATCATGAAATAAGCAATAAACTGTGACATTTCTGAGGAGAAGTTTATGATCTATTACAGAAAAAGCCTTGGTGAAATCCGTTATCTTAATAACCCAGTTAGTCATTCGTCATGTAGAATTATTACCGTTTAGGTAATTGCTGATATTTTCGCTGTTAAACAGTTCATCGACAGGAAATGTTTCCAACGAGTGTGTCCAAAGTTCAACTGGGTTTAAACGGACAGGTATTGAAATCACCGAGCGAACACATTTCGTTGGAGGGGTGAAGACTAAAGGAGGTGGCATCCACTAAGAATCAGAAGTAATCCATCAGGTTTACGTGCTCGGCTGGGTGTCTGTCAACAATACTTGAGGAAAGAAGAAGCTTGGATCTTTTCAACTTTACATTTATTGTTCTATCTATTCTATTGTGTGACTGTAAAGCAGTAGGATATGGCCGAAGCCGATACTTTTGTGGACGCAAAGAATGTAACACATCTCTCTATGGAATGTATGAGGTCTTTACGTAAAATAGTGTACCTCTTCCATTGTAAATTCAGAATCAGTGTTACGACGAGCATAGAAGCGTGAATCGTCGAAAGAACAAACTTGAAACTGTTTGTACTTGTCCGAACTGGTCCAAATCTGAGAAATTTCAGCACGTTTACTGAATACTATATTAATATTTAAACAAAGAAAAATATTACGCGATCTTCAGTATGCCAAGTGTCGCGCGACACACACAATGTTACAATAAGCAAAACATGAAACATGAACAACCTGAACACCAATCAAACTATTGACGAAGCTTCACATCGAAGAAAGATCAGCTCTCAAAGCTGTCATTTCTCCCTGCTGGTGACAAGATGGTTAGGAATTCGTAGGTCGATGGAGAGAGAGAGAGAGAGAGAGAGAGAGAGAGAGAGAGAGAGAGAGAGAGAGAGAGAGAGAGAGAACCGTCTGCGCAATTTTTAGCTACTGTCAGCACAATGTCACTGACAATGCTTGAATTATCAGAGCTGGCCGTTCTGACTGTTGACACCTGTATAACTCCCTTGTATTCTTAAATAGATTTTTACACATACGCTCAAAGGTTTCCTCTACATTGAATATTCTTTAGACAGTGATTTTAGGTTTTTGTCCACTTAGGCCTACTTCCTCACAGCGTTTTCTTCTCGCTTTTATTGTCTACCCTTCAGTGTCTGCTCTGGGGTACCACTAAGATTCTATTTTTGAAGCTTTGTTTGGTGGTGAGATAACCACAGAATTACAGATTGTGGTGTGTCTCCATTTGATGCCAAGGGAATGACGACATTGTTTGTGTGTCTCACAGCCGATTCCGTACCAACGTACAAAAGAACTCTGAGAAAGCAATATCAAAAATGAACTAAGTTAAAGCATATTCCCTACTACGGAAGATATGTATGTTTCTACATTCTTGTCTTAATTCATCATTCGAAAAAATGAATGCACATGTATTAAAGGCTTCTTTACGTTTGCTCGATAATGTTTAGGTAATCAAAATGGAAATGGTTACAAAAAAGAAATGAAAGATTAATGTGTAACTTACACATGTAGAAAATCATACGCCAAACTCACGTTCAATACGTAAACTATATCAGTGCATAAGTAGGTTCAACAGAATATAAGAAAAGATCAAGGGAGACGGAGGGGGAAAAAATAGAACATGCGTCGTCGCAACACAACGAAAATTTCTCCGACGATATCTTTACGTCTATGCCCTATTAGCTGTCTTCTACAAGTAAAAATGACGTCACAACCTCTAACACAACATTAAACATGCAATAAATTTTGACCTTTCTGAGAAGAAATTTAGATCTATGACGTCAAACGCCTTGGTGAAGTCCACTATGACAACCCAGTTATTACTATTTATAACTTTCAACCTTTCGTGGAGACATATTACCGTTTCGGAAATTGATGAAACATTTGCTGTTAATCAGTTCACTGAGAGGAAATGATTCTAACGAGTGTGTCCACGTTATTTTGGATTTGTTTAAATTGACTGATATTGTGATGGAAGCAAACACATTTCGTTTGAGACTGAAATGATGGTGGCTCCCCTAAGAACAGAGTCACCATCACGTTACGTACCCAGTGGGTACCCAGTCTATCAACAACGTAAAGAAACTTTGATCAGTTTATTTTATTGACAGATGTTCTGTCATTTGTAAGAGAACACACAGACTAGGCATGGTGTGTAAGATAACACACAGATAGGCATGTGTTAAGATAACACACAGACAGGCATGTGTGAGAAAACACAGACTAGCAGGTGTGTAAGATAACACACAGACTAGCATGGTGTGTAAGTACACACAGATAGCATGTGTGTAGATAACACAAGACTAGATGGTGTGTAAGATACACACAGACTAGGCATGGTTGTAGAACACACAGATAGCATGTGTGTAGATAACACAAGACTAGGCATGGTTGTAAGATAACAAAGATAGACATGGTGTGTAAGAAACACACAGACTAGCATGGTGTGAGATAACACAGACTATGCATGGTGTGTAAGATCACAGATATGCTGGTGTGTAGATAACAGGGACTATGCATGTGTGTAAGATAAACACAGATGATGGTTGTAAGAATGGTTGGGAAAGAAAAAAAAGAAGAAAAAAAAAGAGAAAAAAACCTAGTTGTGGAAATTATTTAATTTTTTTTCCGCTTTTTGTTTTTTTTGGCAGATGAAGAGGACAGTGTGAAGCACCAAAAAATGAAGAGGTGGATTTTGGCCTTAGGGAAAAAAAAAAAAAGAAGAAAAAAGTTAAAAAAAAAACAAAACTACCACCTTAGGTGCTCCATTGATCCGAGAACTGATGCCACACAAAAAAAAAAAAAAAAAAAAAGATGTTCTGTACTGTGACTGTAAACCAATACAATATGCTTGAAGCTGATGCTTTTTGTTAATGCTAAGAACTAAACAGATTTTTTTTCTAATGTATTTTTTAATGTATTTTTTTTCAATCTTTGCGTAAAATGTTGTACCTTTCCATTTTTGTAAACTCAGAATCAGTGTTACGACGAGCATAAAAGCGTGATTTTGCGAAAGAACAAACTTGAAAGTGTTTACCCGATCTGGTCCAAATCTGAAAAACATTAGCAAGTTTACTGAACATTGTATTAATAACATTCAAACAAAACAAGAAAAAAAGGGGTTACGCGATTTTCAAAAGGCCAAGTGTAGCGCAACACATGTGACATAACAAGGAGCAAGTGAACAGAGTGTAAACAGAGGGGGGGGGGGGGGGGGGGGGGGGGGTGTATGACAAAATCTAAACACTAAACAAACTAATGACGAAGCTTCACGTGGTAGAAACATCGACTCTCAAAGCTGTCATTTCTCCCTGCTGCTGACAAGACGGTAAGGAATTCAGAGAGAGAGAGAGAGGTGGGGGATAGATATGATGAAAAGAGTGCGCTAAAGATGGCGGTAGGGAGGAGGCACAGAGAGAGAGAGAGAGAGAAGAGAGAGAGAGAGAGAGGGGAGAGAGAGAGAGAGAGAGAGAAGGGCTGAGAGACGGAGTTCAAGGCAGACGTTATTACATTATTGTGTGCTAAAGGTCCATAAAATCTTAAACTGAGAACACATCATCAGGAGGAACAAAGGAATGACAAAGGTGAATTGGAAACGTGATGAACCCTACATTCTCCTGGGCTGGTGAAGGGAAGTTTGGAAACGGGACATCTAGGTGACCCATCAGTGCGAGGTTAGAAATCAATAAATACACGTGGAGGAAATTTCATGAATTATTGTAAAATAGGAAATAAATAAACAAGCAGTACACGACTTATCATGAAGAAATGAAAAGATGGACAAAAAACCATGATAATAGTGGGTTAAATAGGAGAATGAAAAGACAAAACAAAACAAAACAAAAAAAAAAAAAGTTAATATATAAATCGAGAAACAGATAAATCCATAAATAAAGAGGTTGAACACATTTATGGTTAAAATGTTCATCACTCAATACAGAATGTATAACCGAATGATATTTTTTTAAAATGAACAAATAAATACATTAATTAATACATAAATAGGAACCGGAAGCATAGATAAATGACTAGCTGAAACAATGCAGCTGAGGCATCGAAGTTGAATTACTTGCACAATAATGGCTTTTTTTTCTTTTTTTTTTTCTTCTTTTTTTATTACTAATTTACTTGAAACTTCTTGCATTTGCTGACATCTTTACTGCCAAAGAATGAATAAGCTATTCGTCCAATGAACATGAACAGTCGCGCAATCGGATAGCGTCATATTCTCTACTTGTATTTTACCTCCCCCCCCCCCCCCCCCCCCCCCCCCCTTTCTTTTTTCCGTATTCTCTCTAAAGTTAAAATCAACAGCTGTTGTGGTCATAGTCCATCTCTTTTTTGTTTGCCTACTTCTTCTCCAGCTTTTTTTTTTCCATCAGCGTCTACTTTTCTCTCCCCCCCCCCCCCACCCCCCTCGTCTCCCCCCACTCCCCATCCCCACCCCACCCGCCCCGTTCTTGCCTCTGTCTTTCCACTGTGTTTTCTTCAGTTGTCTTCTTTCACTGTCTCGCCTTGCGACGCTGTGGAGTGCCATTCAAATCTCAGACTACATGACAGCATTTCACGTGTCTTCACGCAGTCCATCCCGACGTCACCCAGGCCCGAGGAGTACAGACACCTGCAGCGTTGGTCAGGAACTTTAGAGCAACGGCCTCAAAGACGTATTCATTTGGTGGATAAAAGTGGACTACATGATTCCTATTCGAGAACATGTCACACACACTTGCTGTGGAGAAGACTGCGGGACAAAAACTCCCACAAACACATCAATGCCTGGGATGCTAATTGAACTCCTTCACTCTCAGCATGACAGCCGGCGACACTATAGCCGTCATACCACACAGGTTTGCTCATGTTCTTTTTCTCCCTTCCAGTTCTTAGTACCTTTTTGAAGGAACAATATCAAACGAGAAAACTGAAACAAACAACCAAAATACTATGATTTTGACCAAATCACACGCGAAAACTGAAGGAAACAAACAAATAATATGATTTTTGTTGTCGTTGTCATTGGTCTTCTTTCTTTTCTTCGTTTCTTTTTCTTTTTTTTTTCACCTTTTTTTCAAGCTTCTTTTTGGCCTGTCACCAAGCCTGTTATTTCCCATGAAAGCGGTGCACGCTCACAAGGAAACCGTCCCCACGAGCTGCCCAAGTTATCGACTCAAAGGAAAGAGAGAGAGAGAGAGAGAGAGAGAGAGAGAGAGAGAGAGAAAAGAAGAAGACAGAAGACAGACAGACAGACAGACAGACAGACAGACAGACAGACAGATATACAGGCAGACAGATATACAGGCAGACAGATAGACAGACAGACAGACAGACGGGACAGACAGACAGAGAGAGAGGGAGAGACAGACAGAGACAGAGAGAGAAAGAGAGAAAGAGTCAGACAGGCAGACAGACAACACCACACACACACACACACACACACACACACCACACACACACACACACACACACACACGAACAGACAGACGAGAGAGAGAGAGAGAGAGAGGAGAGAGAGAGAGGAAGAGAGAGAGAGAGAGAGACAGAGAAGAAGGACAGAACAGACACGAAGAGACACCGAGACAGACAGACTGGCAGACTGACAGAGGCAGACAGACAGACAGACAGACAGACAGAGAGAGAGAGAGAGAGAGAGAGAGAGAGAGAGAGAGAGAGAGAGAGAGAGGGCACACATACACAGGGAGAGAGAGAGAGAGAGAGAGAGAGAGAGAGAGAGAGACAGACAGACAGACAGACAGACCAGACCACACACACACACACACACACACACACGCACGCATGCACGCACACACACACACACACACACACACACACACACACACACACACACACACACACACACACACAAACAGACAGACGAGACAGAGAGAGACAGAGACAGACAGACAGATAGACGAGGCACCGAGAGAGACAGACAGACAGACAGAGGCAGAGACAGAAAAACTGAGAGAGATGGAGAGACAGACAGACAAAGAGAAAGAAGGAGAGAGAGAGAGAGAGAGAGAGAGAGAGAGAGAGAGAGAGAGAGAGAGAGGAGAGAGAGAGAGGAGAGAGAGAGACAAAAGACAAGAGAGACAGAGACTGAGAGACAAAGAGATAGAAGGGGGTGGGGAGGGTGGGGGAGATAGGACTGGGGGGGGGGGGGGGGGGACATTGACGCGGTCCGGGAGCCACTCTAAAGGAGCGGTTTCCTGTCTTAATGCACCTAGCCCTGTATTGATGTTTATGTCAGACGCCCGTTTCAGAGGGCCGCCTTTTATGTAGGGTTGGTGGGGAAAGAAAAGGGAGGGTGGGAACGGGAAGGATGGGGCGGGGGGGGGGGGGGGGCAGGATTAAAGAGGAGTAGAGAAGGGAGGGAGGGAGGGAGGAAGGGAGAGAATGGTGGGTGGGTGGGTGTCGAGTGTGTGAGTGTGTGGCCGGTGATGAGAGAGAGAGAGAGAGAGAGAGAGAGAGAGAGAGAGAGAGAGAGAGAGAGTTCGGGTTCAAAGACTGGGAGTTTGGGGGGGGGGAGGGGGGGAGGGGGAGAGGTGGGGTAGGAGGTGGGGGGAGGTTCTGAGTTGTGGATGAGACAGACGTGGTGATGGCTAGGGAAGGGAGGAGAGATGGCCCGGGGAGATGAGGGGATGGAAATGGGGGAGGGGTGGGGGTAGGGGAGGAAGGATCAGGTGAAGACTAACTCGGCTTTAATCGGCTGTGAGACTTGAGATCGAGACACTTGAGATCTATCTGTCACCGTGTCTCTCTACAATTCTGCGTCATCTATCACCTATCCCTAAGTCTTGGAGACCGTTGGGGCGCCACAGAAGACTTCGCAACCAGCTTCCCCGACTTTTCCCGGTTCTCAGAAGCTATGACGTAGTTGCTGAGTGTGAGGCCGCAGTATCACTGATGTCCTCCCATCTCTTTCTCTGTCTTCCTCTCCTGCCTCCTCGCGCTGTTCCTTGTAGAATGGTTTTGGCAAGTCCTGTTGATCTTGATACATGACCATACCATCTCAGTTTCCTTCTTTTTCACTGTGGACAACAGGTCTTCGTATAGTCCAGTGGCTTGCCTTACTCTGGTCTGAACCTCCAAGTTGATAATGTGGTCCTTGTATGAGATGCTAAGGATCTTGCGGAAGTATCTCATCTCTCAAGTTCAGCTGTCAGCGTCCACGTCTCACGAGCATAGAAAAAACAAACAACATGGCAATAACCAGGGAGCGCATTAAGTCTGATCTTGGAACTGACTGGGATGTTTCTGTCATTCCAGATGGGTCTTCATCTGACTAGCGCTCCTGTCGATTGCGCAACTGTCGGTTC
>CM065746.1:5464162-5469162 GCA_033310375.1 Conus canariensis
CACACACAACAGAGAGAGAGAGAGAGAGAGAGAGAGAGAGAGAGAGAGAAGAGAGAGAGAGAGAGAGAGGAGAGGGGGGGAGAGAAGATGAAGAAGAGGAAGAGGCCACCACAACACACACAACTGATAAGAGAGAGAGAGAGAGAGAGAGAGAGAGAGAGAGAGAGAGAGAGAGAGAGAGAGAGAGAGAGAGAGAACTCAGAACTCAGAAAACTTTTATTTGATCAAGAATTGAGACTTTAGGCAAAGCCTATTCTTCCACACTGGCCTTGCTAAGCTAAATTATGCAATGAGATTCAAATGAGAGAGAACAGAGACAGAGACAGAGCAAACAGCTGGAGATAAGAAGATAGCGGCTGGCCAAAAAACAAAATGTTTCAAACGTTGATAATGTGCACATACTGATAAAAAAAAATCCAATGTCTTCAAATCTATGTTAGGTCTGGTGGAACATGCTTACTCTACTGGAACTTGCACATGAACAGTAGCCAAACGTATCAACAATCTCATCCTAAATTCATCTTCCTCCTTTGTCCGTGATTTTTGATTATCTAATTCTTCAGCAGTATTTCCTCCCCCCCCCCCCCCCTCACCCACCCACCCCCATCCCCATACCTCAAAGCAATTCTTTTCCTTCAAGAACAAACAGGTTAAACCCAGACATAATATAACAACTAAATTGCACGCAGCAGCACACAGTCATTTCATTCGAAAGGAGATTTGCCCGGATACAAAAAAACTGGGGATAAATTTGTATGTCTTGTTTTAAATAAACACATTTATATTAATAACAAATGAGCAGGTAACACACACAACACACACACACACACACACACACACACACACACACATATATATATATATATATATATATATATATATATATATATATATAACACCTGAAGAGGAGGCACGGTGAAATCTGGTCCGTATGTATAAAGAACTTCTTCCGCGTACGCAGGCTGATACTCCTGCGGACACTCCCTATATGGACAGGCAAGTATTAATCCCATCTACCCAACAAAGGCAGTGGAGTTTTGTGTGCATGACCGTTTTTTTTTTATCCCGCCATTAAGGCAGCCATACTCCATCTTCGGAGAACGTGCATACTATGTGTAACGTGTCATCCATACCAACGGCCAAACTGGCCTTCTCTTCCGAAAGTTGGTGATGGGATTTTACATGTGTGCAAGATGTTATGCGTGCGTTCACACACGGAACCTCGGTTTATAGTCTCATTCGAAGGACTGTATGGGAAATGGAGTCAGAACTAATGCTAATTCCGAGGGAAAAATCCCCCTGTACCGTAACGGCCCGGCGGAGATTTGAACCCGCAACCCTTGGATTACGAGTCCGGCGCTCTACCAACTGAGCTATTCCGGCCCCCTGTATAAAGAACGATCAAGAACAATTATTTCCTTTTCATGCTTGCCTAACCAAAGGCAACATCCAGCAAATCTTCTAGTAAACATACACACAGGAAAGCGAAAGAGACAGACTGACAGAGAGGCAGAGATAAAAAAAAAAAAAGACCAACAATGAGATGAGGGACGAATACTGATCTACAGAGACGGTCTGTGGAAATGAAGAGGGTGAGAAGAGTTGGAGGAGAAGAGTGCTGTGCACAATTAGATTCAGTCAAGTCATATAGTCAACAACTGACTACTGTATGGAAATGGTCAATGGAGAGAAAAAAATAATCACGACTTAAAAAGGTTTACAAGTAAAGCAAAATCTGCTCAGTTTACCTCTGTTCAACATGCCAACACACCCATTTCTATCTGAACCAAAAATAAACATACTGTATACAGCATGCATGCCCAATTGTGCACACGTGCACTCTCGCACACATTTGCAAAGACACCTGATCCTCACAATAACACACTATACACACATGCAAGCTGCGCTTGGCTTGGAGGAAGAAAAAAAAAGACACCACCACCTGATTTCATAGCTCATTTAGATTTTTGTTCAATATTTTTGTAACAAAACCAATTCAGTCTCATGTTGCTACACAGTTGTGTCAAGCGAACATTAACTGCACCATCTACACCAATTCATGATAGCCTATAGGGACGGACGAACGATAGGCAGAGGAGAGAGAGAGAGAGAGAGAGAGAGAGAGAGAGAGAGAGAGAGACGGGTGGAAGGGGGGAGGGGAAGCCAAGAGGAAACAGAATGACGAAAAAGCATAATATAACACCCCTGCATCCAAACGCCACACTCTCTTTGATACGCGACATGCCTTGACATTCGCACTCTTACCTTCTAAACGCTGAACAGTCCGAATATCTCCTGTGCATTCTGCATAATTATATCCTGGCCAGAATCACTGTCAAAACACTTCACCACACGTCTGCGCACAAGATTCATTTGACCCGCGCTCGCAAGTTTGCCCGCATCTGATTGGATGAATTCTGTCACATGGCGATTTTTTTCCCCTCCTTGTCACAAAGGTGTCATTAAAACAAAGTCGTCTGCTACAGTGTTGGTACGGTTGCCCTGAAGTGGTATGTCCGCCGTCAAACATTCACAGCACTGATGGGGTCTTTCCGTCATTGAGGTTGAGAGTCCGACATGTTTGCCCGTTAGTCTTGCTCTTGCATCTGCTGGTAGCGTTGTCGTCGGTAAGCCATAGATCTCTCTGGGGAAGTGGCGTCAAAAGAGAATTTGCTGAAGTCCTTTGCACCGTCGATTCTACGCCGCTTCAAGTTCAGGTCTGTAGCAAATATTTTGCCTTCCCTAGTCCATTCTTGTAGTGTTTCGGGATGATTTGCAGCCTGGCGAATAAAACGTAGTTTGTCTGTGTTACATCTTCCACGATCACTACTTTTGGCATTGTGTAATCGAGTTTTCTTCTGTTTCTCTATTATTTCATGTTTATGTTTTCTTGACATAAATCTGACGATTAGAAGTCTCGTTTGTCCGACTTTTCTTTCTCCGATTCTGTGAACGGCATCTCAATGTTCTTGTTGGATATGTGTTTAGTTTCAGCCTATCCTTAATGGGTTTCAGTACTTTCTTCTCTCTTTCTTCTGTTGTCTCATTTGTTGTTTCCTTCACGTGGAACACTTTGATGTTATTTCTCCTTGAATCTTGTTTATTATTATTCGATCTTTCATCTGCTAACTTTGCTTCAATGGGCAAAATGTGTATAACTATAGCGCGGAAAACATAAGCACTATCTTCGCTTCAAATCAGTTTTGATCAACAATTAGATATGAGAAGAAAATACATATTTAGAATTATCCTTCTCTAAATGAATCTACTGTGTGAATGCAATCACATTTGTTAATTTCATTATTTGATATTTCTATGTGGAAAATGTGTTTTCACTGATGGCATGTGCTTGATGATATGGTTGTTCTCCCTCTCTTCTTCTTCTTCTTCTTCTTCTGTCTGCTTGCCGGCCGATCTGTTTGCCTGCCCGTCCGTCCGACCGTCTCTCCCCCTCTCTTTATTTCTCCCTCTGTCTCAGCATTAGAGTGACTTTTCTTTAACCTTCTCTATATGTTCGCTTGTCTATCTGTCTGTCTGGCTATCTGTTTCTCTCTCTTTCTCTCTCTCTCTCTCTCTCTCTCTCTCTCTCTCTCTCTCTCTCTCTCGCTCGCTCCCTCGCTCTCTCTTTCTATCTGTCTCTGTATGAAAGTTTGTGTGCCTGTGTGTCTGTTTGTCCGTCTGACTCATTGTCTCTCGTCCTGCCAAATTCTCTCTTTATTTGTCTGTCGTGCACTGTCTGTCTGTCTATCTGTCTGTCTGTCTATCTGCCCTCCCCCATCCCCTCTCTCTCTCTCTCTCTCTCTCTCTCTCTCTCTCTCTCTCTCTCTCTCTCTCTCTCTCTGACACAATTAAATACTCGTTCACGCGCGAGTTTCTCTCTCTCTCTCTCTCTCTCTCTCTCTCTCTCTCTCTCTCTCTCTCTCTCTCTCTCTCTCTCTCGTGTGTGTGTGTTGTGTGTGTGTGTGTGTGTGTGTGTGTGTGTGTGTGTGTGTGTGTGTGTGTGTGTTTCTTGTTCTTTTTCTTCCATTCTGTAAGTACTGCAATTGTTCCTTTCGGTGTGAGTGGTAAATACAACGGAGTTAAAGTGACAGCACACCTAACATTATAACATAAATAAACCCAGACGCCTTGTATCAAACTAAAAAAACCAAAAAACCCTAAAACATCAAGCGAATGTCCATCAGTAATGAAACACACAGACAATGCATACAATGTGTGAGGCTTTGAAGAAAAAAAAAGTGAAAAAGTGGGGGGAAAAAGACGATGGAGGCCCCACTTACAAAAAAAAGACCGTCTTTGAAAAAAAAAGAAAAAGAAAGAAAAAAAAGAAGAAAGAAAAAAGAAAAAAAAAATTAAAAAAAACAAAAAGGAACAAAATTGCAAAAAACGGAGGTGGAGGGAAAAAAACAAACTTTTCTAAAAAAAAAAAAAGACCGTCTTTGAAAAAAAAAGAAAAAGAAAGAAAAAAAAAGAAGAAAGAAAAAAGAAAAAAAAAAAATTAAAAAAAAACAAAAAGGAACAAAATTGCAAAAAACGGAGGTGGAGGGGAAAAAAACAAACAAACTTTTCTTCAAAGACAGCGTTCTTGACTTTTCGTTTGTAGATCTTCTTCTCTTTTCTTCATCTCTGCTAGTGGGGGGCCGGAATAGCTCAGTTGGTAGAGCGCCGGACTCGTGATCCTAGGGTTGCGGGTTCGAATTTCGGTACAGGGGGATTTTCCCCTCGGAGTTAACATTGGTTCTGACTCCATTCCCCATACAGTCCTTCGAATGAGACTATAAACCGAGGTTCCGTGTGTGAACGCACGCACAAGATCTTGCACACACGTAAAATCCCATCACCAACTTTCGGAAGAGAAGGCCAGTTTGGCCGTTGGTATGGATGACACGTTACACATAGCATGCACCTTCCCGAAGATGGAGTATGGCTGCCTTAATGGCGGGATAAAAAACGGTCATACACACAAAACTCCACTGCCTGTCTATACAGGCAGTGTCCGC
>CM065746.1:5474162-5489162 GCA_033310375.1 Conus canariensis
GGCCCGTATGAAAGAAGTCCAGGAGAACTTTTTTCTGTGAGGGGGAAGGAGATGGGGAAAGAGGTGGGGGTTGTCTGAACACAACGCACCAAGGGTAAACGGCACATTATCATAGCAGAGTGGCAAACAGAAAGACAGAAAGAAGGTACGGTAAGGTAATGTTGCTTGTAGCCCAGCCGACCGCAAAGGGCCATCTGAGGGCTGTCACCACGTTAAAATCAACTCACACACACACACACACACACACACACACACCTTTCACACATCTCTTTAAGATACACCTTCTAAAAAGTACCTGAAACTTCGTTACAAATCTTTCTTCCGTAAAATCTAAGATCAGATGAAAAATGTTAATCTCTTTCAGAAACTCAAAGATCACGTCAGGTGGGACATCTCTGAACAGAGTTTTGAAAGAAAGAAAAGAAACGAATAATCAGTTCCTCCATGAGATGGTTAGTAGTACTGTAAGATCTGAACTGACTGCCATGGTTGTTTTTTTTCTTTGTGATAAACAAAGAGACAAAGCAGAACTCTACATTGACCAAAAATGATTAAAAGTACAGCGGAGTACACAGTGGAATTCTCCCGAACTTTACCGAGAGACTTGGCCGAATGTGATCTAAAAATAGATTCCAGCTGCTGGCGGGAAATTAAAGATGACCCTGACCTTGCTACACTAGTACACAACAGACCACCAGGTGTCACGTCGCCCAAGGGATCACTTAATCTTCTATTGGCGCGTGTCGGTTTGCTGCCCATTTGAGACAGAATCCCGTTAGTGACACCCCGTCCGTCTGTCTCTCCTCCAATTTCCCCTCTCGTCCGAGGTTCTTTTCTTCTCTCGGCCGTTCATTACTTTCGCTGCTGTTGTTCCCGCGCGTGTCTACATGTCTTGGGTTCCGCTTTGTACGAGTTAAATTTACTGTGACGTCTATGAAATGACGCATTCATGAACTGCGTAATGATTGTGGGGGGTCTCGTTCTAGTACCAGAATAAGGCAGAAAGGAGGGCTGCTGCCGCTGTTTGTTCTGCTGCTCCTTCCGATTGGAGAAACGCATTGTTATTCCCGCTACTGCTGCTTCTGCTGCTGCTGCTGCTACTGCTGCTGTTGCTACTGCTGCTGCTGCCGATTTTGCAGTTTTGTTGGACATCTATGTTGGCATCTTCTCTGGCATTTGCATTTTAACCTTGGAAGTGTGTGACAACAAGTGACTGTGTTTGTTTATCCAGTTTGCTAATGGCTCTCATTTGATCCCTGACGCCCATTCTACACTCTATCCCCACTCCATCCTTTCTCTTGTCCCCCCCCCTCCCCTCCTCCCAACCTTCAAATACATCTCTGGGCTTCTCTGCGTCTTTCTGCTGCCTAATACTATTAACGCTGCTTCTATCACCGTTGCGTGAACTATAGCTATCAGTCAGAACCTCTATTGATTTAACTACAGCTACTGATTCCTGGCACTTTGATATGGTTGCTGCTACCTCCGCTACTATTGCGAACAATACATGCAAAAGAACTCTGCTAATGCCGCCACTTCTGCTGTTGCTCTCATTCCATCGCCTGCCACTTGTTATACTCTGTGTGGTGTGTGTGTGTGGGGGGGGGGGGGGGTCTGTGTGTGTGTGTGTGTGTGTGTGTGTGTGTGTGTGTGTGTGTGTGCACGTGTGTACGTGTGTGTGTGTGTGTCCGTGTGATCGCGCCGGTGCGTGCGTGCGTGTGTGTGTGTGTGTGTGTGTGTGTGTGTGTGTGTGCGCGTACGTGCGTGCGTTCGTATGTGCGTGTGCTTGAGTGCGTGTGTGTGTATGTGTGTGCGTGTGTGTCCGCGCGCGCACGCGTACGTGTGTGTGTGTGTGTGTGTGTGTGTGTGTGTGTGTGCGTGTGTGTGTGTGTGTGTGTGTGTGTGTGTGTGTGTGTGTGTGTGATCATTTTTCTTAATGGCATTAATCCATGGTAACTGCGGCTGCTACCGCTAGGGGGACTGTACAAGATGAACATCCCTCTTGTCGTTTACATCTGAATTTTGATGAACCAACGTTGTCAACGTACCATATATTATTAATCCCCCGGGCGGGGGGGGGGGGGGGGGGGGGGGGGGAGGGGGGAAGAGAAAGAGAGACAGACAGATAGACAGGCAAACAAAGAGAGGGAGAGGGAGAGACAGACAGACAGACAGACGGATGGACAGAGAGAGAGAGAAGGGATGAGAGAGAGAGACAGACACAGAGAGAGAGAGAGAGAGAGGGCAGACAGACAGACAGATAGACAGACAAAGAGAGGGAGAGACAGACAGACAGACAGACAGACAGACGGATGGACAGAGAGAGAGAGAGAGAGAGAGAGAAGGGATGAGAGAGAGACAGAGAGAGAGAGAGACAGGCAGACAGACAGACTGACGGACAGACATAGGGAGAGAGAGGGAGACAGACACACAGACAGACGGACGGACAGACAGACAGGCAGAGAGAGAGAGAGAGAGAGATCCAGAAAAACAGACCGACAGACAGATAGATCGACAGACAGACAGATCGACAGACACAGACAGACAGTATGTGTTTGCCACGTCTGACCGTGTTTGTACTTGGTGTCTGCTAATGGCTCCCCACGGAACTCAGTCCCCAAACCCTCCCCCCCCCTCCCCCCCCCCACACACACCATCACTACCGCCACCACCACCCACCCTTCTTTACCACTAACACACCCATAGTTTCTCTTCTTCCCACTGTCTGATTCTACAGCGCCACCGCTGCTGTTTCTACTTGGTTTCTCCACTAACATCTGCGGCTGAAACCGTGGTAACTGTGGTAGGCTTTCTTCTTCTTCTTCTTCTTCTTCTTTTTTCCCTTCTTCTTCTTCTTCTTCTTCTTCTTCTTCTTCTTCTTCGTCGCCGTCGTCGTCGTCGTCGTCGTCTTCTTCGTCTTCTTCTTCCTCTTCTCTCTTCTTCTTCTTCTTCTTCTTCTTCTTCTTCTTCTTCTTCTTCTTTTTTCCTTCTTCTTCTTCTTCTTCTTCTTCTTCTTTTTTCCTTCTTCTTCTTCTTCTTCTTCTTCTTCTTCTTCTTCTTCTTCTCTTCTTCTTCTTCTTCTTCTTCTTCGTCGCCGTCGTCGTCGTCGTCGTCGTCGTCTTCTTCGTCTTCTTCTTCCTCTTCTTCTTCTTCTTCTTCTTCTTCTTCTTCTTTTTCTTCTGCTTCGTCTTCTTCGTCTTCTTCTTCTTCTTCGTCTTTCTTCTTCTTCTTCTTCTTCTTCTTCTTCTTCTTCTTCTTCTTCTTCTTCGTCTTCGTCTTCTTCTTCTTCTTCTCCTTCTTCTTCTTCTTCTTCTTCTCCTTCTTCTTCCTCTTCTTCTCCTTCTTCTTCTTCTTCTTCTTCTTCTTCTTCTTCTTCTTCTTCTTCTTCTCCTTCTTCTTCTTCCCGTCGTCGTCGTGCTCCTTCTTCTTCCCTTCACTCTGAGGGGACAGTCACAGGGACACCGCACTGCAGAATAGTTCACCAGGTTCTTCCAGGTCTGTCGGGTGGTTGTGTTGTACCAAGGCCTGGCTCTCTGCCACTGTTTCTCCTGTCCACTCTGCGATGTTGTTTCTCTCTGTCGCTCTCCCTGCCTCCTTCCTTAACTGTTCCCTGGTGGATTCTTATTATTTTAGCCAGCCCCTTGGGTCTCGTGGCACGGCCATACCCACGTAGTTGTCTTTTCCTGACGGTTGGCAGTACATCTTAGTATGGTCCTGCATGCTGCCTGAGTCGATGCACTGGCGGACAGGTCACGTGATCGGTGTGTCTGATGTTCAGTGTCCTACGGTGCCCTCTCATTTTCATGGATTGGAGTCTGCTTGCCCCAGTCTGCTGCGAGGGTCCTTGTCCTGCATGCGTACAGGAAGATGGAATGCACCAGTGCACGCTAGAGCCGGCGCTATTTTCGTGATGTTCTTGTTCTTCCATACACATACCACCGACTTACATGCCCGACGAACGTTTACAACTGTTCAGTTGCGGAGCTGGTGTGAGAAAGCGCCCATCTCTAAAAGGACGCTACCACATCTGTCCCTATGATCAAGCCATTGTGGACGATGTTGACACACAAACTCACCAACCACATCTGTCCCTATGACCATGCCAATGAGGACGATGTTGACACACAAACTCACCAACCACATCTGTGCCTATGACATGCCAATGTGCACGATGTTGACACACAAACTCACCAACCACATCTGTCCTATGACATGCCAATGTGCACGATGTTGACACACAAACTCACCAACCACATCTGTCCCTTTGACATGCCAATGTGGACGATGTTGACACACAAACTCACCAACCACATCTGTCCCTATGACATGCCAATGTGGACGATGTTGACACACAAACTCACCAACCACATCTGTGCCTATGACATGCCAATGTGCACGATGTTGACACACAAACTCACCAACCACATCTGTCCCTATGACATGCCAATGTGCACGATGTTGACACACAAACTCACCAAGAGCATGGATATGGAGAGGAAATCAAAGCTGAGGGAACACGAATGCACGACTTGAAGGGGCACACGTTTTGCTCCCCCCCCCCCCCCTCCATGCTGATCAATGACGATGATGATGGTGATGATGATGATGATGTGTGACGATGATGATGATGATGGTGATGATGATGATGATGATGATGATGATGATGATGATGATGTTGACGACGACGACGACCACGACGATGATGATGATGATGTGTGACGATGATGATGATGATGATGACGACGACGACGACGACGAGGATGATGATGATGATGATGATGATGATGATGATGATGATGATGATGATGATGATGGATATGATTCTGAGATTAGATTAGACACCTGCAGTGTTGTTCAGCAGAATAGGAGCATTACTCTCAGAGACGCATCTGTGAAGAGAGTGAACCTTGACTGTGGTCCCAGTCTTCCCACTTCATCACGTTGGCACGCTATTCGGTCGAACGGGAGAGGGATGGGACGGGCGGGAGGGGGCGGGGAGGGGGGGGGGGATAAAGAACGCAGATAAATGGCTCTGATGGGAATCGAACCGTAAGCTCCTTGTCTGTAATCCAGCGACGATAGGCACCACTAATTCTCAGCGTCTGGTGTTGGAGAGGAAGATTGTCTAGTCTGAAAGGTTGTCTATCTGGCTTACTATTTGGGTTAGTTGCAAAGTGAGTCGACTGCAAGCAGAAATCTTCACACATCTTCTAAGCGAATTAAGTACGCTCTCCGCCAAACATGAACAAACGAATCACAAGACAAAGCACAAGGCGTTTCGACCTCTTGGGTCTTCTTCAGCATCAGGATAACGAAAATGAAGAACGACTAATCACTATCTCGTTAAATTCGGCACAAGATGGGCGTTGAATCAACTTGCACTGGATTACAGGCTGGGAGGTTTTGGTTCGAATCCCATTAGTGCCATTTATTTACGTTCATCATCATGAATGATAATAATGATAGTAATAATAATAATGATGATGATAATGATGATGATGATGATGATGATAATAATAATGATAATAATAATAATAATAATGATAATCATGATGATAATGATGACAATAATAATGATAATAATAAAAATGAAGATAGTGATAATACCGGAAAAAACTATACCTTTAACCTAAAGAAGCCCTATGGGTTCACAGTAACGGTAAATATGGACATTTTGTGTCTTACTTTGACAGTATGTACAGTCTCACCACATGGTCATTGACAATAGCTGGAATGTTATCAATTGGAACAACAGACAAAAAAAAATATACGTGAGGGTTTCTTTGACACAGATTGAAATGTTCCACGAAGGCAAAGCAATTGAACTGCATTAAAGGAGGATGAAAAGAGAGAGTCAAAGAGGGAGTCAGAAAAGGGAAAAGTTCGAGCAGAGAGTCTCCAGAAGACGGAAATACAATTTTAGTCGCAAATTCCATACAAACGAATTTCGAGGCGAGATTTGCGCGAGCGAATTCGCAGGACTATTTTTTTTTTCTTTCGCGGCCAACGTTAGTCAAAGACAGAGTCAGAAAAGGGGAAAGGACTCGCAGAGAATTTTCAGAAGACGGAAATACAATTTTAGTTGGAAATTCCATAAAAGCAAATTTCGAGGCCAGATTTGCGCGAGCGAAATTCGCAAGAATGTTTTTTCATCTTTTGGCGGCCAACGCTGGTCATTGAGTACATCCATAGACAGCGAAAATCACGCGACTGATGAGCGAATCTCACGTGCGAATATAAAAAAAAAACACACACACACACAAATTTTTTTTCTTCTTTTTCTTTCTCTTGTCTTTTTTTCTTTTTTTTTCTTTCTTTTCTTCTTTCTTTCTTTCTTTTTTTCTTTTCAGAGAGCCAAACATTTCATTTCGTCAGCAAATTTCTCCCATAAAGTAGGTTGACCCACAGTTCTCTTCCACCATATACAACATTCCAACAGGCTCATGCTGTGGCCCATGCTTCCCTCCTCCGCCCCCCCCCCCCCCCCCTTCCCGCCCACCTCCCTTCCCACCCCGTTCTCCCCATCCCCCTTCAATATTTCTCATCAAGACCAAGCTGTTTCATCAGGATGTAGGGGATTCCCTGTTGCCTTCTGATTTGTTTGTTTGTTTGTTTTAATTTCGTTCATCCATCATCGATTCTTTCTTAAAGATCTTTTGGCTGTGCTTTTTGTTGTTTATCCGCTGTATGTAGAATTCCATTAATTTTCCAATAAAACTTGCTTCCCTTGATTGTACAGCAGCAGCAGCAGCAGCAGCAGCAACAACAACAACGACAAATACGGCAACAACAAAACAACGACAAAAACGACTACTACTACTACTACAACTACTACTACTACTACTACTACTACTACATCTACAACAACAACAATGACGACAACAGCAGCAGCAGCAACAACAACAATAACAATAACAACAAAACGCGACTGTCGTGACAAAACATCGCGCAGGTGGAGCTGTTGCTGGGTAATTTTCGAAGGAGCATATTTGGCGAGAGAATATCACCAGCTGGGGAAAGAAAGGAAGAAGAAAAAAAATGCGTCTACGGCATTGCAGCTTGACACTGGAAGAGTGCCCAGTGTCCTCACGAGGATCCAGCTGCGAGTGACAGTGTGCAGCCTGCTGCTTAGGTACAGTTCTTGTTGGAGATGTTGTTGAAGACAACGGATGAGCTGATGCTGTGATGAGCGCGCGCGCGCGCGCGCGCGCGCGCGCGCACACACACACACACACACACACACACACACACACACACACACACACACACACACACACACACCACCACCACCACCACCACCACACCAGCTCTTTGAACAATGATTGCAACACCTGCGAGAAACATTACTCGCTGCGCCAAATAAGATAACAGAACTAATTACAGCGATTGCTTTAGTTGCCTCCGCTCCTACTTACTTGGAGCTCATGGTCAAATGGTCAGAGCGTTTTGCCTGTAGACCTGAAGGTTGTAAGTTCGAGCCTTTTTTTCGGTTTGAAAACCTTCTCTGTTCATCTAGCAGTAAATTGTCACCTGATTCATTTTCAGGGAAAGTTGATGGCGGCGAAATGAGAGGGTTGACCAACGCATTCCGTCCTGCCATGGCTCAGATCTGGTCAGCCTCTGATATTTCATTGCTCCTAGAGCCATTAGGCTCTGAGAGGTGAATCATCTTAATCTTTTTAACCTTAATGTTTTAAATCTTAAAAATGTGTTTGAAGCATCTCTGCCAAAGAACATGGACAAACGAATCACAAGACAAAACACGACGCGTTTCGACCTCTTAGGTTTTCTTCAGGCAAGATAAACAACATTCAGGACAACGCAAATGAAGAACGAGCAATCACTTATCTTTTTCAGCTTCGGCGCTAGATGAGCGTTGACTCTTTTTCACCTTTTCATCCCTACATACAAAAAAAAAAAAAAAAGAGAAGAAAGAAAGAATAGAAAAAACGCAAAGTCAAGCAGAACGACTATGGCTATTACAAATATTATTACTACATCTCTATGGCGGTGTGGAGGAAAAGAAACGGGAAGGCAGGCAGAAAATTGTCATCAGTGTCCTACAAGGCTTTGATACAACTCTGACGGTAAAAAACGAGAGCTGCTGAAATGAATGCGAGGGGGTGACGGGTGACCGTGGGTATATCGTATCTGCAAATTGTACCCTCGGGATCCCACACCCCTCCGCTCTTGTCAACAACGGCGGGTGGGTGGGGAAGGTAGGGAAGGGGGGATGGGGGGGGGGGGGTGATGGGAGTGGGGTGGGATGGAGTGTGTGAGGTGGGTATCTTGGGGAAGGAGAGTTGGCGGGGGTTGACAGCCTTGGAAAGGATGGGGAGGGAGGGTGGGGGTGGGGGAGAGGGGGGAGGGGGGGGGGGAGGGGAGTAGTCGTTTTCCATCAGCCATGGGAAAAAAAGGAAAAGAAAATACACCCAAAGCAAAACAACGACTCTCTCTCTCTCTCTCTCTCTCTCTCTCTCTCTCTCTCTCTCTCTCTCTCTGAAAAGAAAACAAAATACACAAAAACAAAAAGTCTCTCTCTCTCTCTCTCTCTCTCTCCTCTCTCTCTCTCTCTCTCTCTCTCTCTCTCTCTCAGAGGGTCACGCTTTTCTTTGATAATTCTTCGTGTGTCGTCACTATCATTTTCCTTATTGATGGTAAGACACGATAGAATGCAGTGTCTGATGGAATGGTGCAGTGGGGACTTTGCACTAATCTATTTCCCGCGATCGTTTTGTCTTAGCTTTTAATTTAGTGACCTTGCTCTATCTGCTGCAGTGAACATTAGCAACTGGATAGATTTTAAGTAGAGACTAAAGATACGTTCAATACTAAAGGCTTCAGAAGAAGGATTAGGAGGGAGGAGAGGTATAGAGGTGGGGGGGGGGGGGGGGGGGTAGAGGAGTCAAGGACAGAAGACAAAAGTCTCTCTCTCTCCCTCTCTCTCTCTCTCTCTCTCTCTCTCTCTCTCTCTCTCTCTCATACATTCACATACATATACAGACACATAAACAGACAGACGGATGCGGACACACACACACACACTGCACACACACACACACACACACACACACACACGCGCGCGCGCGCGCGCGCGCGCACATACACACACAAACACACACACACACATGCGAGCGCATGCATGCACGCGCCCCCCCCCCCACCCCCACACACATATTGATGTTCTCAGACTGTGGTGTACTCTCTCTCTCTCTCTCTCTCTCTCTCTCTCTCTCTCTCTCTGTGACAGACGTATGGTCATTAACACGTGCTCCAATATCGAGCTGTCGTTGACGTTATGAACAGAGCACAGTTATTACTATCAGCTGCGTCGTCTGCTAACGGACGACCAAACGCGAACAAACCAGATGGTCGCTCATTGGCGCCAAAACGTCTTTTTTTTTTCTTTTTTTTTTCAGTTATTTTAAGTTTCGACTACAAATAGCTAAACAGGAGTAACAAATGCCATTTTGTAAAAAAAAAAAAAAAAAAAAAAAAAAAAAATGTAATCTTCATCATTTTAAAGCTGGTCTGTTGTTTTGTGACAAAAATTGTAAACTGTATAACTTTCTAAACCAGACCTGTTATTTATGTGAGAAATATGTTGTTTAATATGAGAAAGCGACATTAAATATTATTTATGTCTTCTTTTTCCATTTCCCTTTTTTTAAGTTACAGAATTGTTGCGGTCAAGAAAGAGCAGCAGGGATGGGAGCGTGCCTTGTGGGACTCCAGAGATGACCTAAACATCAGCTCTCTACTCCATAATTCACATGATCATTGTGCGGCTTTCAGAACATTCTGAGACTGATGCTTTTGACACTATTCTAAGACGGCTTGTAACATTTCTTCCTGAAGGGAAACAGTGTCAAACGCTTTGTTGAAGTCCGGTATGGAAAGATCGACTGTTATTCCAGTCTCGAGAAAAGCGGTTTTGCATACTTGTGGGAAACTGGATATCATGAGACAATACACCAGGAATTTTTCCTTACAAGACACATTTGTTTTTCGGTCTCAGTTTCCAAAAAGCTTTCTTTTTTTTAAGTCAGTTTAGTCAGAACTTTCACAATTTCTTTCTCACGTTTAATCAGTCCTCATATATACTCAGCCTTCATATGATGCCGAATCAAAAGCCACGCTTTCAGAACCAAGCATAGCACCAGAGAGAAGATTATGGAGGCTAAGACAGTCATTTTCTTTCACACACGAAGAGATCAACTCTTCGTTGAACAGTTGATAAGCATTCAGATTGTATATATCTTTTGAAACGAACATTTCGCCATAGAGAAAACAAAAAAATAAAACTGCGAACCAAAGGTAGGGATGATGAGGGCGTAGGAAAGGGAGGGAGAAGAGGGGAGAAGAGAAGGAAGAAGGAGGAGGAAGAAGGAGGAAGGGGGAAGAGAAGGAAGAGGAGAAGGAAGAAGGAGGAGGGGAGAAAGAAGGAATGGAAGAGTAGGAGAGGAGAAAGGGGGTAGGGGGGGGGGGGAGAGACGCCCGGGGATAAAGGGATGGAGAGGGGGAGGGAGTGGGTAGAGGGGCTAGGAGTTGACACGTACCAGCACAGACGAAAAATCGATAGGTCTCTCACCGATAGCCAACAGTGAACAGCGGCAAGAAGCAGACACAGAGGTAGTGAGGTACAGGGAAAGAGAGGAGGGGTGGGGACGGCGGGGAGGGGGAGGGGGTGAGGGGAAGGGAAGGGAAGGGGGGGAGGGCAAAAAAATCGAACTGAGATTTTCTGCTGTTGTAGCAAGCCAGCAAGCAAGGAAAACGACAAGCAGTAGTAGTAGCAGCAGCAGCAAGCAGCAGCAGCAGCAGCAAGCAGCAAGCAGCAACAAGCAGTAGTAGCAGCAGCAGTAACAGCAGCAGCAGCGGCAGCAGCAGCAGAAAGCAGCAGCAGCAAGCAGTAGTAGCAGCAGCAGTAACAGCAGCAGCAGCAGCAGCAAACAGCAGCAGCAAGCAGTAGTAGCAGCAGCAGTAACAGCAGCAGCAGTTAGGCAGTCGAGCGGCTGGAAGAGTTTACCTTTCATCATGCAGTTCACACGGTCGTTGATTATACGCTAGCGAGTCCCCTCGAGGTGTTGAGGTGCCAGCGTACAAGACAGAGAGAGAGAGAGAGAGAGAGAGAGAGAGAGAGAGGGAGAGAGATGGGGGGAGGGGCGGAGAGAGAGAGAGAGGGGGGGAGGGGCGGAGAGAGAGAGAAAGAGAGAGAGGGTGGGGAGGGGCGGAGAGAGACACACAGACAGAGACACAGAGACAGAGAGAGAGAGAGAGAGAGAGAGATAAGGAGACGGGGGGAGGGGGGGAGAGAGACAGAGAGTGAGGGGGGGGGGAGGGAGAGACAGAGTGACAGCGAGTGAGAGAAAGAGAGAGAGAGAGAGGGAGGAAGAAAGAGACAGAGAGATACAGAGACAAATGGCGGTACTTATTACAGTGTCAGAGAAGATGTGATTTTATTCCATTTTAAGAAGTACAAATTGCATTAACATGTGCGGGGATTAAGGGCATGCCAATAAAAAAAAAAAGACTGACACACAACCATCACATTCACTGTGACATAAGTCGACTGATTTCTGCTACTTTGCTAGAGTCGAACGCTATGATTCACCTTCAGTTTGGGGGCAGCAAACAGACACAAGTGGATTAATGAAAATACTAAATAAATGAATCCAGACGAACAGAAAACGCCCAAAGATTCAGATTCCTTCGGAGAGAGAGAGAGAGGGGGGGGGGGGGGGAGTGAGAGAGAAGAGAGAGAGAGAGAGAGAGAGAGAGAGAGAGAGATTCAGGTTCAGATGCAGATGATGCATTCCTTGAAGGTCATTACCCCCAATGAAAAGGGCGATAACAATTATTACAGAAAAATTATTGCGAAGGCAGCAATATGACGAGAAAGAAAGAGACAGAGACAGAGAGAGAGAGAGAGAGGGAGAGAGAGAGGAGAGAGAGAGAGAGAGAGAGAAGGGAGTGGGGTGGGGTGGGGTGTGTGTTGGTATGGATCATTATCCAACTTTTCACAACTTGTTTTGAAGTTAGTGATAGGGTCATTAAGTCCTTAGTAACACCCAGTATCTCACACGACATGAACCTGAGAACACACACACACACACACACACACGCACGCACAGAGAGAGAGAGAGAGAGAGAGAGAGAGAGAGAGAGAGACACACACACACACACACACACACACACACACACACACACACACACACACACACACACACACACGTTTACGCATGCACTCTCTCTCTCTCTCTCTCTCTCTCTCTCTCACACACACACACACACACACACACACACACACACCACACACACACACACACACACACACTGATTAAGTTGAATGCGCGCGCACTTGTCCATTTCCCATCCTCCCGTCCTTCTCCATCCTTTAATATTCAAATGAATAAATAAACAATAGAATGAACAACTAAGATAAAGTGGTACTATTGTTTACATTATAGCATGTGAACACAAATAAATCTGTGTTTTATCTTTGCTTCCACTTCCTGCACAAACATCTTTTACCAACCCTCCCGCCTCTTCCCCCCCCCCCCCCAACCACCGCCAGCCTACTTCCTCCCACCCACCCCCACACACCATCCACACGCCTCCCATTCCTTTAGCAAAAGTAGAATTTGTCGGTCAGCCATGCAACTAATCAATTGATCAGGCGACCGGCCGACCGATTCAATCACTCAACCTAAAGAAATCATAAATGAATTAAAAAAACTAAAAAAAAACTAGCTCAATCAACGGCCAATCAGTTGGTGGTACTGACTGAACAAAACATGAAATAAATGACGTTTTGTGCCTGTGGTACTGACTGAACAAAACATGAAGTAAATGACGTTTTGTGCCTGTGGTACTGACTGAACAAAACATGAAATAAATGACGTTTTGTGCCTGTGGTACTGACTGAAACAAAACATGGAATAAATGACGTTTTGTGCCTGTGGTACTGACTGAACAAAACATGAAATAAATGACATTTTGTGCCTGTGGTACTGACTGAACAAAACATGTTGGAAAATCCGGTTGGCTCAATATTGCCGCAGGTTGTTTCAAAGACACCAACTGAAGAAAAAACTGGAAAAAAAAAACCAAAAAAAAAAAACCGAAGAAACCCCTGTGTGTGTGTGTGTGTGTGTGTGTGTGTGTGTGTGTGTGTGTGTGTGTGTGTGTGTGTGTGTGCGTGCGCGCGCGCGCCTTTGTGTGTGTGTGTGTGCGCGTGCGCGCGCGTGTGGTACTACCATTTTAACTGTTCGCTCCAAGGGTTTCTGTTTTAAATACTTGACAAATATCTACTTCGTGATGATGATGATGATGATGATGATGATGATGATGACATCATCGTCATCATCACCGTCACCGTTATCATCATCATCATCAACATCATCATCATCATCTTCTTCGTTGGTGCTGTTGTTGTTGAAATTGATGTTGTTGTAAAAGAAAAGGAAACTTTCATTAGCAAACGGGTTCATCACTCCCCCCCCCCCCCCCCACACCTCCATCTATTCCCCAAAGCCCACTCCCTCCATCCCCTCCCCCATCCCCACCCCCGCCTACCGCCGTCCTGAAATCCAAAATGGGTGAAAGGAATAAATTTCGAACTGTCCTTGGTGGTACTGACTGAGCAAAACATGTTAGCAAATCCCTTTGGCTCAATGTTGCCGCGGGTTATTTCCATGACAACTGATTAAAAAAATGTGTATGTGTGGGTGTGGGGGGGAAGGGAGTGCGTGGGAGGGGGGGGGGTGCGTGCGTGCGTGCGTGCGTGAGTGTGCGTGTGTGAATGTAGACATGAGTTACATGTGAATTTAGCCTGCACTGGCTGTTCCTATTTCATTCTCTCTCCAAAGCTACTCTCTAGCTCTCTTGGGGAACGTTCATACTTGCACGCACGTCAGTCGCGCGGACAGACAAAAATGGTGCGGATGTGGCACTCCCTCCTTCATTTTCACTTACAGAGTGGAAGGTGTTCATACCGCCACAGACACGCACCCATGACCTCTCCCGCAAAAAAAAGTTGTGCGTGCTTCCCACAATTCAGACACGCGTGCGGACAGATAGGAGTCGTGCGGATGAGGCAGACCCTTCCTTTTTATCACTGGCAGCGCCCCGGGCATTCATACTGACACGGTTTTGTGCGTGCGTGCATCAAGGAACTGTACGCAGATTTTTTTTTTATTTTGTTGGTATACCTCAAAACCAATTGTTCAGTAGGTGAAATCGGTTAATAAGAATTGGTCTGTTATTTCTCCAGGTCTGCAGCACACAGCTCCAGCAAATGATTGTACATCTTAGGTGTAATTCTCAGATACTCTACAAATTGTTTTCATCTACCAGCAGTTCACGCATTAAATTATGATACCTTCAATGTACCTTTCGTGATCTGTTTATTGGATGCACAGAAAAAAAAAAGAAGAAAAAACTGTCTAGCCTCCATGCAGCCTCACGGACGGAGAACGTGCGGATCAGTTTGAACGCCTTTTCTCACGCGCGTGCGATTTTTGACGTCCGCAGGACAGTCGTGAGTAGCAGTATGAACGCAGCCTGACACTGTCTATAAGGCTAGGTCTCCTGGGGGGAGATTCACAACAGTTTTCTTTTTCCCACTATGGCTACCGAATGGGAGCAGATTTGTAACCCGTTCATTTGATTGATTGATTGATTGATTTGTTTATTAATTCATTACGGAAGCAGATTCATAACTCTTTCAGTGGCAGTTTATTTAGTTAGTTATGTGTTTAGTTAGTTCATTATTCATTTATTTTTCTATTCATTTAATTGTTTAGTTATCTATTCATTTATTATCTACTTATTTGTTGATTGTGGATTCACATGTGTTTTCATATCGCAAAGTGATTACTTATTGATTGCAGAGTAAACATCGCACAGTAATTCATTGTTTATTTATTTATTTGTTTGGTCGGTTGTTTGTTTCTTCTGGATTCACACGTGTTTTAATATTGCAGAGTAATTTACTTCTAT
>CM065746.1:5491662-5494162 GCA_033310375.1 Conus canariensis
AAAATTATCTTCGGATAAACAAAGACTGAAAAGATTCGTAAGAGAGTCAGTAATAAATGACGCTGAAAAGCTTGGAATATCTGAGGGGTAATGACATCGAAGCTACGCTGTTTTCATTTCTTTAGAGACAGTACATAAGTTAGCACTTCACGAACAGACGTAATATAAGTAGGCAGTTTTGTTTTGACATCTTTATGGACCCAGACTTGTTATTTTTTCGTGATTGACTAGTTTTCTACTTTACCATGTGATCGTGTAATGTGTCAGCTGGGATGAAGTATTCTTCATTTGAAGTGCATGGCTCAGAGAGTTGATGTAAGGCTTCAGACAAAAGTTGCATTACTTTTGTTCGGAGAAAAGTGCACTTAGATCATCTGATCATATACGTAACCACATTGCTTCCTTTTGATAGTCTTCCATCAATCCTTAAATGATCTCTTGTTTGAAGAATATAGTGCGTAACCCAACCCGAAAGGATTTTACGATTTGGCGTGTCTCTGAGTCCACGTAACATGCAGATTAACGACGTTTAGGAAGGTTGAAGTTTCTTAATCCACGTAACATGCAGATTAACAACGTTTAGGAAGGTTGAAGTCTCTTAATCCACGTAACATGCAGATTAACGACGTTTAGGAAGGTTGAAGTCTCTTAATCCACGTAACATGCAGATTCACGACGTGTAGGAAGGTTGAAGTCTCTGAATCCACGTAACATGCAGATTCACGACGTGTAGGAAGGTTGAAGTCTCTGAATCCACGTAACATGCAGATTCACGACGTGTAGGAAGGTTGAAGTCTCTGAATCCACGTAACATGCAGATTCACGACGTGTAGGAAGGTTGAAGTCTCTGAATCCACGTAACATGCAGATTCACAACGTGTAGGAAGGTTGAAGTCTCTGAATCCACGTAACATGCAGATTCACGACGTGTAGGAAGGTTGAAGTCCAGAAGAAAACGGAGTCATCCGGACCAATAGAACTGTGTTCCTGAAAAGTGCAAAATAGAGATCTGACTGAAATGCTTGCAGATACAAATTTGAATGCGCAAAATGCAGTCGCAACATGATATGTTTTAGGTAGTCTGAAAACCTTTTTTTTCTTTTCTCTAATGTAGCTAGACAGCACAGTAATCACTTACACCAATAGGTGGTACGCAATTCTTTTACAGTGATGTAATATTGCATGAATAGATGTGATCAATCAGATGTGGGAGTTTTCTGCCCCGACCGGCTCCTACCCTGAGTTGAGTTTGCTACGGGCCCAGCTGGGAAGACTGCGACTACACAGTCGAGTTTCATTCACTAAATGGATGCGTCTCTGAGAGTGTTGCTCAAATTTCCTGACCAACATTGCAGGTGTCTGTATCTCTCGGGCCTGGTTGACGCCGGGATGTATTATGAAAGTAAGTGTAGATTACAGCCCTGTCATACAGTCTCAGATCGGAAAGGAAATCCGTAATATCATCTTCACCATCCTCATTCTCATCGATCAATAAGTAACAAATTTTGTGTCCCTTCATGCTCTGCTCTCTTGGTGACTCAGTTTCGATGTCCTCTCCTCATCTGTGGCCTTGGTGTGATTCGTCGGGGTCACCGGTATTAGCAAATTCATGGGGGCTGCCGCTGGAATGCCCACTCACGCCGGCTCCGCGACCAAGCAATTATTGTCATCAGCAGGGGGCTTCGTAGGTGGTGTCCTGCGTATGTTGGATCAGAACAGGCACGACTGAACACCACCGAAGTGACTCGGCAGCAGTGCAGTGTCTCCTCTGCTAGGTCGCCTCATGACGACTTGACATGGACTGCTCCCTGTGGATTGCCGGTGCTGGGGCTGCGCCGGGCCGGGCCGGGTAGTGGCTGTGGACGGGGAGGTCAGAATGAGCGGCGTGGGTGCAATACCATTGAGATAGCACAGAAGATGGGACAGCAAAAAAAACAAAAACAACTGATCAATCAGAGTGCTTCATGTACATGTAATTCTGGTGGAAAGGATGCACACTGACAGAGACTGTGATGATGTACCAATGTGCGGGTGGCTGAAGTAAGTCTATAATCATTTAACCCCCTAAATAGCTGTCTTTCTTCCTTTCTTTCTTTCTTTAAAAAACCTAAACTGCACTCGCCATTAGTCATACCATCCGGAACTATTTTAAAATGTCTGTACAAAAAGAACGAGGAAGAATAAAAATGGAAAGAGGAGGAGGAGGAGGAGAAGGAGGAAGAGGAGAAGGTGTGGAAGAAGAAGACGAGGAGGAAGAGGAGGAGGAGAAGAAAGAAGAGGAGGAGGAAGAAAAAGAAAAAGAAGAAGAAGAGGAGGAGGAACAGGGACAGGAAGTGTAGGATTAGGCGGAGGAGGAGAAGGAGGAGGAGGAGGAGGAGAAGGAGGAAGAGGATGAGGAGAAGGAGGAGGAGGAGGAGAAGAAGAGGAAAAAGAAGAAGAAGAGGAGGAGGAGGAGCAAGGGCAGGAAGTGTAGGAGTAGGCGGAGGAAGAGGAGAAGAAG
>CM065746.1:5514162-5524162 GCA_033310375.1 Conus canariensis
TTTTTTAACGTAAATATATGCTTAAACAATGATCTTGTTTGTGTCAGATTTTTTTTTTATATCTTTGATATTGGCAAAATTATGTGTGGTATTTGAATTTTAACATGGTTAAGATTTCACATTTTTTTGTGTGCCAAAACTGTACATCTGCACTCGCACTGCTTTATTTTCTTGCCAAAACACTACAGTCTACAGATGCACTGTTTTGGCACCAAAAATTATTCACAGTTTTCAGGAAGATAATGTTAGGGTAAAAAGGAAACATCTACAGAAATGATGCTTTGGTGCAAATTGTCCTGTCAAAATATGTGAAAGTAATTTCTGCGAAAAAAAAGTACAAAAAAGAGATGAATGCCTTTTCCACAATAAAAACTGACCGTATTTGCATTTTTTTCTGGTCAAAATGAGTTATTTTTTACAGTAACTTTCTTGAAGAAACCCATTCGTTGTCTGGCTAGAACAATGGAACATGTGCAGAGTGCTGATCCAACTGCTCCTGTTGGGGCACACAATGCCAGTAAACACGGAACCATTTTTCTTGGTTGAGAGTATGCAGCGACAGCAGTCGGCTATGGCTTCCATACCGCATGTCTTGCCAGTTCTCGAATTTTAGTGTTTGCTGAGATCTAGCAGTGTGTACTGTGTGTTCAACTCATTTGTTCTCATCTCTGTTGAATTTCGTTCTCTCTGCTCTCTTGTAGTTAGACTGCAGCGTTTCTTACTGCCGTGGATATCACTTCCATTGGCGTGGATCCTCACAAAGTGATCTGCTGGCTGCTTTCCTGTCACCAGATCTCTGTTTTCCACAAAGAGCGGTGATCTGATCCCTGATTATTTCAACATTGAGATGGTCCATTCATTTCTACAGCCTCTTCCTCAAAATTGTACGATGAAGTCTTGTGTCTTCAGCATTGTTTCACAGCCCCAGTTGTTGTTCTTCAGGACTACTCATTGTTCTGTAAGAATAGATCCTCGTCTTCTCTGTCCCTTGTGAGTGTGTACTGGAATTCCTGATGTTGGTTGGTGTAGAAGGCCTGCTCGTTTCTTCTGCATCCAGTTGCAATGGTTTTCTGAAAGGTTGTAGTCGCCCCGAGTTGAGCTCGTCTACATATTTAATGATATGCTGACGTGGAGTCTGGTCCTTGGTGAGGGGATTGGTTGTCCAGAACAGAGCCATGCACTGGTCTCCTGGCAGACTGCTGGGGGTCTCCGGAGAGTGGCCAGCCCTACGATCTGCCAAACACACAGAATTTGATGAAATTCTGACGAAAAAGAAGTCGCTAAAAATTAGAAGTCAGGAAATCGTGTCAAACAGACATAAAAGTCCTTAAGGTACTTCTACACACACACACACACACACACACACACACACACACACACACACACACACACACACCACAACACACACACACACACACAACACACACACACACACACACACACACACACACACACACACACACACACACACACACGGTGCACACCATGGCTCTTGATACAAGACACTCAACCATAGGAAAAGAGATGATCAGAAACCATGTGACTGAAGCCTTAGCTCTAGAAAGGACACATTAATCACATGAAGGGAGGACTGTTGTTTTGAAAGAAGATTCTGACAATTAACACAAGAGGGGTCACTAACCCCTGTAAGATCGGAGAAGAATAAATCTTATGACAGAAAAGGACTGTAAACCCTATGGAAGAAAACTGCTAACACCGATGTAAAAGAAAACCAGAAAGAAAACCATGCGAAATGGGGCCATAAACCTCTCACAAAAGTAAACTACACCATAGTCAAACGAGGATCCTAATCCTGATGATAGTAATGGACACCCGTGAAAAGAGATTCAACCAATACAAAGGTGACTAAACCCTGGGGAAATAAGACATTATACATTGCAAAAAGCTGACAATGGTCAGAACAGAGGACACTAGTTCTATGAAAGGAGGCGCTAAACAACAAGGAAAGAGACATTACAGCATGTGAAAAGAGGACACTAGTATACAATGAAAGGAGGGCGCTAAACAACAAGGACAAGGACATTACAGCTTGTGAAAAGAGGACACTATTACTATGAAAGGAGGGCGTAAACCAACAAGACAGAGACATTACAGCTTGTGAAAAGAGGACACTAGTTACTATGAAAGGAGGGCGCTAAACAACAAGGACAGAGGACATTACAGCATGTGAAAAGAGGACACTAGTTACTATGAAAGGAGGGCGCTAAACAAGAAGGAAGAGGACATTACAGCATGTGAAAAGAGGACACTAGTTACTATGAAAGGAGGGCGCTAAACAACAAGGACAGAGGACATTACAGCTTGTGAAAAGAGGACACTAGTTACTATGAAAGGAGGGCGCTAAACAACAAGGACAGAGGACATTACAGCTTGTGAAAAGAGGAAACTGAACCTGTGGAAGGATGACACAAGCCACATAAAAAGACACCCAACCCTATGAAAGAACACTACACGAGAGGATGCTAAACCCTGTGAGAGGGTAAACTAATTGACAGATGATGCTAGATTCTGAAAACGAATCCCAGCACAATCTATGACAGGATCCACATTTTACTGTAACTACCATATGGTGTGTTCTGTTGGTCAAAGGACACTCGGATCAGGAGGTACCAGGTGCGCACTAGGGAATATTTCAGGAAGAGGTTTAAAGACTTCCTCAAGACCATTGCAGCTCAACTCCAAAAGATCTGAAAACATGTGTCCATTCCAGATCCCGACTTATGAGACCTGCCACATAGCTGGAGTCCATCTTTCATACCTTTCCCGTAAAGTATTCCCTCTGGTACCCCCTGCGTTTGTATCCTTGTTCCACAGTACGCTGACATAGGACACTAGACCAGCTAGAGAAAGAAGAACATTCTTAATATCGTGAAAAGAAGAACCGAGAAATTAACTTTGTGAAAAAACGGCGGGCATGAATGTATGAAATGAAGACAGTAATCCTTTTGAGCGATGGTGATACTAACCCCCAGAAAGGGGAGTTAAGCTCTGTGTAACGAGAACAGTAAAGGCTATAGGAAAGGACAGTGATCCCTTGCAGGACCAGGGCACTAAATCCTTTGAGAAAAGAGGACACTAAATTTGTAGAAGGAAATACTAAAACTATGAAAGCACATAAGACCCTGTGGAAGAACTGGACTGTAGAAAAGAGAAGACAAAATTCTACATAAGGAAGGTACTTAATCCAGTGAAAGGAGGGCGCTAAATCCTATTTAGGAAGACGATGTTAAGCCATATGACAGGACAGTAATGCAAAGAGGAGACAATACGCTTTGAAGGAGCTGGACGCTGAACACCTTGGAAAGAGGACACTAAATCACATGAAAAGAGGACAGTAAACCTTATAAAAGTAAATAAACCTGTGAAAGAACCACACTATATATACAATGACAAGAAGGATATCAAATTCTAAGAAAAGAGAACACTCAGCCCTGTAGACCAAGGGCATCAAACCCTCTAGAAGAATTCTGATGGTTACTGTTACCGTGTCAGACTTTCAATGGGTTATAGGATACTCAGATCAAGATGTACCAACGTGCACAGGAAAAATATTCAGGAAGAGGATCAAAGACTTCCTCAGCAGCTCGGTCTTTGAGGGATCTGATACCTATGTTGTTGTTGTTTTCAAAATTCTTGTCCAAAGGATACTGATATACAAAAACCAGCGACAATGATCCAACAGAAGGGCTCTTTAGCCTGGGAAAGAAACGGACATTAAATCCTTGGAAAGAGGAAGAGAAAACACTACGAATGAAGACACACCAACTTGACAATGATGACACTCAAACTGCCGATGAAAGGGACAATGAGCTCGGAAGAGATGACACAAAATCCTGTGCATGAAGATAACAGTAAATCCTGAAGGAAAATGATAATGAATTGAGCATTCAAAAAGTTAAAAAAGAAGAAAACCTTTTTGAAAAAAAGACACCGAACTCAACTGAAGAACAAGAAACTAAGACACTAACCCAGTGGCAACATACTAAGCTGTGATACATGAATGACGATTCTGGAAGAAGGACAGGAGGATGGAGAACAAGAAAAGAAAAAAAAAACATGGAATCTGACGAACAACACTGTCAGTACTCCCCTCTTTCTGAGTACGTGTCCCAGGTTCTCATGACCTCTCTCCATCCTTCAAGGCTGCTGAGGTAGATTTCCGTTGTCTCTGGCCGTTGGTTCAGATCTTTATCTCTGTTGATGAGAAATCAAGCCCACTTTTAATCATTTGACTCTACGCGGGGAAAAAAACAATCAAAATTGACGTACCCAATTTAGCAAAGACAGTTTAACGTTTTCTTAGGCGTTATCTTGCCATCTGATACTAAGCTGATTTATATCACGTGATTTGGGAGCTGCTTGAAAGCTTTCTGATATCCCCATTAGCACAGCAGTGGCTTTGTAATGGCAAACTGGAATGATCACATTTACACTAGTGAAAGATTTACTAAGTACAGAACGTTTTGTAATACCCATGAGTTAAGCAATATTTACAGGTAAATATGGATCAAAAACTGAAATGTATAATGACTAGGTTTACACTGGGTATATCTGATTTGAATGTGCATCGTTTTAGGTATAAATCTTGTAATGACAGCGATCTGATGTGTCCATTAGGTCAGATGTCTACAGAAGACGACATACACTTCGTTCTTTGTTGCCAAAAGTTGAAAGAAATTAGAGAAAAAATTTTGGACCCTAAATATTTTCGCGAGAACCCTGTTCATCTAAACTAACTTTACTGATGGCATGCACTAAACCTGACGTTATAGGCAACGTTTTCAGTGTTGTGTATAAGGCTTTTAAATATAGTTAAAGAGCTACTTCATAGTGCTGCATACGATTGCCATAGTCGTTGTTGATGTACTTGTTTTGAATTAGTATGTTGAAGCGTTATGTATTGTACATTTACCCCTTCATGAGGGGCTGAGGCCTACATGAATAAACCATCATTCATTCATTCAGTCTCCCTCCCCCCCTCTCTCTCTCTGTCTCTCTGTCTCTCTCTCTCTTTCTCTCTCTCTCTCTCTCTCTCTCTCTCTCTCTCTCTCTCTCTCTCTCTCTCTCTCTCTCTCTCTCTCCCTACACTGCTCCCACGATCCAATTACTGTTCATTTTTTGTTCTTTTCTTCCTTTCTTTCGTTCAGTCTTTATGTTCTCTTTGTCTTTCTTTCTTCTTTTCTGCTTCTTCTTTCTCCCATACCAGCCCCCCCTCCCCCTCTCCCACCCCTACCCCGTCCACCCCCATTCCTTTCCAAATATGAACAATCCCATTTATATCTATTGTCTCTAATTACAGCCAGATTTCTTCCTAGTTCGTACTTTCCAACGATCGCAGCAGGTACTCTGAGCGTGCGTGCATGCGTGCGCGCGCGCGCGCGCGCGCGCGCGCGCGCGTGTGTGTGTGTGTGTGCATGCATGCGTGTGTGTGTGTGGTGTGTGCGTGCGTGCGTGCGTGCGTGTGTGTGTGTGTGTGTGTGTGTGTGTGTGTGTGTGTGTGTGTGTGTGTGTGTGTGTGTGTGTGTGTTTCTCACATGTTGGACATTCGCCCTGTCTTTCTCGCTCGCTGTCTTTCCCACGTACCCCCTTTTGTTCTAAACCACCAATTACAACAGCTTTCAAATTACAGTGGTACTCTCCCTTTGATTACCAGCCCGTGTAAATTGCACCCCCCCTTGCGCTTCTCCAGCCGCGCTGGGTGGCGGGAGCGTGACCTGGTTGGACAGCTTGCGGTCGTTGGATGTTTGGTGGTACGGTGAATGTCCGGTAAAAAGACTGTGGTGGCTGCCATCACGACTACCCTGCTATCTTTGGCAGTTTTAAAAAAAAGGTTCTCTGGCCGCCTTCCGCGTGGTGGTGGGCACAAATGCGTGCGGGCTTAATGAAAGGAAGAAAGGAGTGAAGAACAAAAAAAAAATGGACAAAAAAAAGTGTAGCAAGGAACGAGTGAAAGGTGAAAAAGGAGGTGTGAATTATAAGCGTGATCGAGGTGGTGATGAAATGGATGGTTTTAATAGCAAGAAGGAAAGGAAGGAAGAATGTTAGTGGGGGGAAAAGGAAGGAAGGAAGGAAGGAAGAAAGAAAGATAGAGTGATTAAATGTGGAGTGAGGAAAAGAATGGGTGAGTGGATGAATGAATTAACTAAGCAGTCAACGCACTCGCCAGAAACTTATACCTGGAAAGGAAAGCAGGAGAATAATAGTTCTGTTCGTAGGCTTCTGCGGATACAGATGTTCAGCTGTATTTTCATAATTGTATTCATATACTTGTAAATGCCTTATGACTGACAACCTGAAAATATGAAAATAGGCCTGAAAAAAAAAGTGACTATATTTTTCTCTCCTTGAAAGGGTTACCAATATGATCACAAATAGACTCACCGACGGAACGTTAAGGCCACCAAATTCACCACGCATACATTCCCACCCCCCACCCCCCCTCCTCCCAACGTTTTTGTCACATCATCATTCGATAAGCGTCGTGGCAGACAGACACTAAACTAGAATGGAATACTTTCACCCGCGGTTTTTTTTTTTTTTTTTTTTTTTAACACCACTGCTGACAAGACAGCGTTAATTTTCTTCTTTCTTTCGTTTTTCTTCTTTCTTTTTTTTTAAAATCCCCTCCCTCCTCTCCTGCCCCCCCCCCCCCCCCCCCCCCCCCCCCCCCACCTCCCCACCTGCAAGTCTACTGCCACCGAAGAGTCTGCCAAAAGGGGAATGGGTCGTTTGTCGTGTGAAAGGAGACAGTTATTGGCGGAGCTTTCAAAGGACGACACAGATTCTGGGGTCTGTCTTGTTGTGAAGAAAGTGGTGGGGAGCGGGTGGGTGGGGTGCAGGTGGGTGGGTGGGTAGGTGGGTTGGTGCGGATGGGGGTGGGGAGCAAGCGGGTGGAGGGGAGGGCGGAGGAGGAGGCGTGGAGGAGGGGGAGAAGAGGGGTTGGTTTGGGTGGGTAATGGAGGTTTGCAGTTGTTAGACAAACAACGCAAATCATAAATTATAAGTCTGTGTACGATCATGCAACCCGCTGAAGAGAGAGGGAAAGAGGGGGAGACAGAGATATAGAGGGATGGAGCAAAAAGAGAGAGAGAGAGAGGAGAGAGAGAGAGAGAGAGAGAGAGAGAGAGAGAGAGAGAGAGAGAGAGAGAGAGAGAGAGTTTTCAACAAAGAAGGAGTCTGTAAAAATGGACTATTGTAAAAGACAGCTAGTTTTAGAAGAAAAAAAAAAGCAACAACAACAACAACAACAACAAAAAAAAAAAAAAAAGAAAGTGAATATGAAAAATAAAAGGAAAAATAAAAGTGACAGATTAATTCACTTTCGACCTCTCCGTTGAAGTCACGATTCCAAGGCAGTGTTCACAAGTGGTAAGCAGCTGAAGGAAAAAAAACAACAAACAAACAAAGATAGAAAGAAAGAAACAAACAAATAAAGTAAAAGAAACAAAAACAATCGCAAATCATCTGATTAGACATACCTTCCTTGTTCGATAAATTTAGGTAACAAAGAATTGGCTCTTTTTTTTAATCTGACGAAAGAGATGACAGACATTAATGCATAGGAAGAAAGAATGAATAAAGAAAAAAGTTAGAAAGAAAGAAAAGAAAAAAGAAAAGAAAAGAAAAAGAAAGAAAGAAAGAAAAGAAAAGAAAGAAAGAAAGAAAGAAAGAAAGAACCGTAGAACATTAGCTATGCATATCTTTTGGTCGTATATGATATTGGAGACATCTGACGTTACAATGAAAACGTAACCCCTTGTAACGTTTATGTCACCATCTGCGCATGCGTTGTTCGAACGCTTTCTTTCCTGACCAGTTTAGTTTGTACTCCACGACTACCTGATCCCAACCGAATAAGAGAATAACCATCAAACGAATGGAAAAACAGACATAGAAACAAAGTGCAAACATGATTTTTTTTCTGAAGGAAAAAACAAATTGGAACTTTTGGTGAGTAAACATTTATCATAAAAAGTGTGAGCATTTTCGCAAAAGGAATAAAATGTTGGAATTTTGGGTGAGTACACATTTACCCACAATCCTCGCCATCAATGTCGCCACTGGTGTACATTGCTCATTAACTCATTCGGTCCACTGTCTCGGAATCTCAGCATTTCTCAAAGCTACAGTCACCCTAGTTAAAGTCTTATAGCCTCATCGTTTCTGGAGTCCTTTTCTCAACTGTTCTTGAAAAAGAAATCAAAATTATGGAAATTTCAAAACTTCAAACTTCTGTCTCTCTCTCTCTCTCTCTCTCTCTCTCTCTCTCTCTCTCTCTCTCTCTCTCTCTCTCTCTCCAGCTGTTTTATGTATGTATGTATTTATGTATGTATGTATGTATGTATGTATGTATGTAATTCTAAACAATTGTACAGCGCAATCAAGAGAATGCAAATGGACGAAGATACACACCATTTTCGGCAGCTGCAGCAACAAGGGAGAATCACCCAGGATGCAATTCCGGATGCGGCAGTGACCCACTCCATGGGACACCTCACCAACACCGACGTCAATGACCAAATAACCAGGTTCATCAGCAAGGGACGTCTACAGCTGCTGGAGACCAATGCAGTGAACAACATCTACTATCCTGATACTTACCGGAGAGAGTGTGCTTTGTGCGGGTTTCGTTCTGACACAAATTCCCATGCCTTGAATGGATGTCGTCGACTGAGGGGCCTCTACACACAAAGACACGACAGATGCGTTGAAATCATCAGAAAGGAGACAGAAATGCATTGTGACGGATTTTGTGGATGTTTTTCAAAATAGGCTTGTCTCTATAAACGGTGTTGAAGATCTACCAAGGCTGAAACCTGATCTATGCTTCATCGACCATCGAAACTCGGTGGCATTCGTCATCGAGGTTTCAAACCCATTTGACACATTCATACAAACATGCTATGAGAGCAAATTTCGAAAGTACTTGCCTCTTTGCTATGCTCTTAGTGATGCCGGATTTAGCACGAAAGTGGTTGTTCTAGTAATAGGTTCACTAGGCATGGTTCATAAAAGAGTGGTTTCAGGACTTTCAATGTTAGGGCTGCCCATAACCACATGTATACAAATTGCAAAATACTTGAGCATGTCTGTCATGATTGGGTCTAGGCGTGTTTGGTGAAGACAGAATCACCTCATGAACCAGCCTTGAAATTGACAGATGCTGACTTTCAAACTTTGCTTTGAATAGTATTAGATATGTAAAGCTGACAGACAAAGAATTGGAGCCAGCCGGAGAGAGAAAGAAGGACGTGGGGACAGAGAGAGAAAGAGGGGGAATATGTGTGTGTGTGTGTTATATATATATATATATATATATGTTGTGTGTGTGTGTGTGTGTGTGTGTGTGTGTGTGTGTGTGTGTGTGTATGTGTGTGTACATAGAGAGAGAGAGAGAGAGAGAGAGAGAGAGAGAGAGAGAGAGAGTATGTGAAAGTTAACTTTTATCGATGCGCCTGCAAGCTGGACTACTGTGCATTGTTGTTGATTTGACAAGTTCATGCATTAAAGTAATTGATATGTTTTGTGTGTGTGTGTGTGTGTGTGTGTGTGTGTGTGTGTGTGTGTGTGTGTGTGTGTGTGTGTGTGTGTGATCCCGGAACACGATTCTTACTGGAAATCAAAGACAAGACAGATGGAGGACACATAACCCAAACAAATCACCGGTTCTGATCTTTCAACTTTCTTGCTTTCAATGTTGCGGACAGGTTAGATGACCAATATTTGAACAGAATATGGCTCAAGGCTACAAGCCTCAAATGTTGCTTCGTCTGTGGCGAGCCGTGCTGTTATTGCGGCGACGTTAACACTTTCCGACTAGAACACACAGTATAACAACGCTGACGTCGACACATTTGAATTCTCGCACCTGCAACGGTTCAAATGGCTTCAGTAGAAATGCTATAGGACGGCTGTGGGTCGTTTGTCTGATGAACGGGACAGTTAGTGCGCGTCTTCAACCGAAGACAAAGTGTCACTT
>CM065746.1:5539162-5544162 GCA_033310375.1 Conus canariensis
GACCCGCAGAACACTCAGAACCTTCCGGCAAGAGGCCCTGAGATCCCTAATGTGGCCGAGAAAGTTGAGTTCCCGATCAAAACAACTCCAAGGAACCCGGCTTCCCCCACAGCTGGAATGGCGGACCCGTCCAGACGAATTTCAGGATCAGCAAAAAATCGACGAAAATTGTGAAAATGGACTGACCGAGCCCCGGCACGCGAGAAGGCAAACCCGCCCCCCCCCCCCCCCCCCCCCCCCGGCCCACTGCCGGATCCCGCCGACACAAAGCTGGAGTCGACGCTGCACGCCGGGGCAAGAAGCTCCCACCGCGCACAGCGCAAAGTCGTCAACGAACAGAAAGGACTCAGAGCCCTGGCCCACCGATTCCACAATGTCGCCGATTCCAACGCTGAAAAGAGCAGGAGAAAGGACGCTCCCCCGAGGAACACCCAACTCCCGCCCATGGATGCCAGAGAGCGCGGCGCCAACACGCACCTGGAACCGTCGATCAGCCAAAAAGTTCTGTATGAACAGAGGCAGGCGACCACGGAAACCAAGTCTGCGCAGGTCCAGAAGAATTCCCGACCTCCATGTGGCGCCGCACGCCCCCTCCAGATCAAAAAAGACAGCGACCACACGCTGCCCACCGACAAAGGCGCCGCGGACGGTGGCTTCCAGACGGACCAAATGGTCAACTGTCGAGTGGCACCTCCGGAAACCGCACCGTCCACCGGCCAAAAGGCCATCGGCTTCCAGCCCCCACACCAGACGGGAGCCGACCATCCCCTCCATCAGCTTACAGAGGCAGCTAGTCAGAGCCACCGGACGACAGTTGGAAGGGCTGGTAGGGCCCCTTCCAGGCTCTGGAATTGGAATGATCAGGGCCCCCCGCCAGGAGGGCGGAAAGCACCCTGTGGCCCAGATACGGCCGTACACCTTAAGAAGGGTCCGGAGACAGTTCTCCGGAAAATGCTTCAAAACCTGACAACGAACATCACCCAGACCAGGGGCAGAATCAGTGCAGGTTTGCAAAGCCGCCTCCAGTTCACCGATCGAAAAAGGGAGACTGCAGGCCTCAGAGTCGTCCGACGCGAAACCGCATAAAGATTTCTCTCTGAGTTGTTTGTTCCCCAAAAAGGCCGCAGACCTACTTGAAGACGAGGAGTTCCGTTGGATGGTGGAAGCCAACAGACCGGCAACAGCCTGTTTGTCAGTGACCAGAGCACCAGCAAGCCCCAAGTGATGAATGGAGGGGCCGGTGCCCCCCCCCCCCCCCCTGACTCCTCCGATGATGCTCCAGACCCCCCTCCCCGAAGTTTCTGATGTCAGCCCGGAGCAGAAGCCTCCCCAAGACCGACGCCCACTGATCCTGAAAGTGTGTCTCGACCCGGCGCGGAGCCTCCGATGGGCTCGAGCGCCGGGACCCGAAGGTCGCCGGCACACCCGACGCCGAGCCCGCCCGCGAACCCCTGAAATTTGTTGGCAGTTTAAATTAAACCAGGGTGCCTCGGGCATCCGGAGCCCACCGGAAGACACCGGAATACAGGTTTCAGCACACCCCACCACAGTGTTAGTCAGAGATTCTGCTGGGTCCGGACTCTGAAGAAAATCAGTGTCCTGGAACTCCCCCAAAACACTGGTGGCAAAAAGATTCCAGTTGGCCTTCTTATAATTAAGATGTTGTGAGACACAGATGTTTCCAGTTAATAAGGGTTCCAAAAGAACAGGGAAACGGTCACCTCCGTGCAGATCGCCACGGACAGACCACCCACAGCCCAGGACCAGCGAGGGGTCACAAATCGACAAATCCAAACACGAAAGCGAACCCGTGGAAGAGCGGAGGCAAGTTGGAGCTCCATCGCTCAGACAACACAAATCAAAGCCTGAAAGGACATCCTCAAGAAGCAGACCTCCGGACGACGAACCGACACCACCCCAAAGAGGACCGTGACCATTAAAGTCACCCAACAGCAAAAAAGGTCGAGGAAGCTCTCCGATCAGACCGACAAGGTCCCGACGACAAACCGGGACAGAAGGTGGCAGACACAGCGAGCAGACTGCAACAGTCCCGCGGAGAGCGACTCCCGCAGCCACAGCCCGAAGGGAGGCAGCCAGAGCGACAGGACCAAACAGCAAAGTTTTGTGCAAAAGAAGGGCAACACCGCCCGACAGTCCCAACGTGGATGGTTGTGCCGGCCTAGAAAGAATACTAAAGCCAGAAAGAGTGAAGGTCCTCCGGCCCCGAATTCCAGCCTCCCGAAGAGCCACGACGGAAGGTCCTACAGCTCGACACAGAAGTTGCAGCTCCTCAAAACCCGAATCCAGGCCACGGACACTCCAATGGACCAGTCTACTACCATCCATGGTGCAGAGGACGAACAGGAGAGAAGCCAGGCCACCTCCCCGTCATCGTCCGCATTCAGTGGAGCAAATCTATTGCTTAGTTTCACCGGACTGCTTGGGTCCTCAGACCCGCCGGCAGACCCGCCCACAGGCGAAGAAGGTCCGGATTTTGGAGACGGTGGAGGCCTCCTCCTCACCTCCACCATCTCCACACCTGGCCGAACTCCCCCGCCCGCACGGGCACCGCTCGAGGAAGTTCGAGGCGGGAGGCCCGGCCCTCCCATCCGCCCAGCAGCAGATGGAGCAGACCGCCGGGCAGCCCGAGGGGTGGCGGACTCCCCGCCTCCACCAGGGGCACCCACCCTGGGCCGGAAGGCGGCGGACCCGCCTCCACCAGAGCTTAACGGTCTTTCTTGCAATGTCTTGGTGAAAGTAAAATTGTCAGTCTGGCAGCAGACTGAACGGGTGGAAACTTTCTTTATAACGGAAGCATAAGAAGACACTGTTGACGTCTGACTGCCAACAACCTGTTTGCGGGCCTCAAAAAACGAAAATTTCTTTTCAGTCTTCACTCTTTGGATGGTGGACTCCTGAACCCAAACAGGGCAGTTGCGTGAAGAGGAGGGGTGGTCGCCACCGCAGTTCGCACAATGAGCCGGGTCTTTACACGGCCCATCATGGGTTGCCTTGCAACAAACACCACACACCTCCTGCTCAGAACAGCGGTCTCTGACATGTCCAAACTTCTGGCATTTGAAACACCTCAACGGGGATGGGACATACAGTTGGACACGTACCCGACTTTAATGACCGGAGGCAGCACAGGGTTGCAGAATGTCAGAAAGAGGGTGTTGGTGGGCACTCTTTCTGCACCTTTTTTGACTGTCACCCTATGTACCTCTGTCACACCTTGGGACGCAAGTTCTGTCTTGATCTCCGCTTCCGAGACACCTTTCAAATCCGGGCACCGAATAACCCCTTTGGTCGAATTTAACTGCTTATGGGGGGTCACCCGGATCTCTCTGTCCACAAGTTTTGTTGCCCTCAGCAGCTGCTCCGATTGCCTCTTTGATCTGCACTGGACGAGGAAAGTGCCATTCCGTAGCCTTTTCACTGACTGAGGGTCACCTGCTAGACCCTGAAAGCCCTTCTGAATAGCAAAAGGACTCAGAGCAGAAATAGGCTTTTCCTGCTCTGTCCCTTCAACCACAAGCCAGGAAGCCCAAAAACCTGTCATCTGTCTCGTCTCCATATCCGAGTCACTGTCGGAATCGTTATGACCAGAAATGGGGTCCACTGCCTTCCTCTTCTTTATGGGGGGTGTGATTTTGGATAAAGCCATGATTTATGTTTAGAAATTTCGTCTCTCCCTTACCCACCCACCATGGAGTCCAACTAAGGGGCCAGGGCCAAGAACTCATTGTCTTGACCCCTTCCAGGCTTCAGAAGAGATATACGACAAACAGAAGCCTACTGACCCTATCCCCCCTGATCATGCCCAACTCCCGGGAACAGAGAGCTGAGCACTGCAGGGGTTACCTTGGCCAGTCGGAGAACTGCCTGTCTTGACCCAGCCCCACGAAGGGGAAGCCGATTGATACACCCAGGCCAGAGTGTACCTCCTGTCTAGGAGAGGTCCGAGCCAAAGTGATGTGTTGAGGGCGTTGGCCCTCTCAATCACCAGGATCTCATCCCCCTCCGTCACAGGTCGCACCGCACGGCAAACGCGGCGGATCTTAAGAAGACCACAGAGAGAAAAAGAGTGTGCAAAAGAAGGCTTGAAAGGGAGACGAAGAAAGAAAAGAACCGTTAAGAAAGGCAGAAGACAGAATAGGAAAAAGGTGGGTTACTATTTGTCTGGGCCCTCACTCCTAACCTTTCTGACATGGGAGACCCTACCAGGGGCATCAATTCCTACCACGTAATGCTTGGCCAGTCAGCAGCTTGGCTATACAGGCCTAGAAGCACTGACAACAACTAACCATCTAGTCGAGTATTGATGCCCCCGTCAGCAAAGCCTAAAAGATCACTGGACCACGCAAGCCCTCCGACCACGGCAAGGTTGCAACTCCCGGAGGGGACCGTCTCTGAACTTGCCGATCAGTCAAAGTGCTAGCATAGTCCTTCACCCCACCCGTGTCAAAGCCTGCCAATGTTCTGTCGATAGAATGCACGAGGCCTGTGTCGATGACAGAGTGCTGGATCTGGTTGATGATGTCGCACTCAGACTGGCTGGAGTACAAAGGCAGAGAGAGAGAGAGAGAGAGAGAGAGAGAGAGAGAGAGAGAGAGTACCAATACGAGTACGAATGGTTTATTGCTTGAAGCTTTTGAGCCCATCACTATAACGGGTTGGGGAAAAGGGAGTTAACTGAAACGATCGCCCAGAATCAACAGGAACATGTAACAAAGACACCAGAATAGCTTTTTTGTTTTTCTTCTTGAACTGCTAAGTCTTATGCCATTTGCATAAAGGCCACTCGTTTTACACCCATTCTTATCAGTTCTTTTGAAAAGGGGAAGAAACTCTGTGGTGCATTTCATGTCATGTACCTCTCACAGTGAAACATTCTTCTAGAGTGTTGGAACTTGCAACATGTGAGATATAAACACTTTACAGCGGACTCCATGAAAGCTTTGTTCAGAGCTGTCCCACCTGACGTACTCTTTGACTTT
>CM065746.1:5546662-5551662 GCA_033310375.1 Conus canariensis
ACGCTTAACTCCAGCCCATAGGGCAGCACGCCGCGCCTTCTGCGCACGTCACGTGAGGTGGACACGTCAGCAATGGTCCCAGGTCCTGTTCAGGGATGAATCACGCTTCACCCTTCACCACAACGACGGCCGACTGAGGGTCTGGAGGCGCCCAGGGCAACGCTTTACTGACGCCATTGTCCAAGAAAAGGTGGCCTTTGGTGGAGGTTCTGTAATGGTCTGGGGGGCCTTCAGCCTTCACCACAGAACACCCTTGTATCACGTACAGGGTAACCTGACTGGCATCCGATACTGGGATGAGATCCTTCGACCGCTGGCTGTGCCTACACTGCAGCAGATGGGACTGAGGGCTGTCTACCAGGATGACAATGCTCGCCCCCACAGGGCAAGGGTGGTCAACGACTTCCTGCAGCAGTCTGGAGTCAACAGAATGGAGTGGCCAGCATGCAGTCCCGATCTCAACCCGATTGAGAACCTCTGGGATGAGCTGGATTGCAAACTGAGGAGCCACCCCCCTCCCAGGGATGCCCAACACCTCTACCAGATGCTGCAGGCTAAGTGGCAGGCGCTTCCACAGAGGATCTTCACCAACCTGGTCAACTCGATGAGGACTCGCTGCGTCGAGTGCCAGAACAGCCATGGTGGTTACACGCATTACTGAGCTTTTGGGAGCATCAGTATGCCCTGTCTTGTGATTTCAATGACTTTGGGAAATCAAATTTGGATACGTACCCACTTTAATCAAATGTACACACCAAACGATTGCTCGAGATTGAAGGCAATTGTGTATCGTTATCACTAAAGAATGGAATTAAATGTTGGCCAAACTTCAACGCATTGACTTTCTTATTTTGACAGTTATGAATGTTTGTGAAAGTGATCCTTAACTTTTTGTGTGTAGCTTACATTGTGATTCATGTCACATATTGACACTAGTCTTCATCATGTTACATAAACACTTCGCATCTGGAATGCTTTATACAAGTAAATAGCAAATTGTCTAATAGTATGTTCATTAGATGATGACATTAACAAGACCAATTTGAAAAGACAAGGATTCTTGAAATATTTTTGTGGTATGAATTGCTCTCTGAGGTCTCTTAATCTTGGACACGTCAGTACAAAATGAACTTCATCTTCTTTCGGATTGTGGCATATGGACAAATCAGATTTCTGTCACATAATTGTCTATAACGAAAATGATGAGTAGCAATATCAGACACACCGAATCTGAATCTAGTCATGATACGCTTTAGTTGTTTGTCCATCTTCATCGATATATATACAGGTAAACAGCGTAAATGACTGAACGTTCTATATGATTCAAATCTATCGCTGTTTTGCACATGATAATTCCAATTTTGCCAACTACAATCAATCAGTCTTTCTCGAAATACCCGAATAAAAACATTCACATGACTCACACCTTGGTTCATCCATACAAAGCTGAAACCATATTCACACAGTTTCATCCTCACCTTGGTCACCCAGTTTTTCTTACCTCTATTGTCTTACAACATTCTATACGCTTTGAGCGGTAATCTGTGCTCCTGCATCTGAACAATTTTTAACCAATATCGGATACATTTAACAACAGAATTCAAACTTATAGGATGCCTTGCTGTTTCACCATATACTAAATCGTCCGGGGTTTGCAAAGATACACCAAGAAATTTCTTAAGAGCAAAAAGATGAATTTTTTCACAGTGCACAGCGGCAGCATCAAGGCCCCATATTTCAGCTCCATACTGTAACATAGGTTGAATCTGGCAATCAAACAATTTCAAAAACAGAGTAAGGGAATCGTTCATTAGCAATGATAATTTTTTCATAATGCACAATAATGGATATTTTGCTCTACTTGCTAAATCCTTGCAAGCAAAGGCAAAACTCAAACGTGTGGAGAAGTAGATACCCAGGTACTTATATGCATTAACAACAGGCATTATAGATCCGTTGTATGTCCATCTTTCTCTCGCTGCAAAATACCCACCCTTCCTAAATACAATTATATTGCTTTTTGACAGGTTGACTTTTAACTGTAATGAAGCAGCGACACCTTGTAAAGTGTTTAACTGAGTTTGTAATCCTATCACTGTTTCTGATAACAAGACCACATCATCAGCTAAAAGGAGAACGAAAATTTCTAGAGCATCGTTTATGAAATGTGCACCGTGCCTTCCACGACGTTATCATTTCCTGTGTCAATTCATTAATAAATAAAGAAAACAAGACAGGACTGCAGACATCGCCCTGTTTCACACCAGAAGAACATTTAATGTACTCTGTCAAACCTGCACCAGATCGCACTCTTGCCTTCACACATTCATACATACTTATAACACATTTATAAAGTTTCCCATGGACACCGTTTTTCAGCAATACAGGCCACAATAAAGTTCTATTTACCGAATCAAAAGCCTTCTCAAAACCAATAAAGGTAACATATAATTTACGATTTAAACAAAACTGTTTTTGTATAAATGTTATCAGTGTGAACATGTGATCAACAGTAGAATAGTTTTTCTTGAACCCAGCTTGGTATTCTCCTGTAATATTATGTTCTTCTACCCACTCCTGTAATCTCATGTTAATAACCGCACTATACAATTTACTGCACACATTACATAATGAAATACCTCTGTAATTATTTGGGTCGTTCGCATCTCCTTTTTAAACAATGGGATGACAATGGATTCTGACCAAGATCTGGGATACATCCCTTTGTCAAATAAGGAATTAAAGAATTTAACCAAAAACTCTAGAAATAAGTTTGACTGGCAAGCAGTTTTTATAACTTCACCTATAATTCCATCTGGGCCGGCAGCTTTCCGAGGTTTTATCTTTCTTAGAGCCAATAAAACTTCTTCTTTAGAAATGGGACGGTTTAGATTGTCATCATCGAATTCAGTGTCATTTACGTGAGTTTCATTAACTAGATCGTCATGAGAATGACCATTTCCTTCAAGCAGATTTCTAAAATGATAAAACCATGTTTCAAGACTTATATCATTTACGGGTTGTTTTCTTTTTCCTGAAATTTTGTGCACACAATCCCAAAACTCTTTCTGACTATTTACAGATTGGAGTAGTTCTGTCAACAAAGCACCATTATACTGTTTTTGCTTTCTCTTTAACAGATGTTTATATTCTCGCCTTGCTTTGCAGTAGGACTCACGAGAGAGAGAGAGAGAGAAAGAGAGAGAGAGAGAGAGAGAGAGAGAGAGAGAGAGAGAGAGAGAGAGACAGACAGACAGACAGACAGACAGACAGACAGACAGACAGACAGTACACCCAATGACCCAGCTGCGGTATCCACACAGCTGCCGAATTCCAGTGTGCCATCACGTCTTGCCCATCTGCTATTGTTCACCGTCCCCTTACCCTCCCGCCCCCCCCCCCCCCCCCCTCCACCTCGTCTTCTTTTCCTCCTCCACCCCTACCCCTCTTCCTCGTCCTCCTCCTCCCTGGATGCTCGATACCATTGCCGGCTAGGTTACAGCTGCTGTTTGGTCCCCGCGGAGTCCGTCAGTTCACTGGTATGGCTACCGAGTACTGTTGCGTGAGGTGGGATCAAGCGTGGTACGCCTTACTACGGCCGTTGGGCGGTACCATCTTTGGTTGGATGGATCCTGTCTGTCTGTCTGTCTGTCTGTCTGTCTGTCTGTCTGTCTCTCTCTCTCTCTCTCTCTCTCTCTCTCTCTCTCTCTCTCTTTCTGAGGACTTCCTTTTGTTCTTTCTTTCTTTCCCTTTTCTGTTGATTTTCTTTCTTTCTTCCTTCCTTTCTCTCTTTCCTTCGTTCTGTGGATTTTCTTTTCTTTCTTTTTTCTTTCTTTCTTCCTTTCTTTCCTTCTTCCTTCCTTCCTTTCTTGCTTGTTTCTTTCTTTTCTTCCTTCCTTCCTTCCTTCATTCCTTTCTTCCTTTTTTCATTTCATTCCTTCTTTCTCGCGTCTTTTCTTTCTTTCTTTCTCTTTTTCTCTTTTTTCCAAGTTGTTTATAGCTCAGCCGACCGCAGGAAACCACATCCGGGCAGTCACATCGTCAAAACGAATCCATGTTTGAAAAAGGAAACGGCAGCAGATCAGGTGACATCGCTCTAAATATCAAAACCACTGGACGAGAAGGCTGGGTGCAGACAGTGGTGCTGATCCAATCCGTCAGCTCCAGAGATACCAGCAAACCATCCTCTTCAGACTGAGAACTGGCCACTGCCGACTGCTGAGCCAGCTCGAATGTCCGTGTGGCACTGGATCTCAGACACCAGAACACATCCTCCAACACTGTCCAGCCCACGATGTTCTACGGCGTCAAACCTGGCCAGAGGGTGCAGAACTGCAGATGCAGCTTTGGGGCAGCCATCAAAACCTCGAGAAGACTGTGGGATTCATCATGGGGCGACAGGATTGAGGATCTGACGCAACTAAAAAAAAAAACCCAGAAAAGTGACCGAGAAGAAGAAGAAGAAGAAGAAGAAGAGCTGAAAACAACTCCATGCGTGTATGGTTAAAAACGAAATAGCATTAGAGCAGGTCACATGCTTTAAATGATTCCATTCATGCATGTTTAGAAACGAACTACACAGCAAGAGACCAGGCTCTGTCTTCGAGCAGACTCAAAAACGTCTTAGAATTGTATCTAGTTTTTGCACATCGTCTAAGACCCAATGAAAAACATCAATCACTCCGAGAAACTACAAAATCGCCTGAGAAGGAACACAAACATTTCGTTAGCTGGGTCTGCATGGATTCTGTTGTCAAAGTAAATATCAAGTGGCACGTGAATCCCGTAAACTATACTTTAAGCGCATGTTGTTTAACTGAGTAGCTTCTCGCATGGTATGGACTGTTGATCCTCCTTAATACACACACACACACACACACACACACACACACACACACACACACACACACACACACACGCACGCACGCACGCATACAAACACACACATACACACACACAACGCGCACACACAGACACACACACAGACACACACACACACA
>CM065746.1:5561662-5566662 GCA_033310375.1 Conus canariensis
TAGCATTATTAAATGATTGTTATTCTACTTTGATTCCCAATAACTTTGGTGTACCACAAGGCTCGGTGCTTGGTCCACTGCTCTTCTTATTCTATATTAATGATTTACCATTAACCTTGACTTCTTTTTTTGAAATGTTTGCCGATGATACCACTATTGACACTAATAACTCTAATGCTCAGCAAGTCTACCTTGATATTCAGAAAAATATCAACCTTCTCGTTAAATGGACACAACTCAATCACATGTCTCTGCATCCTCAAAAAAACGAAATTCATGTTGATTACAACAAGGCAAAAACGTCAAAATGTAACCGAAAACTTGCCAATCCTTTATATTGGTAACGAAAAAAAATCAACGAGGTTTCTAATCACAGAGTCTTAGGAATAGCAATCGACAACAACCTATCTTGGTCGAAACATTTAGAACTTCTTTCCAAAAATCTTGCCGTAAAACTGTATCAGCTCAGGAAAATAATAAAAAAAAAAGCTTTTTAGATTATCACACCAGAAAATTATTTTTTCAATCTTATATTCAACCAAATATTGACTATGCCTCGACACTTTGGGATTTAGCTAGCAATAAGTTGCTTAAACCATTGACTAGTATATACAAGAGAGCTGTCAAAATAATAATTGATGAACCCTCGCTAGGGCACCCTGATTATGAACGAGCAGGTATCCTTCCATTCAAGACCAAACTATTGTACAATAAAGCACTCTTTATGCATAAAATACTGCACGGCAGTGCTCCTTCCTATTTAATGAATATATTTACTTCTAACGATCATCGTCATTCGCATAAAATTAATCTCCCTTTCCCATCAATTAACTTATGCAAATCAAGCCTTGCTTATTCTGGGGGCTGGCTGTGGAATAATATCCCAGAAAAAATAAAAAAACGAACCAAACACTAGTAAGTTTGAAATCCAATCTTTTTACGTACTTGATGTATCTGTCTGATCTTACACCACTTTACCCAAAGATGTACCAATAACTGTTCTGTGTAAATGTTTCATTTTCCTTATCAGTTCTTCCTTTACTTCCATCCCCCCTCCTCTCATTCTTAATTGTCCCCCATCCCACCCCATCCCACTCCCACCCCCACCGTCTCCCACACCTTCTGTCAGTGTTCCCTCTGCACATAGATTTTGTGTCCTTTTGTATTTTCATATTTAAGAGTGATTTTCCATTATTTTATATTAATCAATATTTTTTTCTTTTCCTTTCTTAAATTTCTTTTGGCCCCGGAGGGCTGGATGTAAAAAAACAGTGATGCTTATTCCATAACCCTCTGAAAATAAAAATTCGTTCGTTCGTTCGTTCGTCCCCCCCCCCCCCCCCCCCTTCACCGGCGTAGTAACCATTTGTTCACCCGCTATGCTGAAATGCGTGGTTATTTATTGTGTTGTATTGACACAGGAAACGACTGAATGAAGCGCCAGCTGGCAGCTCTTCAGTCGGCTCTACCCAGGTAGGCAGCCCGTTGTGTAAACGAGAGTGGATTGTAAAGCGCTTGGAGCTTGGTCTCTGGCCGGGGACAGGCGCTAGAAGTACTCTTAATGATAATAACAAGAATAATAATTGTTCTGAATGGCGTTGTACTTGAATTGTAAAGTATTATGCTTCATCACACTGCGTTGTCTTCAACCACATATTTTAATCACTATAAAAGGAGTCAGTATGACTCATCAAACACAACCCTTATGACACGCTCAAGCAGGAATTAAGGCTCACGAAAGCACCAGTGATGACTCACTGGAAACAAGAATTACAACTCATTTAACAAAAAACTGGTAATTATGGTCATTCAGAACAGTATTTCGGTCGTCACAAAAAATTGACTTATTTAACAAGAAGTAGTTTTTGAATCATATATTAAAAAAAAAATCATGACTCATCACGTGCATGCATACTCAATCACAAGCATTGCTGCTCACATGGATGGCAGCCATCTGATTACCGGAACAATCACCATAATGATTGTTCTCGCTGCTTTCAACTTAGAGTAATCACAAGATCTGTCATCATGATGGCTACCAGACTAAACAGGTCACTCAGTCAAAGAAGGCTACTCACTGTCATCATTATTATTGACTTTCTTCTGACATGTCGTCTGAGGCATTCACGGCGTAAAAACAAGCAGATGGACTTCAATCGACAATTTTTTGTCGCTCATACTATCACCTTCATGTGGAAACGAGTATTAGCGTTTAAAACAAATACTGTGGTAGCGAAAAGTTCTTGTTGCAATGTCCCTACCATGAGTGACTCTGTCCAAGAAGCAAACGCTAATGTTCATCTTTTGATGATAGTTCAATTCAGTTCCGTTCAGTGGTTATTTTAACGTCTGTTCATCATCGATGGTATTAGATCATATTCAAAGGCAACAGAGATCCTGAGAATGTCAGACCTACTGTCATCTCACCTCTCTCCTTCACATGTTAGAATCTATATACTTCTTCTCCTGCGTACGCAGGCTGATACTCCTGCAGACACTCCCTGTATAGACAGGCAGGTATTAATCCCATCTGCTCAACGAAGGGAGTGGAGTTTTGTGTGTATGACCTTTTTTTTAATCCCGCCATTAAGGCAGCCGTACTCCATCTTCGGGGAAGGTGCATGCTATGTATAACGTGTCATCCATACCAACGGCCAAACTGGCCTTCTCTTCCGAAAGTTGGTGATGGGATTTTACGTGTGTGCAAGATGTTATGCGTGCGTTCACACACGGAACCACGGTTTATAGTCTCCTTCGAAGGACTGTATGGGAAATGGAGTCAGAATCAATGTTAACTCCGAGGGGAAAATCCCCCTGTACCGAAACGGCCCGGCGGAGATTCGAACCCGCAACCCAAGATTACGAGTCCGGCGCTCTACCAACTGGGCCATTCCGGCCCCCCTACATACTTCGATAAGAATACTTCTGAAAATACTTTCCAAAAAATAAATCAATGAAAAAAAAAAGGTCACAACAATCTGCCTAACACTGACTGAGCAATAACGTGTGCAATGTCCGTAAGACATGTGTCATATAATGATGTATGTTGATGCTAGTATGTGCAATGTCCGTAAGACATGTGTCATATAATGACGTCTTTGATGCTAGTGTGTGCAATGTCCGTAAGACATGTGTCATATAATGACGTCTTTTGATGCTAGTATGTGCAATGTCCGTAAGACATGTGTCATATAATGACGTCTTTTGATGCTAGTCGTCTGTCATACGAAAATGGAAAGAAAGGGCAGCTGCAGCATCAACGGTCGCAGCAACCGCTTTGATTGGTTCCTGTATATCATGCCTAGGACTGGTAGAAGTCGTCTGCCGGTGCACAATTTTGAAGCTTCCCGATTTCTGGCATCATCGTTGCAATACGTATTGTCAACCTTTGTTTCCAGTATGGTTCAGGAAGATGTCCGGACCTCCCTCTCTGTCTTTCTTCCTTTTTTTTTTCACTTTCATCTTTTTGTAACATACAGAGAGAAAATGCCATAACACCAAAGATCAACACATAAATGAAATTAATAAACTCTGACGCTCTGTATCCAAACGCCCAAAACATTCTTTGAGTCAGCAAGAAAATGTCCATTAATACGCAATACAACATATAGACTTTCATGATGCGTAAGAGATGTAATATACCCCCCCCCCCCCCCCCCCGAAAAAAAAAAGAAAAAAGAAAGAAAGAAAGAAAAGAAAAGTAGGGAAAAGAGGAAGGAGACCCATAACAACAAAAAAGAAGAAAAAAATATGGGAGGTTGTCGGACAAAAAAAATTGAAAAAAAAAAAAGCTTCCCAGTCTTCGACATCAATGTGGAAGATGACAGCCCTCCCTAAAGATGCTTTTTTCATATACTACAACCCTCTAATCCCACAGCCTAAATATTCACCAGACAATTGACCATCAGATTTTTTTTTTTTTTAATGGAAGGAAATCTGAAATGAGACAGAGGAAGAACAGTGAACAGTTGGTAACAAAAACAAGTAGGGTAACTCTTGCTCCCACGACGAAATGATGTAAAGGCCCATAAGTGTGAACGAATGCTGCTTACGACACCAAATCGCTTAGCAGAAATGACAACACAGAGCACACAGAACGAGCAAGAAGTGATACAGAAATGACAACACAGAGCACACAGAACAAACAAAGGGCATATCCTTGTAATGACAACACAGAGACAACAACACAGAGCACTCAGAACAAACAAGGGGCATATCCTTGTAATGACAACACAGAGACAACGCCACAAAGCACACAGAACAAACAAGGAGCATATCCTTGTAATGACAACACAGAGACAACACCTAAAAGCACACAGAACAAACAAGGAGCATATCCTTGTAACGACACACAGAGACAACACCACAAAGCACACAGACGAACAAGGAGCATACCTTGTAATGACAACACAGAGACAACACCACAAAGCAACAGAACGAACAAGGAGCATATCCTTGTAATGACAACACAGAGACAACACCACAAAGCACACAGAACGAACAAGGAGCATATCCTTGTAATGACAACACAGAGACAACACCACAAAGCACACAGAACGAACAAGGAGCATATCCTTGTAATGACAACACAGAGACAACACCACAAAGCACACAGAACGAACAAGGAGCATATCCTTGTAATGACAACACAGAGACAACACCACAAAGCACACAGAACGAACAAGGAGCATATCCTTGTAACGACAACACAGAGACAACACCACAAAGCACACAGAACGAACAAGGAGCATATCCTTGTAACGACAACACAGATACAACACCACAAGAGCACACAGAACGAACAAGGAGCATATCCTTGTAACGACAACACAGATACAACACAGAGCACACAGAACGAACAAGGAGCATATCCTTGTAACGACAACACAGAAACAACACAGAGCACACAGAACAACAAGGAGCATATCCTTGTAACGACAACACAGAGACACAACACAGAGCACACAGAACAAACAATGAGCATATCCTTGTAACGACAA
>CM065746.1:5576662-5579162 GCA_033310375.1 Conus canariensis
AAACTAATACTTTGTGATACCGAATTCCACCACACGTCTTTCAGTCTGACTGACATATGTTCATTTTAGACAGCACGCCCCCCTCCCGCCCCCCTCCCTCCCCCCCCCCACCCCCAGATCTACTCCTAGGAGTATTTCAAGAGAATGGTAGACGTTCCTCCCAGAGATGATATCCAGACCATGTAGCAGAGTAGGGCAAACAAAGCAATCAAACAAAGTCTAATGAATAAAGCCAACAAAGAAATAAGCAGATGCAAAATAAAACGCCAAATCTGGTCGATGTTTCGGTCGTAGACGGTCTTCAGGACTGAAGTCATTACGTGAAAGAAAAATAATGATGTTAAAAGAACATACGTGAGCGCTCGAATATGTTTAATGGTGTGTGTGTGTGTGTGTGTGTGTGTGTGTGTGTGTGTGTGTGTGTGTGTGTGTGTGTGTGTGTGTGTGATTGGGAGAAGGAAAAAGAAGAGTTGGGCAGAGGGAGAAAACAAACAGGACTAGAGGAAGGGAAAAGGAGAGAGTGATAGAGGTTAAATCTGTTGTTTGGAAGGGGGTGTTTGAGTGTGTGTATGGAGAAAAGCGGGAGGAGTGGGGAAAGGGGGGGGGGGAGGGAGAAGCGTTAGAATATCCTGTTAGAATAGGCCCTTATGGATTGTCTGTGTGTCTGTGTTTCTGCACACCAGGATGTGGCAGTGCTGTTTTGAAAGAATAATGTTTTTATTTCCTGACCACGTGGAAGGGGGTGAGTTTAGAGATGGTGGGATGGAGGAACAGGCGAGAGTGTAGATGTAGAGAGAGGGATGGAAGAGAGGTTTAGTGAACGAGTGGACAAAGACCTGGAATGACTGAACCTAAAAAGGCAGTTGGGTAATTGAGTCCGTCAGAAATTGTGGGGCCAAGGCGGGGAGATGATCGTTGACTCCTTGAGCTTTTCTTTCTGGAGCTGAGGAGCGGTTTTGCCAGACTTCAGTGACGGAGATAGGGTCTGGCTGTGGCCATCAGCATTGAAATGAATCCCCTCTGGCGTTGAATGAGACACCTGGCTGCCCTGAGGTGCTGTACGAAGCGTTCGTAGAGGTGCGATATGCCTCTCTTACCTAGGCTACTCATTGAGCAGAGGCTGCACTCAATACGTACACCATTTGGTGGACTGGCAAGCGAAACGGGATTGGACTCTGAATTTTTTTTTTATCTTGGGCCAGTGATGCTGTGGATGTTGGCAACAAAGGAGCAAGCTTTACATCCAGATTGATTGCAAGGGTAGTTTACAGCGATGGAAGGGGAGGGAGTGGGGGGGGTGGGGTGGGGTGGGGGTGGGGGGGGGGGCGTTGGTGCTCGCACTTAACCTCGTTGGTGCCATGTGGTCGCGAAGCTTTCTTTTGTGTCACTCTTGTACGCGATAGGGGAGCTTTGGAGAAGATAGATTTTAGCTTTGGATCAGATTGGAAGATTTCGTAATGGCGCATGAGGATGTTTTTGACAGGGGTGTTACGAGGCTGGTATATTAGGGTCAATGGAATTCGGTTTTTGTTGTCTGCACCAGGCTTGGATATCAAGTTTATTTTACCGTTATATCCGTTACTAACAGCTATAACGGCCCATAACAGTTTTTCTTCTTTATGGAATATCTCAGAAAGTACTTGGGCGATCTTTCTGAAAATTTGTAGGATATGTTCACTATGGGTCACGGATGATGCCCGATGTTTTATTTTACCGTTATACCGTTACTAACGGCTATAACGGCCCATAACGGTTTTTCTTCTTTATGGAATTTCTCAGAAAATACTTGGCCGAACTTTCTGAACATTTGTAGGTATGTTCATTTGGGGTCACGGATGATGCCCGATGTTTACAAGAATAGCCGTTACTAACGGTTTTAACGGCCCCAAAACGGTTTTTCCTCTGTATGGAATATCTCACGCGTATTCAAGACAAACTGGGAGTACGTTTATATGCTTTGCATCTTGTTTAAATCCTCAATTTGTTGGTTTTTCTTTACCTTACTGCTTTCTTTCTTCTTTCTTTCTTTTCTTTCTTTCTTTCTTTTCTTTCCTTTTCTTTTTTTTTTTTTTCTTTTTTATACAACCCTTCTTTCTTTCTTTCTTTTCTTCTTTCTTTTATACAACCCTTCTTTCTTTTTTTTTTCTTTCTTCTTTCTTTTTTATAACTCTTTTCTTCTTTCTTTCTTTCTCTTCTTTCTGATGCAATCCTTCTTTCTTTCTTTTCTTGTCTTTCTTTATCACCCTTCTTTCTTTCTTTCTCTCTCTCTGTCTGCTGTCTGTCTCTCTGTCTGTGCCTCTCTTTCTTTCTTTCTTTCTTTGGTCTCTCTTTTCATTTGTTTTCCTTCTTTCGTTCTATTTTTGGTTTTACTTTCGTTCTTTTGATTTTTCTTTTTTTCTCCTTTTTTTAAAAATAATTTTTTTATAACACCATTGTCCTAAACACAGATACACAGAAGGACAGACAGACAACACACACACACACACGACATACACACCAC
>CM065746.1:5584162-5594162 GCA_033310375.1 Conus canariensis
GTATGTTCTTCGTTTCTTTCTTCCTTCCTTCCTTCCTTTCTTTGTTTCTTTCTTTCTTCTCTATTTTTTTCTTTCTATTTTTCCAGCTATCTTTCTTTCTTTCTGTCTTTTTTTTTCTTTCTTTTTTTTCGTTCTTTCTTTCTGTCCATGTTTCTCTCTTTCTTTCTTTAAGCTTTCTTTCAATCTTCGTAAAAGTATATCTTTTTTTTTTTTTTTTTTAATGTTTCCATCTTGTTTTCTCTTTTCAGTTTTAAACTTTCGTTTGTGACTTCCTTCATGTTTCTTTCTCTCTCCGTTTTTTGTACTCCCAGTTCTCTGTGTGTGTGTGTGTTGTGTCTGTCTGTCTGTCCGTGGTCAAAATGTGTTCCACTCGCTCCAGACAAAACTTCTGGGCCGATCTTTCTGAAAATTTGTAGGTATGTTCATTATGGGCCACGGATGATGCCCGATGTTTTATTTTTTTACCAGAATAGCCGTTACAAACGGCTATAACGGCCCCAAACGGTTTTTCTTCTTTATGGAATCTCAGTGACGAAATACATTATGACGCACGTCAATACTTGATTGTCAATATTATTTGATTGTCACGTCAAATACATTACGACGCATGTTTGATTGTGACGTTTTTCAGGCAGATAAACTGGGAGTACGTTTATATGCTTTGCATCTTGTTTTTTTGTACTCACAGTTCTTATAGTACAGGGAGTACTTTACAATGGGAACGAAAAAATGCTGTCTGTGTGTCTGTCTGGCTGTCTGTGTGTCTGTCCGTGGTCAAAATGTGTTCCACTCGCTCCAGACAAAACTTCTGGGCCGATCTTTCTGAACATTTGTCGGTATGTTCATTATGGGTCACGGATGATGCCCGATGTTTTATTTTACCAGAATAGCCGTTACTAACGGCTGTAACGGCCCAACGATTTTTCTTCTTTATGGAATATCTCAGAAAGTACTTGGCCGATTTATAAGCAGTTTGGATGATCTTGTGACAAATTGGAGCCTCTGTCCATATGTAAGTCATGTAATGCTGAAAATCGATTAAACAACCGTTAAAAACCGTTATTTTTGCCGTTATTTCTTATATATAGGTGGATTTTAATTAAGTTGGTATAATAGTAAGGTTATCACACACAAATGGCACTTCTATATAGTGTTTCACAATTTGACCGTTAAAAACCGTTATTCTTGACATGTTGTCCGATTTGGGTGAAATTTGGTATGTACACAGGCTTTGGGCCAGTGAGGAACAAAATACCAGTTTCAAAAGTGTACATCGGTTAAATAACCGTTAAAACCGTTATTTTGCCGTTATTTCTTATGTATTGGTAGGTTTAAAAAAAAATTGGTATATAGAAATGTTATCACGCTCAAATGACACTTCCATATAGTGTTTCAAAATTTGACCGTTCAAGACCGTTGTTCTTGACATATTGTCCGATTTGGATGAAATTTTCATAGTAAACATGCTCTTGACATGTACACGCGTATTCAAGATAAACTGGGAGTACGTTTATATGCTTTGCATCTTGGGTTTTTTTTTTGTTTGTTTTTTTTACTCCTACCAATTCTCTTCTCTTTTCTTTCTTTTGATCATTTCTTTCTTTACTTCTTGCTAACTAGTCCCCGTCTTTAGAACTGAAGAAGGTACTCGGAAGATCGATAATTTGTCATTTTATTTCTATCTTATTTTATTTTATTATTATTTTTTATTTATTTATTTATTTTTTTTTGCGGTAGTTCACAGGCGGTAATTCTGTTTGTGTCATTTGATTTCGTCCCCCCCCCCCCCCCTTGCATTTGTCCTTCTCTCTATCGGTCTTTTGGTCCTCCACTCCTCCCTACTGTCTCTCTTTTAGTCTGACAGTTAGTCTTTCTTTCTTTCAATCATTCGTTCTTTCTTTGTCGTCTTTTTCTCTGTTTTGTCTTTATCATTTTTCTTTCTTTCTTTGAGTCTTGTTTTTTCTGTCTCCATTAATCCTCCCTTCATTCGTGCAAGACAGTCTCAATACTGTGGCGTGAAGAATGGCATCAGGATCTTGAAAATGGGTCTGTTGCTTTAAATATGAGCGGTAGTTCTTTCCAGCATTTGATATTGTTTCTAGTTGTTTATCCCTTTCCTGTCTGTCTGTCTGTCTTTTTTCAAGTTCTTCCTGTCTTCCTTCTGTCTTCCTTTTTTTTTTCCAGTCAATCTTTCTGTCAGTCTTTCTATGTTTCTTCTTTCCGTTTTTCTGTCTTAAAAAAAAAAATTCGTTGCGGTTTTAAGTTTACTGTTTCTTTAGTTCCTTCCTTTATTTTTTCTTTTGATATTTTTTTTTCTTTCGATCCTTCTTTCTTACTCTCAGTCTTTCTCCCTCTCGGTCAGTCTGTCTTTTTTAATTCGTTATTTACACCTATCGTTTTTCTTCCAGTCTTTCTTGCTTTTTTTTCTTTCTGTTCGTCTTCCTATCGTTTGCCTTTATCCATTTCTTTCTTTCCTTCTTTCTTTCTTTTCTTGTTTGTGTGGATATTTGTTTGTTTGTTTGTTTCTTTCTTTCTTTCTTTTCTGTTTCTGTTTTCTTTCCCTGCTGACCAGCCCCAGACTTTGTGATCTGTGGAACATTTCCAGAAGATCAAATTATGTAGTTGTTTTTTTTCTTGTGTACATAGATCATGATTCTTCTGTTCATCAATCCATTTCTGTTCTTTCCTTTTAACTTTGCAGGCTCCATTCTGTCTCCCTCCACCACCACCCCCTCGTCCCCCCCCCCTGCTGTCTATTTATGCTCTTTCTTCTTTCTTTCTGACAGTCTTGTTTGGTTTCTTTGTGCATTTTTTTCATCATTTTTTCCCCATCCTGTTTTCAGGTTTTTTTTTTATTTTGTGTTCTGTTTACCCTATTGTTCTCATCCCTTCCCCTCTCCCTCCCCCCCCCCCCCACCACACACACACTCCGGAGGTTGCAACCTTGCCGTGGTCGGGGGCTTGCGCGGTCCAGTGATCCCTTAGGCTTTGCTGACGGGGGCATGAGCACCCGACTAGATGGCTAGTTCTTGTTAACGCTTCTAGTCCAGTGAAGCCAAGTTGCTGACTGGCCTAAGCACTAAGTGGTAGGAACTGATGCCCCTGGTAGGGTCTCCCATGTCAGAAAGGTTAGGAGTGAGGGCCCTGACAAATAGTAACCCGCCTTTTTCCGTTTCTGATCTTCTGTCTTTCTTACTTGGTTCTTCTCGCCTTCAAGTCTTCTTTACTACATTCTTTTTCTCTCTGTGGTCTTCTTAAGATCCGCCATGTTTGCCGTGCGGTGCGACCTGTGACGGAAGGGAATGAGATCCTGGTGATTGAGAGAGCAGGTTCCTTCAACACATCTCTTTGGCTCAGACCTCTCCTAGACAGGAGGTACACTCTGGCCCGGGTGTATCAATCGGCTTCCCCTTCGTGGGGCTGGGTCAAGACAGGCAGTTCTCCGACTGGCCAAGGTGATAACCCCTGCAGTGCTCAGCTCTCTGATTCCGGGAATTGAGCATGATCAGAGGGGATAGGGTTGGTGAGCTCCTATTTGTCGTATATCTCTCCTGAAACCTGGAAGGGGTCAAGACGGTGAAGTCTTGGCCTTGGCCCCTTAGTTGGACTCCGTGGCGGGTGGGTAAGGGAGAGATGAATCTAAACAATAAAAATATGGCTTTTTCCAATAACATACCCCCCCCCCTCCCCCCAAAGAAAAGTAAGGCAGTAGCCCCTATGTCGAAGGATTTTGATTCAGACCGCGACTCTGACATGGAAACAAGAGAGAGGACAGGATTCTGGGCTTCCTGGCTTGTGATGGAAGGAAAAGAGCAGGAAAAGCCAGTTTCAGCTCAGAGTTATTTCGCAGTCCAGAAGGGGTTCCAAGGAATAGCAGGCGACCCTCAGTCGGTGAAAAGGCTAAGGAACGGATCATTCCTTGTCCAGTGCAAGTCGAAGAAACAATCTGAACAGCTGCTGAGGGCCACAAGGCTAGTGGACAGAGAAATCCGGATGACTCCCCATAGTTGAATTCATCCTAAGGAACTCAGAGGTGTGTCGGAGACAGAAATCAAAACAGAACTAGCATCCCAAGGTGTGATAGACGTGCATAGGGTGACAGTTCGCAAAGGAACAGAAAGAGTGTCCACCAACACCCTCTTTCTGATATTCTGTACCCCTTCATTGCCACAAGTCATCAAAGCAGGCTATTTGAATGTGCGTGTCCAGCTTGAAATTCCATCTCCGATGCGATGCTTCAAGTGCCAGGTGTTCGGGCACATCAAAGATCGTTGTTCTGGGGAAGAGGTGTGTGGTGTTTGCTGCAAAGCAACCCATGATGGGCCGTGTAAAGATCCGGCTCATTGTGCAAACTGCGATGGCGACCACCCCTCCTCTTCACGCAAGTGTCCAGTTTGGATTCAGGAAACTAAGATACAAAAAGTTAAAACGGAAAACAAAATCTCATTTTTCGAGGCACGGAAGCAGGTCCTTGCTAGTCAGCCTTCTTGAGTTTCTTCATACGCTTCGGCTGCGAAGAAAGTTTCAACATGTTCTCTTTGCTGTCAAACCGAAGTCTTTATATTTTCTAAAGCATTGCAAGAAAAAGTGTCAAGTCCTGGTGGAGGCAAATCCACCACCTCCCAATCCAAAGTGGATGCCCCTGGCGGGGGCAATAAATTCACCACTTCTCAGACTGCCCAGCAGTCTCATCCATCCGCTGCTGGGCAGACTAAAACCACCAGTCCTCCCGCCTCGAACTTTCGAGAGCAGTGCCCGTGCGGGCAAGGGAGTCCAACCAAGTGTGGAGATGGTGAGATTAAAAGGCGACCTCCATCGCTTCCAAAACCAGTGCCACCTCCACCTGCGAGCAAGTCTGCCAGCGGGTCTGGAAACAAAGCTGTTCATCTTCTAAACAGATACGCTCCACTGGATGCAGATGACGACTCGGAGATGAACGGATTTCTCTCCTGTTTGTCCTCTGTACCATGGATAGTAAATTAATTGATTGGAATATCCGTGGATTAAACTCAAATTTCGAGGAGCTGCAGCGTTTGTGTCGTACACTAAGACCCCAGGTAGTAGCTCTTCAGGAAGCAAAAATTCAAAGCCAGAAGATCTTCACTCTTTCTGGCTTCAATATTCTTTCTAAACCTGCACAGCCTTCCACATTGGGACTAAAGGGCGGTGTTGCCCTTCTTATCCACAAGACTTTGCTGTTTAGTCCTGTCGCTCTGACTACCCCCCCCCCCCCCCCCCCCTTCAGGCAGTAGCTGCGAGAGTCACTCTGCATAAAACAATTACAATGTGCTCGTTATATCTGCCACCTTCTGTCCCAGTTTGTCGTCAGGACCTTGTCAGGCTGATTGAAGAACTTCCTCGACCTTGTATGTTGTTGGGTGACTTTAATGGCCATAATCCCCTTTGGGGTAGCATAAATTCGTCATCCAGAGGTTTGCTTCTCGATGACGTCTTTTCAGAGTTCAATTTGTTTCGTCTGAATGATGGATCTCCAACTTACCTATACTCTTCCACGGGAGCACTTTCGTGTTTAGATTTGTCGATATGTGACCCCTCGCTGGTCCTGGACTATGAGTGGTCTGTCCATGATGATCTGCATGGAAGTGATCATTTTCCAGTTCTGTTAAAATCAATAACAACTGAAAACGCCTCTGTTCCAGAACATCTTAATTATAAGAAGGCCAACTGGAATCTTTGGCTGCAAATATTTCAAAGGAGCTCCAGGAAACTGTCATTCTTCAAAGTCCAGACCCAGCAGAATCTTTAACTAATACTTTGATTAAGTGTGCAAACACATGTAATCCAATGTCTTACGAAAACCTCCAAGTGCCTAAAACACATTGGTTTGATTCTGACTGCCAACAAATCTCAAAAGTACGCAAACGGGCTCAGTGTCGGGTATTCCAAAGACCTTCAGCTCCCAACGCTCCAGCCCATCAGAAACTCCGTGCCAAAACGAGACACACTTTTAAAATCAGTAAACGTCAGTCTTGGAGAAACTTCTGCTCCGGGCTGACATCTAAAGCATCCCAGAAAAAAAGTCTGGAACATCATCAAGAAAATCAAAGGGAAGAACACCAACCCATCAATTCATCACCTGAAACTTGCCGATGCTCTGATAACTGACAAACAAGCTGTTGCCAATCTGCTGACCTCCACCATTCAACAGAACTCATCATCCTCAAGTAAATCTGGAGCCTTTAAAAAAAATTCACGGAAAAATCTTCATACAATTTCACATCAGACAACTCTGAAGCCTACAATCTACCTTTTCAATCGATGAACTGAAATCAGCTCTGCAAACCTGCAACGATTCAGCTCCTGGCCTGGATGATATTCATTGTCAGGTTTTGAAACATCCCAGAAAGCTGTCTCCAGACCCTTCTAAAAGTCTACAAACATATCTGGACCACAGGATGATTTCCGTTCCGGCGGAAAGCCTTGATCATTCCAATTCCTAAGCCTGGAAAAGACCTTACCAACTCTTCAAACTATCGTCCAATAGCTCTGATCAGCTGCCTCTGTAAGCTAATGGAAAAGATGGTCAACTCCCGTCTGATGTGGAAGCTGGAAACCGATGGCCTTTTGGCCAGTGAACAGTGCGGGGTTCGGAAGTACCACTCAACAGTTGACCATTTAGTCCGTCTGGAAACCACTGTCCGCAACGCCTTCATCAATAAACAGTATGTGGTTGCTATCTTTTTTTTATCTAGAAAAAAGCGTACGACATCACTTGGAAATCTAGAATTCTTATGGATCTTCATAAACTTGGTTTTCGTGGTCATCTGCCTATATTTATTCAAAACTTTCTGGTTGATCGGCAGTTCCAAGTCCGTATTGGCACCACACTGTCCGACATCCACAGGCAGGAGTTGGGTGTACCTCAAGGGAGCATTCTTTCTCCTGCTCTCTTCAATATAAAAATCAACATTGTCAAATCGGTAAACCAAGGGTCAGAGTCCTCTCTGTTTGTTGACGACTTTGCACTGTATGCAGTTAGAGCCTCTTATGCCAGTGTACAGCGTCGACATCAGCTTTGTGTGAATAAGACTCAACAGTGGGCCGAGGAAAACGGGTTTACCTTTTCAAACACCAAAACACAGTCAATCCATTTTCACAATTTTCGTCAGTTTTGTTGTTGTTGTTGTTGCTGATCCTGAAATTCGTGTGGTCAAGTCCACCATTCCAGCTGTGAAAAAAGCCAAATTTCTGGGTGTTATTATTTTTTTTTTTTAAATCAGAAACTGAAATTTAAAAGTCATATCCAACACTTGAAAACTGCATGTCAGAAAGCACGGAACATTCTGTGAGTTGTGGCACACACAGATTGGGGCACTGACAAGAAAACTCTCCTCCATCTTTACAGAGCCCTGATCCGCTCCAAACTGGACTATGGTTGTGTAGTGTACAGCTCGGCCAGACCTTCCTACCTGAAAAGTCTAGGTCCTATCCACCATCATGACCTTCGATTGTCTCTGGGTGCATTCCGCACCACCCCTGCTTACAGCCTGTATGCTGAGGCAGGAGGACCATCCCTCTCAAATCGTCGACTGAAACTTGCCTTGAACTACTGTTTGAATCTCTCTTCTGAACCACAAAACCCTGCATATGACTGTGTTTTTGACCCCAAGTTCCAAAAGAAATTCGATGACCACCCTAGTTCCATTTCACCCTTGGGAATTCGTATTCTTCCCCATTTGAACAAAGCAGATATAGACCTGGGAGTAGTTTGTGATTGATCCATGTTTCCTGATGACCCACCATGGACTTTCTTCACTCCAGAGATCCGGTTTGATTTAGCCTCGTACCGTAAAGATTCCACTAGTTTCTTGGCATACAAGTCCCTTTTTGCTGAACTGTGTTCGAAGTTTCCATCCTTCAAAAGAATTTTCACTGACGGTTCCAAATCTGAGGAAGGAGTTGCCTCTGCTGTGCTTTGTGCAGTAGATCCCCCTCAGAGATGTACCAAACACATTCCCACCGACGGCTCCATCTACACTGCTGAGCTGACAGCCTTGGTCCTGGCTCTGAAAATGGTCTGTAAATCCAAACAAAGATTTTCTCATTTTGTCAGACTCCCTTTCTGCTTTGGAGGCCATTGCCGGCGGTAATCTCAAGCACCCTCAGCTGCTGAAAGTTTTCGAACTGTACACCTCTCTGAAATCAGATGAATACAACCTAGTTTTTGTTTGAGTTCCCAGCCATGTGGGCATTCGAGGCAACGAGGTGGTTGATCAACTTGCCAAGAGTGCCACAAACGAAACGTTGAGCAGATTGTCTATCTCACGTACTGATCTGAAACATAAAACACAGGATTATGTTAAAGACCTCCGAAAATAGGAATGGATCTCATAGATGGATAAGAAATTGTACAAAATCCGTCCAAACCTGAAAGAGTTCTTACCATGTTCCCAAGGTGGCCGTAAAGACGAAATCGTGCCTTTTGTACACAGGCCACCGTTTTATACCCATTCTTATCCTTAAAAAGGCGAAGAAGCTCCGTGGTGAATTCCTTCTCATGTTCCACTCACAGTGAGACATATTCGTTTAGAATGTTGGGACTTGCATGATGTGAGACATAAACATTTTTACAGCAGACTAAATGAAAACTTTGTTCAGAGATGTCCCACCTGACGTGATCTTTGAATATCTGAAACAGGTTCACATTTTTCATCTGATCTAAGATTTTAAAGAAGGAAGATTTTTAACGAAGTTTCTGATGCGTTTTAGAAGGTGCATTTTCAAGAGATGTGTGGATGGTGTTTTTTTTTTCTTTTTTGTTGTTGTTGTTGTTGATGACTTGTGAGTTGACGTCAACGTGGTGACAGCCCTGATATGGCCCTTTGCGGTCGGTTGGGCTATTAGCAACACTACCTTACCTTACCTTACCTTACCTTACCTTACCTTACCTTACCTTACCTTACCTTACCCACACACACACACACACACACACACACACACACACACACACACACACACACACACACACAGAGTCACGCAGGCACGCACGCAACCATGCACACATACACACACACACGCGCGTGCGCGCGCGCACGCACAGAGAGAGAGAGAGAGAGAGAGAGAGAGAGGAGAGAGAGAGAGAGAGAGAGAGAGATCCTGCTTTATCTCAGTCAGTGCAAATGTAACTCTGTGTGTGTGTGTGTGTGTGTGTGTGTGTGTGTGTGTGTGTGTGTGTGTGTGTGTGTGTGTGTGTGCGGCACCTCCTCGGGATGACGTCTGTCTATGTATATTATTGGATTTATTTGTGCTGCAGATTGAGGCAACAGTAGTCTCCCTTCCACATCTCCTCCCCCCCCCCCTCCCCATCTCACCACAGATCTCCCCCTCTCCGCCTCAGAACAAAAAGGAAAAAAAAGAACAGAAAAAAAGAGAAAAAAAACACACAAAACACTGACGCCATTGTCTTTGCTGTTTTTAGAAATGTTGGCCTTAAATTCCGGAGAGGAAAAAAAAACAGAAAACTGCTTGAAAAAACAACAAACCCACAAACATTGTATGCTTCTGTGTGAAAATTCACATGGTCATCGAATCCAGAATTAAAGGTGTAATGATGAAGATGATGATAATAAAACAATATCAACAACGATGACGATGATGATAATAAAACAATATCGACAACGATGACGACGATGATGATGATAATAGTAATAACAACAACAAAAATAATGAAGATAATCACAATAATGATGATGATAAATGTAATAATAACAACAACAACAACAACAATAATAATATAATAACAACAATAATAGTAATAATAATAATAATAATAATAATAATAATAATAATAATAATAATAATAACAACAATAATAGTAATAACAACAACATCATCAACAACAACAACAACAATAATAATAATAAAGATGATGATGATGGTGATTGTATAATGATAATCCTCTTTTTCCTACCCTCCCCCCCCCCCCTCCCTCATCATCATCCTCATCACCACCACCATCACTAGCACCACACCTTTCAAA
>CM065746.1:5611662-5616662 GCA_033310375.1 Conus canariensis
GTGTGTGTGTGTGTGTGTGGATATGACGATGTGTGTGTGTGTGTGTGTGTGTGTGTGTGTGTGTGTGTGTGTGTGTGTGTGTGTGTGTGTGTGTGGGATATCACGATGTGTGTGTGTGTGTGTGTGTGTGTGTGTGTGTGTGTGTGTGTGTGTGTGTGTGTGTGTGTGTGTGTGTCTGCGCGCGCGCGCGTGGTGCGTGTGTTGTGAGTGTGTCCGTCTGTCTGTCTGTCTCTCTCTCTCTCTCTCTCTCTCTCTCTCTCTGTGCTTGTATAGGGGACAGAAGGGAGACAAGATAAATACAGATCTTCATGACTGGCGACGAAACGAGAATTAAGAGAGAGAGAGAGAGAGAGAGAGAGAGAGAGAGAGAGAGAGAGAGAGAGAGAGAGAATTCATTATTTACCACGCTATCACTGTCAGCACGTCACTCCCATTGTCATCGGCAGACAGGCCAGGGAGCATTCAGTGTTCACACACCTTGTGCTCAATCTCAAACTATGACAGGGGGAAGCAGGGGCGAGGGGGTGTGGGGGTGGGGGAGGTTCCCTGTGACGTGTAAGAGCATAGATCTACAATGGCGTGTGGCAGACGAATGCTTTGCTGTGTGTGTGTTACTGTCATATTTATCATGAACTGGGAAAATTTGTGGGGAGTGGGAGGAAGGATGATGTGGAAGATTGTGGAGAGGAGGGGGTTTGCGGGCGGGGGTGGGGGTGAGGGTAGGGGCTGGGGCAAGTGGGTTGGGCCAGAGTGGATATAAAGAGATGCGCCCGCCTCCACGTGTGCCGTTGTGTGTGTGTGTGTGTGTGTGTGTGTGTGTGTGTGTGTGTGTGTGTGTGTGTTCTTTAGTTTAACGTCTATTCACTATAAGTGTTATTAGACGAAAACACAAATCAACCGCCCCCCCCCTCCCCCAACAAAAAAAAGTATGATTGTGTGTTCGCGTGTACGTGTGTGTGTGTGTGTGTGTGTGTGTGTGTGTGTGTGTGTGTGTGTGTGTGTGTGTGTGTGTGTGTGTGTGCGTGTGTGTGTATATATACACTACTAAAAACAATTGAAGTACCACCCCTAATTTTTGTATGCAATTTTTAAAAAGCTCTGATAAACCAATTAATATTGATAATTGAATAAACTCTGCTGGATAAGCTTACCCGGTTCTCAAATACTACTCCTCGTGCATTTTTGTTATGTTAAAGTTGGTCAGCAGTTATCTACCGCGTCGCTTCTGAGGCAAAAAAATCCCGAGAAATTATCGAACTTGTGTCGCTCCCAGATTTTGACACAGACACAGCAAGAAAAAAAAATGTGATGCACGTGAAAGCAAGGTCTTTTCTGAGCAGAATTGCAATCAGTTAGCACATTTGACGGGTATAAAAAGTCGCGAAATTTAGGAAGATTTAACCATGCCTGCGAGACAACGACTAAGCAACACCGACAGAGGAAGAGCGATAGCATGGTACCAAGAAGGTATTGGCTTGAGGGAGATTGGTCGACGGCTTGGAGTGAGTCACCCAGTCATTCTGAGGCTCAGAGACCGTTGGCTTAACACTGGAAGTGTTGAAGAACAGCAGGGACGTGGACGGACGAGAAGCACCTCCAGACAGCAGGATCGGTTCATTGTTATCGCTTGTCTGAGAGACCGTTCAGCCAGTGCCACAGTACTCCGAGACCAGCTACGACAAGCCAGCAACGTCAACGTCAGTACCCAGACAGTTCGGAACCGGCTCCACGACGCCAACTTGAGGTCAAGGTCCCCAGCAGTGAGATCTATACTGACCCCAGCGCATCGAGCTCATCGTCGGGCCTGGGCAGCATGTCATAGAAGGTGGACAAGAGCTGAATGGGCAACAGTACTCTTCACAGACGAGTCAAGGTTCACCCTCAGGTTCAACGACGGGCGGGTTCGCGTCTGGCGACGTCCTGGAGAACGCTACGTTGACGCTGCCGTCAGGGAGCATGACCGCTATGGAGGTGGGTCCGTGATGGTGTGGGGTGGGTTCAGCCTACGTCACAGGACCCCCCTACACCGTGTTGAAGGCCGCCTGACCGGTGCCACCTACCGCGACACCATCATCCGCCCCCTTGTGATACCCGCCCTGAGGGCAGTTGGCCAGGGCGCCCAGTTCCAGGACGACAACGCGCCGTGCCACCGCGCCGCCATCGTGAATCAGTTCCTACAAGGGCAGCAGGTGACAAGAATGGACTGGCCTGCCAGGTCACCAGATTTGAACTCCATAGAGCATCTGTGGGACGTGCTGGGGAGGCGAGTGCGGGCCCACAACCCTCCAGCAGACACCGTGGACCAGCTGTTTCAGTTGCTGGAGCAGGAGTGGCAGGCGATCCCCCAGGACACTCTCCGCCGCCTGGTGCACTCCATGAGACGTCGATGTGACGCTTGTTTGAACGCGAACAGTGGTCATACCCGTTATTAACATCATGACATCTACCATAGACTCTTGTTACTTTTCATTTTGGGGGTATGCCTCTTTAATCAAGTGTAAAACAAAGATAATTTTTTGTCACGGTGTTTGAATAAATTTGAATGGATTGAGGAATAATAAAAATAAAATATTCAATCATTAAATTATGTTCAGCTTTGTTTTCTTTCGAATGACAGCAGTTTTCCTAAGTGGTACTTCAATTGTTTTGAGTAGTATATATATATGTGTGTGTGTGTGTGTGTGTGTGTGTGTGTGTGTGTGTGTGTGTGTGTGTGTGTGTGGTAAACATAGAGGTCGACCGACATACAGATAGACATGAAGATAGACAGACAGAACACTTACTAACAACAGAGAGAGACAAGAGAGAGAGAGAGAGAGAGAGAGAGAGAGAGAGAGAGAGAGAGAGATTGACAGACTCTTTTTTATTGTCCAATAGCTGTACAGCCCTTTTGGACAAGGGGGGACAATCATATATGACTGAATATTATATCATCAAATCACCTTTATCAAAACAATATACACCCACTCACGCATTAAAGGAATATGCACACACATGCACATGCAAATGCATACACACGCACGCTTTAGCGCACGTGCACTTACACACACACACACACACACACACACACACACACACGCGCGCGCGCGCGCGCGCGCGCAGAGAGAGAGAGAGAGAGAGAGAGAGAGAGATTACGATTTTCTTTTTCACTGTCGATTCAGCAGTTTAACCCTTTAGACACGGGGCAGGCATGAACATAACTCAGTGAAGTCAATCACTCTCCTCACCCTTCCTTTCTCCCTCCCGCCACCCCTAGCCCACAACTCACTCCGGCAGCTTCCCCCCTCCTTCGCCTCACCCCCTCCCCCTCCCGCTCCCCTACACCATCACTCCACCCTCTTACACACACTTGTGCATATACAGGCACACGACAGCGGATCATCTTGACTAACACTTAGAAACAATTGTCTTTTTTCTAATGTTCATAGCTTGTGATATAGATTTGCTCGATCTATTATCACCTTTTCATTGTTGCTTGACGAAACATCTTCCATAAGATTCTGGTTATTAATGTAAGGAGGTTAGTCAAGCACAATGCCTCGCTTTCGGATATCTTTGTAAGTTGTGCAGTAGAAAAAAAAAGAAAGAAAATTAATTTTCGGTTTCTCTTTCACGTGAAGGACATTTACCATCAGCCTGATTTTCATCGAGAAACCATCGCTTGTAGTTATCAATCCCATTAACCCGTAGTCGAAATCTTATAAAGTTATGTCTGTGGCATTTATTTGTAATTAAAGACAAGTATCTTTCTAGCTGGGCAATGTTCTTGAAGAATAATATCATTTTCATTTGTCATTGTGTTCTAATGATGAATGTCAGTGTTTCATATTACACGAAAGAAGTCTGTCTCTAAATTCAGCAAGAAAACAATGTTCGCTTCCAACTCCTTTTAAACATCCACATTATCCCAAATGTATTTTCAGATAAAACTTTCTGCATATTGAGTAACCAATTCTTATGCCCAGGTTTACGCAGAACAAGAAGCATCTCATATTCCTGTAGGCATAGTCGTGACATGGGTCATTTAAGGAGCTTTAGCCAGTATCTCATCACCATCACTGACAGCAACTGAACGTGGTGGGTAAGTTCACCTACCTAGGCAGCACTCGGTCCAGAAACGTTGTCATTGACAATGAGGTGAATGCCCGGCTCGCCAAAGCTAGCGCCGCTTTTGGCAGACTCCACAAGAACGTATGGAACAGGAGAGGCATCATCTTAGAGACCAAGATCAAGGTGTATCGGGCCATAGTTCTCACCACGCTGCTTTATGGCTGTGAAACATGGACAGTTTACCAGCGTCACGCCAGGAAACAACCATTTCCACACCACTTGCCTCAGAAGACTCATGGGCATTAAGTGGCAAGACAAGATTCCGGACACTGAAGTCCTCACTTGTGCTGGCCTGCCTAGCATCTTCACCATCCTGATGCAGTCACAGCTTCGTTGGGCATGTCATGTAGTTCGCATGCCAGACCGTCGGCTGCCAAAGAAACTATTGTTTGGCGAACTACAAGAAGGAAAACGCTCTCATGGAGGCCAGAAGAAACGTTTCAAAGACAACATCAAATCTTCCCTGAAGGCCTTCAGCATCAGCCACACAACATGGGAGCAGACTGCCCAGGACAGAAATGGGTGGCAATCAGCTGTCCGCAAAGGTGCAGAGACCTGTGGAAGCAACCGAACTGCTGCAGCTGAGCAGCGCAGGATGATCAGGAAGACCAGTGTCAACAGATCTCCAGCTGCTGCCACCATCCCCTGTCCGTACTGTGATAGATCTTTCCGGGCGCAGATCGGCCTGACCAGCCATCTACGCACTCACCCCCGATCCCAGGATGACTAGATGGTCTTCGTCGTCTCGACGGACAAAAACAAAACAAAACAAACAAACAAAATACATTTAATAGTTTGTCTTATACTAAGAGAATATTTACCAGTTTCTCCATAGACCAGTTTGTTTGAGGCGTGCATGGAAATGCTCGGAAATGTTTTCATGCCAAACA
>CM065746.1:5629162-5631662 GCA_033310375.1 Conus canariensis
CTCTTTTTCGTTTTCCTTGGGGGTTCCATGTTAGGGCATGTCTGGTGATGTTACTTGCAGGCTTCCGCAGCGTATGTCCAATCCAGCCCCAACGTCGTTTCTTGATTTCCTGTTCTGCGCGCAGCTGGTTTGTTCTCTCCCAGAGCTCGTTGTTGTTGATGGTGTTTGGCATCGGATGCGGAGAATCTTGCGCAGGCAGTTGTTGATGAACACCTGCACTTTCTTGGTGGTGGCAACTGTAGTTCTCCAGGTTTCTGCTTCGTACAATAGAGCTGCTTTGATGTTGGTGTTGAAGAGCTTGACTTTGTTGTTGACTGACAGTTCCTGAGAAACATGGACGTCAAGTCAACCGTCACAATTTGTCGATATTCATTGAAATATATTTCTTCACATGTTTCGAGTTGTAAATTCTGTACACATGAAATCTGTCACTTTGCCTCCAGAGAGAGAGAGAGAGAGAGAGAGAGAGAGAGAGAGAGAGAGAGAGAGAGAGAGAGAGAAGAGAGAGAGAGAGAGACAGACAGACAGAGAGACAGACAGACAGACAGACAGACAGAGAGCGCTACTGTCACTAATCTGTTTCAGTCATATTCCGGCCGTCAGACGTCTAGGCAGCATGTTTTATTTATTCGTGATTCATACACGTTGTGTGGGCCAAGGGAAAAAACAACAACAGAGGAAGGGTAAAAGGAAACTACGGGTATCAACACTCTGTCTCTATCCCAGCATCTCTCCTCTCTAGGTTGACGTCTGCCCCGTTCATTCAGTATCTGACATTCTCATCCATGTGAGGCTCGTCCTGTCGCAGTTATACCCTCAGCAGTCAGCGCAAGTCATCAATATCAGCTCGTCTTAATACCACCCACCGTAGTAGACACAGCGGGTCAATATTGCAGACATGTTTGTAACGAGAATCATAGGCATTTATTTGGTATCCACCACATCTAAATCAGAGTCAAAATAATGGCCAAAAAAATATCAGCGTTGATTAAAGGTTGAGGGCAATGAGTGTTCTGATATAAGAATGGCCCAGAGTATTACCTGTTGAGAACCATGTGAAGTTATCTGATTGTAATACATTGTGTTTTGTCATGTCATCAAAGCATAAAGGGCAGCGCGTTAGCTTCGTAAGCAGTAATGACTGTTGTTTTTTTTTTTACTTCCATAGGGAAAAAAAGACTGCTTTCAAGAAAGAAATATTTTCCCTGGGAATAGTTACCATTGGTTGTTTTCTTCAAGATTTGTAATTTGGGGGGGGGGGGGGGGGGGGGGGGTTTAGCAGTGATAACTGATTATCGCATTTGGGTAAAAAATAGTTTGGGTCATAGTAATCTGATCAACCCTACTTTTTTCTGCCCGCCATAAACATTTTTCACGACATAACAGAGAAACAAACGCGCGCGCGCGCACGCACGCGTGCACGCGCACGCACGCACGCGCGCGCGCGCGCGCGGGAGAGAGAGAGAGAGAGAGAGAGAGAGAGAGACAGAGAGAATGAGAGAGAGAGAGGGGAGAGAGAGAGAGAGAGAGGAGAGAGAGAGAGAGAAAGAGGAGGGGGGAGGTAATTTTCATGCGATCTCCAATAGCTAGCTGACTGTCTTTCATCGAAGCGTCGAAAAAGGGGTGTCTTATGCCAAGAGGCTAGTTAGAATATTGCACGCATAATGTATACATGTAAACTGCAAACACTTCGCGTTTAGGGGTGTCAGTCATTGTGAAAATGTCTGTGTTTTTGTTCGTGTTAAACCAACCGAACACCCCCTCCCCCCTCCCTCTTCCTGGAGATGGGGATAAAGAATCTTAGTTACCACAACGATCTCTCTCTCTCTCTCTCTCTCTCTCTCTCTCTCTGACACACATAGGGGAGTAATTCAATGGTCTGAAAAAAACAACAACAACAAAAAAAACGAAACTCAGATGACTCAAATTTCAAACCGCGTATTGTAATTTTACGCGTCCAATCAATCTATTCGCAGTTAGGAGTATACAGGTACGGACGGAAACGAAAACCAAACATCACCATGATGTAAATATTTTATAGTTCGGAAATGAAATGAGGCAGGGAACAGTAAACGATAAACAGTAAACAAGAAGGGTAGTTTTTGCTCCCATAAGAAAAACCTAACACAGAGTAACTTTTTCAAGACTGGCACAGCCTTTTAAACTTGAATATAGTCAAACAAATACATAGACGAACAATCTAATAGTGGGGAAAACCACAAGCGCAGGCCAACAACTGAACTGTCTTCATAGTAATGACTTGGCAAAGATTTGGACCTAAGGAGGGGTGGGGGGGGGGGGGGTTGAAGATGGAGAAACTGGGAACATGAAATTAAGAAAATATGTTACAGATATGAAAACTCTTCACTAGCTGCATAAGGGAACCATCGCAATCCCTTTTGAAGGCAGATATATTTGTATTGCCTGCTCCGAGGCCTTTCGTCCGCTGGGTCGGAACTCATCAGGGAGACACGGCTGGTTGTGTCTGCGCTCCTGGCGT
>CM065746.1:5646662-5651662 GCA_033310375.1 Conus canariensis
AGCTCAATGCCACAGAGATAAAGCTCAATGCCATAGAGACTAAGCTCAGTGCCAGACCACCGACACTGGATGAAAATTTAATACAGAAAGTGCGAAGCAGAGCGAAATCTGTCCACGGACCTAACTGAATATTTCATCTGTATAAAGAAAAATGTTCCAATATCCTTGAGTGGCTTCACAAACTGATAAGCTCGGCGTAGAGGAACTTGAGGATCAGCTCGTGGTAAATGATAGCTTATACAGTGTACACAAAGGAGGCACATCTGTTAGTTCACACCAATACACTTTTGAACGATGAATGGGGAATGTTGTCCATCGTAGCAGCGAGGCTGACTGAAATACCTCAAAGCATGTAAGTATGTGGGTTTGTCTGTCCAGAAAGGAGGCATCCTTGGAGCGTCCGGCTGTGCAGAACATGCTTCTGTGATTTGAGAAGCAATCCAAAAAGCTCAGGAAAGAAAAGGGACCTCCGCGTGGTCTGATTCGATCTGACACACGCACACGGATCACATCCACAGAAGGTGATTCAACTGGCCCTCAAGATGTTTCCTGTCCCAAAGAACATCCGATACATGCTGACGAAGTACTTCCATGGATTCTCGATGAGGTTCTCCACGTAGGAATTCAAGAAGACTGGGTCGATTCAGGAGTTTTGTACAGCAATGGGCTGTGCGGTTTCTTCAATACTGTTTCTGATGGCAATGGAGGGCACTCTAAAAGCAGCCACGAGCTATACAAGTTCAACAGCTCTCGGAAATGAATACTAAATGCCCTCGTCTAAAAGCCTTCATGGATGGCATAACAGCGCTTTCTACCAAGAAAGAAGACGAAACACAAAATACTGGAGCAGTTAGACGAGTTAGTTGCTTCATCGAGGATGAGTTTGAAATGGAAGAAACATGGAAGTCTGTCCTTATGGAAAGGGGACGTACCTAGAATACTTTACGCCAGAACCAGTCAAGAGCTTTGGAGAGTGGTACGATGATTCCTTGGAGGACACCAACACGTGGCAGGACACCAAGCAGATGGCAGAAGAAAATCAGCAAAGCCATAGACTCCAGTGGCTTCCCTGGCAAACACACGTTTTTGTTTTGGGCGTCCATGTAATATCACTAATCATGGTGAAAACACGTTAAACAGAAGACTCATTCTTTCATTCAAGATTTGGCGGTCTGTAGCTCAGGCTGATATCGAAGCCCCCCCCCCCTCCCCCCCGGCCTCTGATGATATACAGTACCAGCACTTGTACAGTGGAATCCATGGAGGATAAAGAGAAAGTCAACAAACACACCAGGAAAAAAATGCTCTGGGAATCCCACCTAGTCACACAGACGTTGCACTACGTCGACACGCGAAGCAAAGCTGAAGGCAGCCCTGAAATCCATCCTCCTGGAGCACACAGTGGGTACAGCCAGGTGAATAACCTTGCTTGAAGACATGGGAGGCATGGTTGTGAGACGGGTAGAACATGGCCAGCCCAGGAAGCAGTACACATGTGTGAACCCCCTTCACTAAGAGCATGCAGCACCGTATCATCATAGCAGTCCTACATAGAACATTGTGCGTTTATTTCCGGCATTTGTCGGTAAATCACAATTAACTGTTTTGTAATAAATGCACTGATTACAGAAAGCACCGCTAAGAAAAGGGTGTTTTAGAGGAAAATGCAATTTCTGTCATGAAATACATTATTGCACCCCCCGGTTCTCCTCCCCCCCCCCCCCCCCCCCCACCTGACGAATGAATGCATACCATGGTATTGTCTGTTCTACGCGACAACCAGGTCAGTGCCTCTGTCTACACTATCCCTGGTTACTATAGAAGAGAGAGAGAGAGAGAGAGAGAGAGAGAGAGAGAGAGAGAGAGAGAGAGAGAGAGAGAGAGAGTATCCACAATACAGTAGAGCACAATGCAATAGAATACAGTACAATAAGTACAATGCAGTACAATGCAATGCAACACAATACAATGCCATACAGTACCACGTACTACACTACAATACATACAGCATGGTCATTACAACACAGCAAAAAAGAATACACCATGGAAGGAAATCCTGGCAAGAGCAATGGGCCTTAGTAAGTAAGCAGTAAAAAGGACTACACTACACTATACAACTACACTACACTACACCTACACCTACACTACACACACTACACACACCACACCACCACCACACCACACCACGCCAGCACCCACGCCACGCCACACCACGCCACGCACACACCACCCACGCACACCACACCACACCACACCACACACACACCACACACCACACCACACCACACCACACCACCCACACCACACACACACCACCACACCACACCACACACCACACACATACACCACACCACACCACACCACACACACTACACCACACACACTCACTACCACACCACACCACATACACTACCACACTACACTACACTAACTACACTACACAATACACTACTCACAGTACTACAATACGATGCGAAACGATTCGATGATTACATCAAATAACAAAAATATAAACACACAGCCCAGTTTAATGTGAGAGGGATTTGTTTTACGGAGGCGGCGGGGGATGGGGGTGGGGGAGAAGGGGGGGGGGGCATTTTCGACCCTGACACCGGGCAGTCGTCACTTCCATTATTGTGCATGGTGAACCGCTTGACATGGCTGTCTGACCTCACGTGACCTCTCTGTCTCTGTCTCTGTGTCTCTGTCTGCCTCTCTGTGTCTCTCTTCTGTCTGTCTGTCTCTCTGTCTGTCTGTCTGTCCTCTGTCTGTCTGTCTGTCTGTCTCTCTCTCTCTCTCTCTCTCTCTCTCTCTCTCTCTCTCCTCCACACATACACACACTCTCTATCTCTCTTTCTATCTCTCTTTCTCCCCACTCTCTCTCTTTCTCTTTCCCTCGCTCCCCCCTCTCTCTCTCCTATATGTCTCCACTCTCTCCCTCTCTCTCTGTGTCTCTCTCTCTGTGTCTCTCTCTCTCTCTCTCCTCTCTCTCTCTCTCTCTCTCTCTCTCTCTCTCTCTCTCTCTCTCTCTCTCTCATAAAGCTGTTAATCAAGGAAAGATATGCTTGCTTGGGTATTGGGCATATGATATAAAATGTTGTGTTGATAGATATGGATTTTCTGAAGTGTGGTTAGTGGAGGGGGGGGGGGGGTCGGAAATGTTAATAAAAATTATGTTCAATGAGATTTTTAGGCAAGGGATGGTAGACTGTTATCAGCAATATTGGGTTAGCACATTAAATTCAAGTGATCGCTTCAACACATATTATTCATTCAAGTCTCTTTTACAACCAGAAACTTATCTAACCTATTCAACCTGAATATAAATAGCAGATACAAAGAAAATATCAAAGCATGTCCTTTTTGTAACCAACTTGAGAACGAACTCCACTTTCTATTGAGATGCAATGCTTACATGCCTTTCAGAGAAAAATACATACTGAAGCACAGACAATTTCAGAACGTGAGCTCTATTGAACTAAAACAATTACTTGCAAACGAAAATGTGCATATTACAAGAGTTATTACTATGCATATTTATTATGCATTGAAAAAAAAGATAGAAGAACTCGTATCCCACAGAGTATGAATAATTAGTTAACCTCATAAATTAGCATTATTAGTACATCGAAAAATATACTGTTGTTGTCATTTCTCTTTTTTCTCCTTATGTGTGCACTGCACGTCACATTGTTATAGACCGGAGGCCTGAAACATTAAAATTGTGTTCAGTTGTGCTCTCTCTCTCTCTCTCTCTCTCTCTCTCTCTCTCTCTCTCTCTCTCTCTCTCTCCTCTCTCCACAACTACAGTTCCTGAATTTCGCAAAGTGTTTGTGAGTTTTCCACTTGGTATTAGTGATTTGAATGTCCATCAAAGACATACACTTAACTCCAAAAACTGTCCATTCTGTGATCAAATCGAGGACGAAATGCATTTTGTGATTGTTTGTCCATCCTATAAAGATTTCAGAGATAAATACATTTTGCCTCATACTAGAAATGTTCATCAAGTATCATTGCTTCTTTTACTGCAAAATGAAAAGAGAATTGGAACTCGCTCTGTAGCTATGTTCATTTTTAAAGCACTAAAACGAAGAAGAGAGGAACTGTTATCAGTTAACACACAAATGCCAGAGTAATTTCAGGAAGAACATTTTGTTATGCAAATATTTTCTTTCATAATTTTCAGTATATGCGCCGAGCGCGTGTGTGTTCTACTTTTGTTTTTGACTTCATTACAGATAGGTCGGTGGCCTTTGGAATTAAACTATTTGAGTTGAGTTGAGCTGAGTCTTCTCTCTCCTCCTCCCTCCCTCCCTCCCTCCCTCCCTCTCTCTCTCTCTCTCTCCTCTCTCTCTCTCTTCACTCCACTTTCTCTCTCTCTATCTCCCACTCTCTCTTTCTCTCTCTCTCTCTCTTCTCTCTCTCTCTCTCCACTCTCTCTCTGTCTCTCTGTGTCTCTGTCTCTCTCTCCCACTCTGTCTTTCTCTCTGTCTCTGCTCTCTCTCTCTATGTCTCCCCTATGTTTCTCCTTGGTGGTTTAATATCTTAGAAATAAGTAAATGAATTTTGTTTAAGTCCTGAGGGTGGATTTTCTTTTCTTCTTTCCCCTTTATTTCTTCTTTTCTTTTTCCTTTTTTAACAATTCCTGCAGAACGTTACCCCCGTGGGCCACTGCTCTCTAGCCGTGCATCCTTTGAAGTACGTTGACAGCTGGAACGTTTCCACTCCCAGGAGCAGCGTAGACTAACCCAACTCCAGTCCTGAACCACAAGAACGCTAGGTTTCAGTCAGAAATGAAGAACGACAACCCGAAACTTCCCCCAAAGTAGGATTTTTTTTTTTTGTACGTGAATGATGAGACAGTAATCAAACACAACAGGTTAAGCAGCTCTTTGGGGGAATGCTGGATTCTGTGTCTGTCTGTCTCTGTCTCTGTCTCTGTCTCTGTCTCTGCCTCTGTCTGTCTGTCTGTCTGTCTGGCTGGCTGGCTGGCTGGC
>CM065746.1:5656662-5659162 GCA_033310375.1 Conus canariensis
AGAAAACAGCCTAGAAATAATGTATCAGTTGACTCCTGGTTTCAACACTTTAAAGCCTTGCTGGAGACGGATGCTGACAACACAGTAAATGAGGATTCAGCTGAATTTAAAGTGGAAGGCTACATGAATCGTCCGATCTCTGAAGATGAAATATTGCTTAGCACTTTGAAAACTAAAACCCCACAAAGCAGCTGGTCCCGATGGCATTATTGCCGAGCTTTTCAAGAATTCGAATGATCAGGTTGTATATATTTTTTTTTCTGAAATTGTTTGATAACCTATTTCATAATGGTGTATTTCCTGAAAACTGATTTGAAGCTATTATTCAACCTATTTTCAAGAAGAGTGATATCAATAATCCAAACAATTATAGGGGAATTTTCTTGGGCGATGCCAGTAGTAAATTATTTTGTATAGTGATAAATAATAGACTGCAAGAATGGGTATATGAACACAACATCACAGGTGATTATCAAGCTGGATTTAAGAAAGGATACTCAACAGTCGACCACATGTTTTGCTTACTAGCTCTCGTACAGAAACAGTTTTGTTACAATCGAAAATTATATGTTGCGTTTATTGATTTCGAAAAAGCTTTCGACGCGATAAATCCAAATATTCTTGGGCCAATTCTCTTAAAAGATAGTATTAAAGGAAAAATTATTCAGATGCATTAAAAGCATGTATAGAGATGTCAAAGCTAGAGTTCGATGTGGTTCTATGTTAACTGATTACATTGCCTGCACATAAGGATTAAGGCAAGGAGATGCTTGCAGCCCTGTTCTGTTCTCTCTTTTCATTAACGAACTGGCGGTTGAAGTAATTAATAAAGGAAGGCATGGCGCCGGATTTTCACTTGATGCACTCGAATTATTTATGCTGTTGTTGGCTGACGATGTCGTTTTGATGGCAGAAACAGTTACAGGTCTGCAAACACAATTGAACAGCCTGCAACATGCCGCTGCATCTCTTCAACTTAAAGTCAATATGACTACAAGCAATATCATAGTATTTCAGAAGGGTGGATATTTGAGTGTGAGAGAAAAAATGGTTGTATAACGGTGAAAGAATGCCTGTTGTTGATGCGTATACATACTTAGGATTTTTTTTTCTTTATGCGCTTGAGCTTCATTGCTGCATGCAATGACTTTGCAATCAGAACTAAAAATGCTTTGATTGATCTTCTTAAAAGGTTATATATGTTATATAACAACTCTTTTAATTTACTTATGAAATTGTTTGATTTTCAGATACAGCCAGTTGTGCAGTATGGCTCTGAATTATGGCCTCTAGACAACGCTGTTGTCCATTGTGAATCAGTCTATTTGCTTTGAAGAAATTTTTAGGAGTAGACAGGCGAACACCCAATGACCTTGTTTATGGTGAAACAAATCGCTATACAATATACATAAATTCTGCTGTTAAGTGTATTCGCTACTGGCTTAAACTGATACAAATGGAGAATCACAGGATTCCACTCAAAGCTTATGATAAGTTTTTTTTTATCTTGATAAGAAAAATTGGGTAACAAATGTTTGCTTATGTTTGTTTAAATATGGATTTGGTTTTGTTTGGGCAAGTCAAGGCGTTGGAAATGTTCATGGCTTCATACGTTGTTTCAAGCAAGGGCTTATTGACTGTAGGTGGCAACATGGTCCGATCATTTTCAAACTAGTGATAGGTTCAGCTTCCATAGAGCTTTTTGCAGTGACCACAGTTTAAAACATTATTTACATTTAGATATTGAAAGGCATTTAAATATATTACGACTAGATTTAGGCTGGGGATTTCTGAGCTGGCATTACATCGCCACCAATACGAAACGTTTATGTTCAACGATTTGATATGTCCCTTATGTATGAAAGTGAAGAAAGTGAGGTGCTCTTTGTTCTCTGTTGCCCAGCTCTTAAACGTATACGCGAAACGTTAATTAAACCTAAACATTATAGACATCCTTCACTGTTTCAACTGAGTTTGTTAATGTCATCGACCAAACTTGAAGACGTACGTAGTCTTTCTTTTTTTTATTTTTTTTTTATAAAGGATTTAAATGAGAGGTGTTGTGACTTTTTGAAAGGTACATGAATACATTTATATCATCGCTAGCTTGTATTTTGAATCTGTTATATATCTTCATTCAGTTACATGATCAAATTCCTCTTCATGGTGGGCTGAGGCCTAATATGAATCAAATATCTTGAATCTTGAGTCTTGAGTCTTGAGTCTGTCTGTCTGTCTGTCTGTCTGTCTGTCTGTCTGTCTCTCTCTCTCTCTGTGTGTGTGTGTGTGTGTGTGTGTGTGTGTGTGTGTGTGTGTGTGTGTGTGTGTGTGTGTGAGTGTGTTTATGTGTCTATGTGTGTGTGGGGGCGGGGGGGGGGGAGAGGAGAAGAGAGGAGAGGGCGAGAGAGAGAGAGAGAGAGAGAGAGAGAGAGAGAGACAGAGACAGAGACAGACGGAAAGACAGACACACAGACAGTCTCTCTGTCTCTCTCTCTCTCTG
>CM065746.1:5666662-5669478 GCA_033310375.1 Conus canariensis
AGGCAGCAAAGTCATCCTTCCCCACATATCAACCACATCACTCATCACTCCAAGCTGGCAGCAAAGTCATCCCCCCCCCCCCCCCCCGATATCAACACACCACTCATCACTCCAAGCAGGCACGAAAGTCCCCCCCTCTGACATTAACACACCAGTCATCACTCCAAGCAGGTAGCAAAGTCATCCCTCCCCCCCCCCCCCCCCCGATATCAACATTCCACTCATCACTCCAAGCAGGCACCAAAGTCACCCCCCCCCCCTTGATATCAACACACCACTCATCACTCCAAGCAGGCAGCAATGTCATCCTCCCATAGATACCAACACATCACTCATCACTCCAAGCAGGCACCAAAGTCATCCCCCCCCCCCCCCCCCGATATCAACACACCACTCCTCACTCCAAGCAGGCAGCAAAGTCATCCTCCCCCTGATATCAACACATCACTCATCACTCCAAGCAGGCACCAAGGTCATCACCCCCCCCCCCCCCCCACCGATATCAACACACCACTCATCACTCCAAGCAGCACCAAAGTCTCTCCTGATATCAATATACTTCTCATCACTCCAAGCAGGTAGCAAAGTCACCCCCCCCCTCCCCGATATCAACACATCACTCATCACTCCAAGCAGGCACCAAAGTCATCCCCCCCTCCCCCCAATATCAACACACCACTCGTCACTCCAAGCAGGCAGCAAAGTCATCCCCCCACCCCCCAATATCAACACACCACACATCACTCCAAGCAGACAGCAAAGTTCCCCCCCCCCCCCCCCCTGATATCAACACACCACTCATCACCCTGCATTTATCATTAAACTCCACCCCCATTTTCACCCCCATCATCCTGCAGCCTTACCCTCATCCTCACTCTCCCCAGGTAACCTCCTGCCTCCCCCCCCCCCCCCCCCCCCCCTCCTTCTCCATTTGTCTGCAAGGTCACCCACAGACCCCACCCCACCCCTCCTCCCTCCCTCTCCACTCCCCCTTCCTCTTCACCCCCTCCACCCCATCCTCGTGCCCCCTCTCCATCCTGATATTCCCCTCCCTCAGGGCACACAGGTCCCTAATCCCTTTAAACAAATCCCTTCGCGGTTGGAAGGGGTATGGGACGGTTGATGGCAGATGCACACGTGAATTGGTAATTAATCAATTGATCAAGTCAGGGACACAAGAATGATCTCCTCCCAACCCCCCCCCCTCCCCCGCTCCATCCCCAACTTCTTCATCTCTTTCTTCTTTCGAACCCTCGTTCCTTCCATCTTTGCGTTCTACCTCTATGCCTCTTTTTTTTTCCCTCCCTCTGTGTGTGTGTTGTGTGTGTGTGTGTGTGTGTTGTGTGTGTGTGTGTGTGTGTGTGTGTGTGATTGTGTGATTGTGTGTGTGTGTGTGTGTGTGTGTGTGATTGTGTGATTGTGTGTGTGTGTGTGTGTGTTGTGTGTGTGTGTGTGTGTGTGATGTGATTGTGTGATTGTGTGTGTGTGTGTGTGTGTGTGTGTGTGTTGTCTTTGTGTGTGTGGGAGAGAGAGAGAGAGAGAGAGAGAGAGAGAGAGAGAGAGAGAGAGAGAAGACTTCGAACCACATATACATCCATGCCAGCGGACATACCTGCGTGCAAAGACACCCATAAGCTACAGAAACAGATCGCAGACGACTGTATATAAATCACACCTTCACGCAAAGTCCACAGACTCAGAAGAGAGAGAGAGAGAGAGAGAGAGAGAGAGAGAGAGAGAGAGAGAGAGAGAGAGAGAGAGAGAGAGAGAGAGATGATTCTGAAACCCAAGTACTAATTAATTCAAAGGTGTAGACCTCCATGTCAGTTGTCACGCAGCAGACAGTGATGACACCACAAAGCAGTCCCTAATTAATTTAAGGCTTGGCTGGTGGAGTTGACGCTGTATAAAGTTCATAATGAGCGGTCACTTGTTGATTTAATACCTGGGGGGGGGGGGGAGGGTTGCTTCTGTGGAATGTTAGACATGTCTATCTTTATGGAATGATAATGACTAGGACACCTGCAGAAATTTGGGAGAGAGAGAGAGAGAGAGAGAGAGAGAGAGAGAGAGAGAGAGAGAGAGAGAGGTGGTGAGGGGAAGGGTAAAAAGCAAGGGAAGAGAGAGAGAGAGAGAGAGAGGGGGGGAGGGGAGTGAAAGACAGAGGAATAGAGAGAGGGAGGGGGCGAGTTTTGTGAGGAAAAGTTATGGAGCCAAGGAAGGGAAGAGAGGGGGGGATGGTGGTGGAGTGAAGGACAGAGAGAGAGAGAGAGAGAGTGAGAGAGAGTGAGAGAGAAAGAGAGAGGGGGAGAGAGAGAGACAGAGAGAGAGAAAGAGAGAGGGGAGAAAAAAGAGAGAGATAGGGAGAAAGAGAGAGAGAGAAAGAGAGAGAGACAGAAAAGAGAGAGAGAGAAAGAGAGAGAGAGAGATGGGGAAGGGGCGGTGTTGATGGGGAAACCGTAAGGAGCAAGGGGAGGGAGAGGGGGGGAAGTGAAGGACTGAGAGAGAGAGAGAGAGAGAGAGAGAGAGAGAGAGAGAGAGAGATGGGGAAGGGCGGGGTCGATGGGGAAAACGGTAAGGAGCAAGGGAAGGGAGAGAGGGGGGGGGGGAAGTGACGGACAGAGAGAGAGAGAGAGAGAGGAGAGAGGAGAGAGAGAGAGAGGGATGGGGAAGGGGGCGGGGTCGATGGGGAAACGGTAAGGAGCAAGGGAAGGGAGAGAGGGGGGGGGGGAAGTGACGAAGAAGAGAGAGAGAGAGAGAGAAGAGAGAGAGAGAGAGAGAGATGGGGAAGGGGCGGGGCAGGGGAAACGGTAAGG
>CM065746.1:5674578-5677078 GCA_033310375.1 Conus canariensis
ACTCCACTCCCTTTGTTGGGTAGATGGGATTAATCCTTGCCTGTCTATACAGGGGGTGTCCGCAGGTGTATCAACCTGCGTACGCAGAAGAAGAAGAAATTTCTCATGTCACGTGACAAGCGGTAAGATTAGGACGATTAGACCGGTGACACTGTATTGATTTATATCGGTATTGATGCTGCATACAGACGTTGTTGCGAATGTCACTGGGTTATGTCTGTCTCCTGTTCTCTTTGTCTGTGTGTGTGTGTGTGTGTGTGTGTGTGTGTGTGTGTGTGTGTGTGTGTGTGTGTGTGTGTGTGTGTGTGATTTCTTTTCTAGTAGTATTTTTTTTTCTGACCGACATTCCAAGAGTTCTGGCATTCAAAACAATTGATATGATTTTCAAACATTGTGTCTAGCCATATGAAACCCACGTGCCTTCTTTAATCCCTGTCTGTTCAAGGCCAGAACAGTTCCTCATTTCCGTTATTTTCCTTCAGAAAAAAAAAAGCCAGTAAAGAACGGGGACGGACTGAGGATGCTTAAAAACCTGGAGGGGTGATGGGAGGGGTGATGGGGAGGGGGTGATGAGCAGGGGGTGATGTGGAGGGGGTGATGGGGAGGGGTGATGGGGAGGGGGTGGTGGGGAGGGGGTGATGGGGATGGGGTGATGGTGAGGGGGTGATGGGGAGGGGGTGATGGGGAGGGGTGATGGGGAGGGGGTGATGGGGAGGGGGTGATGGGGGGAGGGGGTGATGGGGAGGGGGTGATGGGGAGGGGGTGATGGGGAGGGGGTGATGGGGAGGGGATGATGGGGATGGGGGTGATGGGGAGGGGGTGGGATGGGTGATGGGGGGGGTGATGGGGAGGGGGTGATGGGGGGGTGATGGGGGTGGTGGGGGATGGGGTGATGGGGATGGGGTGATGGGAGGGGGGATGGGGTGGGGTGATGGGGAGGGGGTGATGGGGGAGGGGGGTGATGGGGAGGGGGTGATGGGGAGGGGGTGATGGGGAGGGGTGATGGGGAGGGGGTGGATGGGGAGGGGGTGATGGGGAGGGGGTGATGGGGAGGGGTGATGGGGAGGGGTGATGGGGAGGGGGTGATGGGGAGGGGTGATGGGAGGTGATGGGGAGGGGGTGATGGGGAGGGGGGTGGATGGGGATGGGGTGATGGAGGGTGATGGGGAGGGGGTGATGGGGGAGGGGTGATGGGGAGGGGGTGATGGGAGGGGGTGTATGGAGGGGGTGATGGGGAGGGGGTGATGGGGAGGGGGTGATGGGGAGGGGTGATGAGTGAGGGGATGATGGGAGGGGGGTGATGGGAGGAGGTGATGGGGATGGGGTGTGGGAGGGGTGATGGAGGGGGGTGATGGGGATGGGGTGATGGTGAGGGGGTGATGGGGAGGGGGTGATGGGGAGGGGGTGATGGGGAGGGGTGATAGGGGGCGTGATGGGGAGGGTGATGGGGAGTGGGTGATGGGGGAGGGGTGATGGGGATGGGTGATGGGGAGGGGGTGATGGGGAGGGGGTGATGGGGGGTGATGGGGAGGTGGGTGATGGGGAGGGGTGATGGGGAGGGGGTGATGGGGAGGGGTGATGGGGAGGGGGGTGATGGGGGGGAGGGGGTGATGGGGAGGGGGGTGATGGGGAGGGGGGTGATGGGGAGGGGGGTGATGGGGAGGGGGGTGGATGGGGAGGGGGTGATGGGGGGGGGGGTGATGGGGAGGGGTGATGGGGAGGGGGGGTGATGGGGAGGGGTGTGGGGAGGGGGGTGATGGGGAGGGGTGATGGGGAGGGGGTGATGGGGAGGGGGTGATGGGGAGGGGGTGATGGGGAGGGGGTGTGGATGGGGTGATGGGGAGGGGGTGATGGGGAGGGGGTGATAGGGGAGGGGGGTGGGGAGGGGTGATGGGGATGGGGGTGATGGGGATGGGGTGATGGGGATGGGGTGATGGGGAGGGGTGATGGGGAGGGGTGATGGGGAGGGGGTGATGGGGAGGGGTGGTGGGGAGGGGTGATGGGGGATGGGATGGGGGGTGATGGGGAGGGGTGATGGGGAGGGGGGTGATGGGGAGGGGGGTGGGGGTGATGGGGAGGGGTGATGGGGATGGGATGATGGGGAGGGGGGTGATGGGGAGGGGTGATGGGGAGGGGGGTGATGGGGAGGGGTGATAGTGAGGGTCGTGATGGGGAGGGGGTGATGGGGAGGGGGTGGTGGGGAGGAGGGTGATGGGGAGGAGGGTGATGGGGAGGGGGGTGATGGGGAGGGGTGATGGGGAGGGGGTGATGGGGAGGGGTGATGGGGATGGGGTGATGGGGATGGGGTGATGGGGAGGGGTGATGGGGATGGGGTGATGGGGAGGGGTGATGGGGATGGGGTGATGGGGATGGGGTGATGGGAAGGGGGTGGACGGGGAGGAGGTGATGGGGAGGGGGTGATGGTGGAACTGTCAGTCACACCACTCAGGAAGTAGCGCCAGGAAGTCGCCCGCTCCCGCCATCTTCCACAGGATCTGGT
>CM065746.1:5692078-5697078 GCA_033310375.1 Conus canariensis
TCACTCTCAGCAACTGCCTAACAGCGTCTGAGAACCGGGAGGAGTGGAGGAAGCTGGTTGTGAAGTCTTCTGTGACGCCCCAACGGTCTTCAAGACTCCGGGATAGATGATAGGTGATAGGTGATGGATGATAGGTGATGGGTGATAGGTGATAATGTGAAGAGACTGTGGCACGGGAGGCAGATGAGGGAGGGGGGGGGGGGGGGGGGCGGGGAAGAAGGGTCTGTGTGTGACAAGACGTTTTCTTTTGTCAAGACGAGACCCTTTTTCGTATTATATAGCAGGGGCAGCGTAGACTGTACGCGTTTCTCTCTCTCTCTCTCTCTCTCTCTCTCTCTCTCTCTCTCTCTCTCTCTCTCTCTCTCATACACACACCACACGCACACGCACGCGCACGCGCACGTGCACACGCGCACGCACACGTACACGCACACACACACGCACGCGCACGCGCACACGTACACGCACAAGCACACGCGCGCGCACACACAATACATCCACCGTGCACATGGCATACTTGTGTAGTCAAATACTCCCGCACACGATTACAGAGAGAGAGAGAGGGGGAGGGACAGAGAGAGAGAGGAGAGAGAGAGAGAGAGAGAGAGAGAGAGAGAGAGAGGGAGGGAGGGAGGGAAGGTTAGATAGATAGATAGATAGATAGATATATAGATAGATAGATAGATAGATAGACAGATAGACAGATAGATGGTGATGTAGATAGATGGATAGATAGATACATAGATGGACAGACAGATAGATAATTAGGTAGGTAGATAGTTAGATAGATAGATGGATAGATACATTGGTAGATAGGTAGATAGGTAGATGGATATCTAAATACAAAGATATGACAGATATAGATAGATAGATAGATAGATAGATAGATAGATAGATAGATAGATAGATGATCGATCGATCGATCGATCGATCGATCGATAGATAGATAGATAGATAGATAGATAGAAGTAGATAGATAGATAGACGGATGGACGGATACATAGACAAATATACTAATACACTGACAGGTATAGATAGATAGACAGACATATAGATAGATGGATAGATAGATAAATAAATAGATAGATAGGTAGAAAGGTAGGTAGATAGATAGATAGATAGATAGATAGATAGATAGATAGATAGATAGATAGATAGATAGATATAATGATAGGCAGACAGACAGACAGACTAACAATCAGATAGACAGATATAGAGATATACTTAACGACGGAGACTAAAATGGTACTTAGACTTCCAATGGGCTCGCCGAAAAGAATGGCACATTAAAACAACAACAACAAATGTTTACTTATGTGACGAGTGCCAGTGGGATTTGAACTTGCAACCTAAGACTGCGACCTGGGTGGGCTAGCGCTGATCCAAAAGCCCCCTCTCCCCCCCTCCCCCCCCCCCCCCCCCCCCCCTCCAATGCAGGTGCATTTCTGAGGTGCTTGTTGACGAAGAAGCATGGGGTGAACTCACTGCGCGTCATGTGGGAATCCGGGTTCTGGTTTGTTTGTTTCTCCATTTATTTATTTGTTTGTTTATTCATTTATTTACCTATCTATTTCTATATGTTTACTTATTCACTTGTTTATTTATTTCTATGTTTATTTATTTATTCATTTATTTGTTTGACTTCCTGTGCAAAAAAATTATTTGTTTATCTATTTGTTTCTCTAATCTCTTATTCATCCAGTCATTTATTTATTTGTTTGTTTATTTATCTGTTTATTTCTTTGTCTGTTTAGTTGACTTTCTGTGCAAAATTTAGTGGTTTTAGTGTGTTTGTCCGTTTGCTTGTTTGTATTTATGTTTGTTTGCTTGGGTTTTTATTTCTTTCTGTTGGGGAGATGTTTGTTCGTTTCTTTCTTCCTTTTAAAAAAAAAAATTATTTATTTATATTTTTTTTAGAAACTGACCGGTTCCTGTCTGATCAAAAATTACTATATTCTCAAAACTAAATAAAGGAAAGGGTTTCCGATCTGTACCTTCAAATCCACTGTATTCTGAAACCAAATTTGGACCGTAGGATGACAACAAGGATAAGAGAAGAAAGTAATAATAGTGATAACACTATTACCGCTTCCACCACAACTGCAACTACTAGTATTACGACATCGATAATGATGACAAATGGATCATCGGTAACAACAACAAAATACATAAAAAGGGGGAGAAAAAAAAGGGGAAAAAAAAAAAAGAAGAAGACAAAATAAACACAGACTTCTTAACGTGCAGGTTGTTGGCGGCGAACAAAGGCAATCAGAGAAAAGTCTGAAACGAAACAAAGGTTAGGAAACAAACAAGAAAATGAAGCCAATGAATTGTGCGAGGAGAAGAGAGAGAGAGAGAGAGAGAGAGAGAGAGAGAGAGAGAGAGAGAGAGAGAGAGAGAGAGAGAGAGAGAGAGAGAGAATGTTGTTGTAGTTGTTGCTGCCTTGTAGTTGACACATCATTTCTGTTCGTGTCGTTCTGTTCCTTTCTGATCAGAAGAAGAGACGGCAAATTACCAGCAAAGACAAACAGGTTCTCCCCCCCCCCTCCCCCCTCCTCCCTTCTGTCCTGCCACCGTCCCCTCCATGCCCCCCCCCCTCTTCCACTCCATGCCCCTCCACACACACACACACACACACCAGCCACACCCCCCTACCCTCCCCCTCGTCCTCTGTTTACCAGAATCGACCGTCCTCTGTCTGCTGAAGACAGGCCGAAGGGGAGATCAGAACCAGTGTGTGTGTGGTGTGTGTGTGTGTGTGTGTGTGTGTGTGTGTGTGTGTGTGTGTGTGTGTGTTGTGTGTGTGCGTGTGTATGTGTGTGACTTTTGCTCCGAAAGAGTCTGACAGACAGAATCCCAAACTACAAACACACGCACAGACCAGAGCGCGAAAGCAGCGTTTATCGAAATAACACACATTCAAAGCGAGACATCGGGCAGCTGTTGATGGCGCATGCTCTAGCGAGAGCAATGGGCTTTCAGTAGTATGTAAAGCAAGACATGTGAATTGTTGTTCACAAATACACGTTACCTTCAGAGGCCACAAATCATAGACATAAGACAGAGAGAGAGAGAGAGGGATGAGCACATCATTTAACACTCTGACTGATGTAAAATAGTTTGTCCGGTTTATTAATCTTTCGCGTGCACACGCAGTGTTCCTTTAGCCATCAAAATATCCATTAAAACAAAGGGATGGATCCATTCTCTCTCTCTCTCTCTCTCTCTCTCTCTCTCTCTCTCTCTCTCTCTCTCTGGAGGGTTTGGAAATGAGGTGAGGACTTGAAGGAACTAAAACAAGGAAAATGTTTGATTGCTATATGAAAGATTGGAATGCAAAAATTTCTCAGAGCGATCGTTTTTCAACATACAAATCATTCAGATCTGCATTCCACACAGAACAATATCTGTCACTTATGACAATTAGTAAATTTCAGTATCCTCTTTCGAGATTTCGTTTAGGATTATGCGATTTAAAAATTGATAACATTGACGAACAACCCCCCCCCCCAAAAAAAAACAACAACAAACAAACAAAAAAACACAAACAAAAAACAACAACAACAACAAAAAAAAAACAACAACAAAAAACAAAACAAAACAAAACAAACTGTCCATTTTGTAATAAAATTGAAAGCGAATTTCAGTTCTTGCTTGAATGTCTAAAGTACTCATGTTTGCGAGGAAAATATTTATCAAGAATCTATCCCTATCCAAATGGCGATTGTGTAGCTTATTTGATGCAATATGAAAACATGATGATCCTTAGAAATTTGGCAATGTATATATTTTATGCATTGAAAACTAGACATGAACTTATGGACGGAAACTAGATATATGAATGTGTCGTGATTGGTTTCAAACGTAAGTGAAAATATTTGTGTTTATCTTGGTTTGTTTCCTTGAATTATTTCCCCTTGTAATTGTTTGCTTGTGTGCTTCTGAAAACAAGTTACTTCCTTTAGCTGATGACCCGTACTCATTTTTATTTTATTCTCAGCAAACGTGTACCCCTTGTATACAGGTCGGTGGCCTTGCAATTAAAAATTTCAGAGTTCAGAGCTCTCTCTCTCTCTCTCTCTCTCTCTCTCTCTCTCTTCTCTCTCTCTCTCTCTCTCTCTCTCTCTTTCACCCCCAAGCCCGATGTGAATAAGACACAAGCCAATGTGACACAGCAGCGGTTGAAGGTCTGGGTAGGTGGGACCTTGGCAAAATCAAGTCCCCCTCCCCTCCCCACCCTTTTTCTTCTTCTCCCCCCCCCCTCCCCCGGGGTCATCCAGCCCATAAACCTGACTTTGTTCTGACAGCCTCTCTACTACCCAGGACTCCCTGCCTAATCTCCCGGGGACTTTATCCCTCCCCCACCCACCCCACCCCAACCTTCTCCACCCCACCGCATCCCCCCTCCCCCCCCCTCCTCCAATCTACTACCTCTACCCACCCACCCCCCTCCTAAAACATCCTGCCAACGTGCCTTCACACACACCCCCACCCTCCCTCCACCTGTGTCGTCTCTCACCCCTCCTTCGTCGTCTCCTTCACTCTTTTTCATTCCCATCCCTACCCCTCCTACCCCCCCCCCCCCTCCGCTCCTTTTTCTAATTAAAAGTCTTTCATCCTCTTCCTCTCCCCTCCTGCTGAGACCACAGACATTTCCCCCCCTCGGTTCCTTCCTGCCTCTCTCACTGCCATGTCTGGGAGAAAAGGTGAGGTCCTTCAGAGGTCTGTTTCTCTTTTTTGTTTGTTTTTTTGGTTGTTTCCTCTCTCTCTCTCTCTCTCTCTCTCTCTCTCTCTCTCTCTCTCTCTCTCTCTCTCTCTCTTCATTCTTTCTTTTCTTTCTATTTCTTCTTTTTTTCTCTCTCTCTCTCTTTCTGTCTTTCTTTACCCTTATCTCTCTCTCTCTCTCTCTCTCTCTCTCTCTCTCTATATATATATATATATAGATAGATAGATAGATAGATATACACACATTCATTTCTTTCTTTCTTTCCTTTCCTTTT
>CM065746.1:5702078-5709578 GCA_033310375.1 Conus canariensis
GCTGCGTAAGGGAACCATTGCAATCCCTTTTGAAGGCAGATATATTTGTATTGCCTGCTCCGAGGCCTTTCGTCCGCTGGGTCGGACTCATCAGGGAGACACGGCTGGTTGTGTCTGCGCTCCTGGCGTCAGATAGAGACACACCACAGTCCATAACACTGTGGTGTTCTCACCACCAAGGGTGCAAAAAAGAATCCAATAGCACCCCCAAAGCAGCCAGCGAAGAGCAGCAAATGAAACCAAACGAAAGTGTGGGGAGGAAAAAAGTTGCCGAAAAACTAAAGACATTATGCAAATAGTATAAAATGTAGGGGACAATCTTTGAGCCTACGCTTGAGGATCCACCCAAAAGATGCAAGGGAGATCAAAAGACAAACACAAGGACGGACAGAAACAAATACAAATAACCTCAACTTAATCAAAACAAAATCGGAAATGAAATGAGGCAGGGAACAGTAAACGATAAACAGTAAACAAGTGGGGTATGTTTTGCTCCCCACACTTTCGTTTGGTTTCATTTGCTGCTCTTCGCTGGCTGCTTTGGGGGTGCTATTGGATTCTTTTTTGCACCCTTGGTGGTGAGAACACCACAGTGTTATGGACTGTGGTGTGTCTCTATCTGACGCCAGGAGCGCAGACACAACCAGCCGTGTCTCCCTGATGAGTCCGACCCAGCGGACGAAAGGCCTCGGAGCAGGCAATAGAAATATATCTGCCTTCAAAAGGGATTGCAATGGTTCCCTTACGCAGCTAGTGAAGAGTTTTCATATCTGTAACATATTTTCTTAATTTCATGTTCCCAGTTTCTCCATCTTCAAATCCCGCCCCCCACCCCACCCCCCCCCCTCCTTAAGTCCCTAATCTTTGCCAAGTCATTACTATGAAGACAGTTCAGTTGTTGGCCTGCGCTTGGTTTTTCCCCCACTATTAGATTGTTCGTCTATGTGGTTGTCTGACTTTGTTCAAGTTTGAAAGGCTGTGCCAGTCTTGAATAAAAAGTTACTCTGTGTTAAGTTTTCTTATGGGAGCAAAAAAATACCCCACTTGTTTACTGTTTATCGTTTACTGTTCCCTGCCTCATTTCATTTCCGATTTTGTTTTGATTAAGTTGAGGTTATTTGTATTTGTTTCTGTCCGTCCTTGTGTTTGTCTTTTGATCTCCCTTGCATCTTTGGGTGGATCCTCAAGCGTAGGCTCAAAGATTGTCCCCTACATTTTATATATTTGCATAATGTCTTTAGTTTTTCGGCAACTTTTTTCCTCCCCACACTTTCGTTTGGTTTCATTTGCTGCTCTTCGCTGGCTGCTTTGGGGGTGCTATTGGATTCTTTTTTGCACCCTTGGTGGTGAGAACACCACAGTGTTATGGACTGTGGTGTGTCTCTATCTGACGCCAGGAGCGCAGACACAACCAGCCGTGTCCTCCTGATGAGTCCGACCCAGCGGACGAAAGGCCTCGGAGCAGGGCAATACAAATATATCTGCCTTCAAAAGGGATTGCAATGGTTCCCTTACGCTGCTAGTGAAGAGTTTTCATATCTGTAACATATTTTCTTAATTTCATGTTCCCAGTTTCTCCATCTTCAAATCCCGCCCCCCACCCCCACCCCCCCTCCTTAAGTCCCTAATCTTTGCCAAGTCATTACTATGAAGACAGTTCAGTTGTTGGCCTGCGCTTGGTTTTTCCCCCACTATTAGATTGTTTGTCTATGTGGTTGTCTGACTTGTTCAAGTTTGAAAGGCTGTGCCAGTCTTGAATAAAAGTTACTCTGTGTTAAGTTTTTCTTATGGGAGCAAAAAATACCCCACTTGTTTACTGTTTATCGTTTACTGTTCCCTGCCTCATTTCATTTCCGATTTTGTTTTGATTAAGTTGAGGTTATTTGTATTTGTTTCTGTCCGTCCTTGTGTTTGTCTTTTGATCTCCCTTGCATCTTTGGGTGGATCTCAAGCGTAGGCTCAAAGATTGTCCCCTACATTTTATACTATTTGCATAATAATAATAATAATAATAATGTATAATACTTATATAGCGCATTTCTTGTTACACAACTCAATGCGCTTACATCCACCATTTGCACTTATTCATCAACACTCGTTTACACAACGGGCTGCCTACCTGGGTAGTGCCGACTGAAGAGCTGCCAGCTGGCGCTTCATTCAGTCGTTTCCCGTGTCATCCAGTCAATATCGTTCACTCAGTTTCTTTACTTCCTTCATTCTTTTTTCCATTTCTTACGCAGGGTGCATGCTGTGTGTAACGTGTCATCCATACCAACGGCCAAACTGGCCTACTCTTCCGAAAGTTGGTGATGGGATTTTACGTGTGTGCAAGATATTATGCCTCATTTCATTTCCGATTTCTAAAAAGATAGAACCAAAATCTGCGCGTGGTGAAGAGGCCCCCGGAGTATAAAGCGTGAAGCTGGGTGTGATACCATTTTACAGAGTTCGGGAACATGAGACTGGATAGAGAAACAGAACAAACAAAAGGTTGTCAGGGTACCCGGTGTCCCACGGTGAAGCTAAAACCATCCCGAGGAACAACTTTCAGAACAGCGTGGCGCCAACGCCTGGATATTGGGAACATGAAGAGGACAGCATCCACCAACTCGACAGAGCAGCTCAAGTCACCATCTTCAGGCTGCGAACAGGACACTGCCAGCTCCTCTCCCATCTCTCACGTCTCATACTCTCGCCTTGTCGTACAGGCTCCCAAAACTCCCTCCCACCCACATCTTACAGTCCTGCCCCTCCTTTGAAGAAGCTTTTGAGACGTCAGACGTGGCCCAGTCCAGTTGAGGTCCAGAAGAAGCTGTGGGGACCGTGGGGGTCTCTGCGGAGGACTGCTGATTTCGCGTTAAAAACCGGACTAAGGATCTGGCTAAGCTGGGAGCGCGAAAGAAAGAAAAGGAAAAAAAAATGGTTGACTTCAGAGCACACTCAACTCTCACAGGGAGCCAGAGGAGGCTTGAAAACGAAATGCCACAAAATGCATGTCCCTGATGGGAATTGAACCCACGACCATCCGTGATGCTAGACGCTACACCACGGCGGCTGGTGAACATTCACATTTCCATCCCCACCCCACCATCAGGACAAAGCAGGTACAGTCTTTGTTAGTTTCAAAGCGAGGGCACTGCAGGCGGAAATTGAAACAGATATCTAAAAGGAATTTAAAGTAAACCAGCCAATTAACATTGACAAACGAGTCGCAAGACAAAACAGCGCGTTTCGACCTCGTAGGTCTTCTTCAGGCAAGATCAACAGCATCATGACAATGAAAACCCAGGATGGGCGTTGAGTGAATTTGAGAAGATAACTGATTGCTCGTTCTTTGTTTTCATTGTCCTGAATGTTGTTTCTCTTTGCCTGAAGAAGACCTAAGAGGTCGAAACGCGTCGTGTTCTGTCTTGTAATTTGTTTGTTCATGTTAACTGGCAGTCTTACTTTAAGTTCCTTTTAAGATTAATTACAGTCTTTATTTGATGGATAACATCCACAGAGATAATCATGATTTCAAATTGTCTGCCTCAAAGAAGTTGATGCATTTTTTGAATCAAATCAAATGAGCTTTATTATTTCAGAAGAGAAATGAGAATGTACTTGCACACGCATCCATCACGTACAGCTAAGCAAATTCAAAAAAAGCAGAAAACATGTATGCTAATTTCAACTTCGGGTGCATCTTTTTTTCTTTTCTTTTCTTGAAGAAAAAAAAAATCAAACAAAGACGCACTTAAATAGATCTATGTAATCAGTTATGCACGTTTACTCCCTCCTCCTCTCCTGTCTCAACCTTCTCTCTCTCTCTCTCACACACACACACACACACACGCACGCACGCACGCATGCACGCACGCCGGCGCGCGCGCGCACCACACACACACACACACACACACACACACACACACACACACACACACACACACACTTCTTTTGATTTCTTTCGTAATGTGTGTAGATATTCTGCCTTATATTTTCCCATTCAATTTGTTGTTTCCTGTCCCCCCCCCCCCCCCCCCCCCCCCCCCACCCCCCCACCCAACCAATTGCTTCGCTTTTCATGAAAAAAAAAAAAAGATTTGGGGTATATATCGTGCACTGTATTTTCCAATTCAATCAATTGTCTGCTGTTTGTGCGTTTCCACTTCGGGTTTTCGTGTGTGTGTACTCAGTCAGTATTCTGTAAGGGTAAAATGGTACAATTCTATCCTATTTTCCGTCACTAAGTAAACATCGTTGGCTGGTCTCTCTCTCTCTCTCTCTCTCTCTCTCTCTCTCTCTCTTCTCTCTCTCTCCTTCTCTCTCTCTTTCTCTTTCCTCCCACAATAATTAACAGTCGCACGAATGCATAGTCACGACAGGAAGTGAAATAGCAAACCGTTGCACGGGGAGAGAGAAACAGGCCGCATGAGCACGACTAATCCACTGAGAAATGTCAAGTCACACACACGCACACACACACACACACACACACACACACACACACACACACACTCACAACACACACACACACACACACACACACACACACACACACACACACACACACACAAAATCTCTGTCCCTGTCTGTCTGTCTGTCTATCTGTCTGTGTCTGTCTTTGTCTCTGTCTGTCTGTCTGTCTGTCTGTCTGTCTGTCTCCTCTCTCTCTCTCTCTCTCTCTCTCTCTCTCTCTCTCTCTCTCTCCTCTCTCTCTCTTGGAAAACTAAACAAGTAAACAAGAATTTCGAACAGGGTTGGTTTGATCATGAATGCAGGGGAGCCAAAAGTAAACTACGTAAATTATTCAGATTTTTTTTTGAAAACATTGGATAAAGATGATAGAACAGAATTCTGTATAGCAAGAAGGGAGTACAAAAACTTAAATAAAAGAAAAGAGAAAGAATACAATGATTCTTTGCTGAATGATCTTATGTCTTCAGTTAAGAACCAGCAATTATTCTGGAATACTATACACAAGATCTCAAGAAAGAAAACACAACCTGTAAATAGCATTTCAGTACAAGACTGGTTCTTACATTTTAAAAATGTGTTAGAAAAGGGTGAGCAAGGTCCACAGTGATCAATGAGGCGATACATTGTGAAGAAAATACATATGATAGACCAATTTCCAGAGAAGAAATATTACTAGCGATTAGAAAATTGAAAAATGGTAAAAGTGCTGGACCTAATGGTATTATTGGAGAGTTTTTCAAGAATTCTGGTGAGTTTGTCGTAAACTTTTTATGTAAACTGTTTAATTTTCTGTTTGACACCGGGATTTATCCCGATGATTGGAAAGAATCCATAATATTGCCCTTGTTTAAAAAGGGTGATGCAAATGATGTAGACAATTACAGAGGTATTTCTTTATGTAATATATGCAGTAAACTTTATAGTTCCATTGTTAATAAGCGATTACATGAATGGATATCTCAGAATAATGTAACAGGAGAACACCAAGCAGGATTCAAGAAAGATTATTCCACAGTTGATCATATGTTTAGCCTGTTAGCCGCAGTTCAAAAACAATTTGTAAATAATCAGAAGTTATATGTTGCTTTTGTGGATTTTGAGAAAGCTTTCGATTCAGTTTCACGGAAACTACTATGGCCAATTTTATTAAAAAATGGAATTAAGGGTAAACTGTATCGTTGCGTAAAGAGTATGTATTGTGAGGTGAGGCTAAGATCAGATCCGGAGCAAAATTATCGATTTTGTCATGTGTACCAGAGGAGTTAAGCAAGGGGACGTCTGTAGTCCAGTTTTGTTTTCTTTGTTCATAAATGAATTAGCTTTGGAAATTATTCAAAATGGAAAGCATGGTGTACCTTTGACTTTTTGGAATTATTTGTGTTGCTTTTTGCCGACGATATTGTCTTATTGTCTACAACGGTCGTTGGACTTCAAAGACAGCTGAATAGCTTGTATTCTGCTGCAACCAGATTAGAACTAAAAGTAAATATGAATAAGATCCACTTTTGGATGCCAAGATATTGCAAACAGAGCAAAGAGAGCAGTTTACAGTTATACTTTCGTAAAGGTGGTTATTTGGCTCAAAATGAGAGATGGATTTATGACGGTCAGTGTATTGCTGTAGTCAATGCATATAAGTATTTAGGATTCTATTTCACAACCAGATTAAGTTTCACTTTTGGATGCCAAGATATTGCAAACAGAGCAAAGAGAGCAGTTACAGTTATACTTCACATTTTATATAAACTGAATTGTAGCGCTTTTATAGTTTTCTCAAAGCTGTTTGACTCTCAGGTGCAGCCAATCCTACAATATGGAGCAGAAATTTGGGCACTTGAGAAAAGCGTCGTAATCGAAAATGTGCATTTGTATGCTATGAAAAATTTTTTGAATGTAGATAATCGAACACCGAATGATTTAGTATATGGTGATCTGGGAAGATATCCGATTTATGTTAATTCGTTTTTGAAATGCATTAAATACTGGCTGAAAATAACAAGAATGGACGAAATTAAAATACCTTTTAAAAGCTTATAAGATATTGAGAAATTTGGGATTGTAATGGCAAGAAGACATGGGCTACCAATGTTCGTCACGGGTTTAAATTCATATGGCTTTGCTTATGTTTGGGATAACCAGGGCGTTGAAAATATCGTAGGGTTCTTGAAATGTTTTAAACAAAGAATTATTGACTGCAGATGGAGGACTGGCATGATCATATTTATAGCAGTGACAGATTTGCGCAGTACAGACTTTTTTAAAACAACTAATGTGATAGAGCCATACATTAAAATGGAAATATAAAACAGATATATTAAGAGTGCGTTAAGCAAGTTTAGATTTGGTGTTTCTGATATAGCTTGTCACCGTTTCAGATACAGTGCTGTGAGTGATAATGAAATGACATGTCGTTTATGTAACCTGGCCAAGGAAGATGAAATCCATTTTCTTTTTTGCTGTCCTGTTTTTCATGACCTCAGGATAAAATTCATAAAGCCAAAGTTTTTTCTGACCCTTGTATTTTCAGAGTTAATTTTACTCCTGGCGTCAAGAAATGAAGACATTCTCTTTAACCTTGCTATGTACATTTATGAAGCAAAAAAAGAGGTTACGTACTGTATATTCCTAATAACATTGTATGATGCATATGTACTTGCCTTCTCTTGTCTTTTTTTCCCTTTCATTTCAGTAATTGATATCATGTTATTGCGGGTACCACCCACTTCAGTATGGGCTATGGCCTTAATCTGAATAAATATTCGCATTTCGCATTCGCATTCTCTCTCTCTCTCTCTCGAAAAAGTATCCAGACTACTTGAAACATCTGTACCAAATTGCCATCGCTCCAGAACTTGGAAGACATTGTCGGAAATTACCGGGAAGGCAAAACCAACGCAGAAATTCAGATGCAGGTAGAAGACCTTTGCACAAAAGATGATATTGTGATTTTACACTGACGGTTCTGTCACCAAAGGTAAGTCAGGGTGGGATACACAGTGAAGCAAAATGGCCGAAAATGTCCAGGAAGACAATGGCGCC
>CM065746.1:5712804-5720304 GCA_033310375.1 Conus canariensis
ACGGAAAGTCAGAGACAGAGAGACTAAAAGAGACAGAGACAGAGGCAGAGAGACAGAGACAGCCAGAGAGAGAGAAAGAGAGACAGAGACAGACAGACAGACAGAGACAAAGACAGAGAGACAAAGACAGAGATAGAAACAGACACAGAGACATGGACAGAGTCAGCGACAGATACAAACAGGGACAGACAGAGACAGAAAGACAGGGACAGAGAGAGAGAGAGAGAGAGAGACAGACAGACAGACATATAGACACAGAGATAGACAAACAGACAGAGACAGAAAAAACAGAGAGACAGACAGAGAGACAGAGACACAGACACAGAAGGAGAGAGGAGAGAGAGAGAGAGAGAGAGAAGACAGACAGACAGACAGACAACAGAGAACAGAGACAGAGTGCACTCGCGAAAATGTTTAGGTCGTCCCAAGATAGGTAGCGAATTTGAACGCGGATATCTTCGGAAACGAGTCGGTGAACCACCCTCTAGGGAGACCCTCAAGGGAGGCAACACCGTTCAACAAAAAATGAGCGAGCCAGGAACAGACCAACCAGACCTGCTGCAGGGTGTAACACTGCCTACGTTGATAACGGTGAACAAAGGAAAAAGTGATTCCGCAGCAGGCAGGGTCTCTTCGGGCAAGTTGCTTGATGACGGCCTGGTATATTCGGTTGGTTTGCCTCAGGATCTCGTTACTGACTCTAAAAAGATAAACAGTAAACAAGTGGGGTATTTTTTGCTCCCATAAGAAAACTTAACACAGAGTAACTTTTATTCAAGACTGGCACAGCCTTTCAAACTTGAACAAAGTCAGACAACCACATAGACGAACAATCTAATAGTGGGGGAAAAACCAAGCGCAGGCCAACAACTGAACTGTCTTCATAGTAATGACTTGGCAAAGATTAGGGACTTAAGGAGGGGGGGTGGGGGTGGGGGGCAGGATGTGAAGATGGAGAAACTGGGAACATGAAATTAAGAAAATATGTTACAGATATGAAAACTCTTCACTAGCTGCGTAAGGGAACCATTGCAATCCCTTTTGAAGGCAGATATATTTGTATTGCCTGCTCCGAGGCCTTTCGTCCGCTGGGTCGGACTCATCAGGGAGACACGGCTGGTTGTGTCTGCGCTCCTGGCGTCAGATAGAGACACACCACAGTCCATAACACTGTGGTGTTCTCACCACCAAGGGTGCAAAAAAGAATCCAATAGCACCCCCAAAGCAGCCAGCGAAGAGCAGCAAATGAAACCAAACGAAAGTGTGGGGAGGAAAAAAGTTGCCGAAAAACTAAAGACATTATGCAAATAGTATAAAATGTAGGGGACAATCTTTGAGCCTACGCTTGAGGATCCACCCAAAGATGCAAGGGAGATCAAAAGACAAACACAAGGACGGACAGAAACAAATACAAATAACCTCAACTTAATCAAAACAAAATCGGAAATGAAATGAGGCAGGGAACAGTAAACGATAAACAGTAAACAAGTGGGGTATGTTTTGCTCCCCACACTTTCGTTTGGTTTCATTTGCTGCTCTTCGCTGGCTGCTTTGGGGGTGCTATTGGATTCTTTTTGCACCCTTGGTGGTGAGAACACCACAGTGTTATGGACTGTGGTGTGTCTCTATCTGACGCCAGGAGCGCAGACACAACCAGCCGTGTCTCCCTGATGAGTCCGACCCAGCGGACGAAAGGCCTCGGAGCAGGCAATAGAAATATATCTGCCTTCAAAAGGGATTGCAATGGTTCCCTTACGCAGCTAGTGAAGAGTTTTCATATCTGTAACATATTTTCTTAATTTCATGTTCCCAGTTTCTCCATCTTCAAATCCCGCCCCCCACCCCCACCCCCCCTCCTTAAGTCCCTAATCTTTGCCAAGTCATTACTATGAAGACAGTTCAGTTGTTGGCCTGCGCTTGGTTTTTCCCCCACTATTAGATTGTTCGTCTATGTGGTTGTCTGACTTTGTTCAAGTTTGAAAGGCTGTGCCAGTCTTGAATAAAAGTTACTCTGTGTTAAGTTTTCTTATGGGAGCAAAAAATACCCCACTTGTTTACTGTTTATCGTTTACTGTTCCCTGCCTCATTTCATTTCCGATTTTGTTTTGATTAAGTTGAGGTTATTTGTATTTGTTTCTGTCCGTCCTTGTGTTTGTCTTTTGATCTCCCTTGCATCTTTGGGTGGATCCTCAAGCGTAGGCTCAAAGATTGTCCCCTACATTTTATACTATTTGCATAATGTCTTTAGTTTTTCGGCAACTTTTTTCCTCCCCACACTTTCGTTTGGTTTCATTTGCTGCTCTTCGCTGGCTGCTTTGGGGGTGCTATTGGATTCTTTTTTGCACCCTTGGTGGTGAGAACACCACAGTGTTATGGACTGTGGTGTGTCTCTATCTGACGCCAGGAGCGCAGACACAACCAGCCGTGTCTCCCTGATGAGTCCGACCCAGCGGACGAAAGGCCTCGGAGCAGGCAATACAAATATATCTGCCTTCAAAAGGGATTGCAATGGTTCCCTTACGCTGCTAGTGAAGAGTTTTCATATCTGTAACATATTTTCTTAATTTCATGTTCCCAGTTTCTCCATCTTCAAATCCCGCCCCCCACCCCCACCCCCCCTCCTTAAGTCCCTAATCTTTGCCAAGTCATTACTATGAAGACAGTTCAGTTGTTGGCCTGCGCTTGGTTTTTCCCCCACTATTAGATTGTTTGTCTATGTGGTTGTCTGACTTTGTTCAAGTTTGAAAGGCTGTGCCAGTCTTGAATAAAAGTTACTCTGTGTTAAGTTTTCTTATGGGAGCAAAAAATACCCCACTTGTTTACTGTTTATCGTTTACTGTTCCCTGCCTCATTTCATTTCCGATTTTGTTTTGATTAAGTTGAGGTTATTTGTATTTGTTTCTGTCCGTCCTTGTGTTTGTCTTTTGATCTCCCTTGCATCTTTGGGTGGATCCTCAAGCGTAGGCTCAAAGATTGTCCCCTACATTTTATACTATTTGCATAATAATAATAATAATAATAATGTATAATACTTATATAGCGCATTTCTTGTTACACAACTCAATGCGCTTACATCCACCATTTGCACTTATTCATCAACACTCGTTTACACAACGGGCTGCCTACCTGGGTAGTGCCGACTGAAGAGCTGCCAGCTGGCGCTTCATTCAGTCGTTTCCCGTGTCATCCAGTCAATATCGTTCACTCAGTTTCTTTACTTCCTTCATTCTTTTTTTCCATTTCTTACGCAGGGTGCATGCTGTGTGTAACGTGTCATCCATACCAACGGCCAAACTGGCCTACTCTTCCGAAAGTTGGTGATGGGATTTTACGTGTGTGCAAGATATTATGCCTCATTTCATTTCCGATTTCTAAAAAGATAGAACCAAAATCTGCGCGTGGTGAAGAGGCCCCCGGAGTATAAAGCGTGAAGCTGGGTGTGATACCATTTTACAGAGTTCGGGAACATGAGACTGGATAGAGAAACAGAACAAACAAAAGGTTGTCAGGGTACCCGGTGTCCCACGGTGAAGCTAAAACCATCCCGAGGAACAACTTTCAGAACAGCGTGGCGCCAACGCCTGGATATTGGGAACATGAAGAGGACAGCATCCACCAACTCGACAGAGCAGCTCAAGTCACCATCTTCAGGCTGCGAACAGGACACTGCCAGCTCCTCTCCCATCTCTCACGTCTCATACTCTCGCCTTGTCGTACAGGCTCCCAAAACTCCCTCCCACCCACATCTTACAGTCCTGCCCCTCCTTTGAAGAAGCTTTTGAGACGTCAGACGTGGCCCAGTCCAGTTGAGGTCCAGAAGAAGCTGTGGGGACCGGTGGGGGTCTCTGCGGAGGACTGCTGATTTCGCGTTAAAAAACCGGACTAAGGATCTGGCTAAGCTGGGAGCGCGAAAGAAAGAAAAGGAAAAAAAATGGTTGACTTCAGAGCACACTCAACTCTCACAGGGAGCCAGAGGAGGCTTGAAAACAGAAATGCCACAAAATGCATGTCCCTGATGGGAATTGAACCCACGACCATCCGTGATGCTAGACGCTACACCACGGCGGCTGGTGAACATTCACATTTCCATCCCCACCCCACCATCAGGACAAAGCAGGTACAGTCTTTGTTAGTTTCAAAGCGGGGCACTGCAGGCGGAAATTGAAACAGATATCTTAAAAGGAATTTAAAGTAAACCAGCCAATTAACATTGACAAACGAGTCGCAAGACAAAACAGCGCGTTTCGACCTCGTAGGTCTTCTTCAGGCAAGATCAACAGCATTCATGACAATGAAAACCCAGGATGGGCGTTGAGTGAATTTGAGAAGATAACTGATTGCTCGTTCTTTGTTTTCATTGTCCTGAATGTTGTTTCTCTTTGCCTGAAGAAGACCTAAGAGGTCGAAACGCGTCGTGTTTGTCTTGTAATTTGTTTGTTCATGTTAACTGGCAGTCTTACTTTAAGTTCCTTTTAAGATTAATTACAGTCTTTATTTGATGGATAACATCCACAGAGATAATCATGATTTCAAATTGTCTGCCTCAAAGAAGATGATGCATTTTTTGAATCAAATCAAATGAGCTTTATTATTTCAGAAGAGAAATGAGAATGTACTTGCACACGCATCCATCACGTACAGCTAAGCAAATTCACAAAAGCAGAAAACATGTATGCTAATTTCAACTTCGGGTGCATCTTTTTTTCTTTTCTTTTCTTGAAGAAAAAAAAAAATCAAACAAGACGCACTTAAATAGATCTATGTAATCAGTTATGCACGTTTACTCCCTCCTCCCTCACCTGTCTCAACCTTCTCTCTCTCTCTCTCACACACACACACACACACACACGCACGCACGCACGCATGCACGCACGCGCGCGCGCGCGCGCGCCGCCACACACACACACACACACACACACACACACACACACACACACACACACACACACACACTTCTTTTGATTTCTTTCGTAATGTGTGTAGATATTCTGCCTTATATTTTCCCATTCAATTTGTTGTTTCCTGTCCCCCCCCCCCCCCCCCCAACCCAATTGCTTCGCTTTTCATGAAAAAAAAAAAAAGATTTGGGTATATATCGTGCACTGTATTTTCCAATTCAATCAATTGTCTGCTGTTTGTGCGTTTCCACTTCGGGTTTTCGTGTGTGTGTACTCAGTCAGTATTCTGTAAGGGTAAAATGGTACAATTCTATCCTATTTTCCGTCACTAAGTAAACATCGTTGGCTGGTCTCTCTCTCTCTCTCTCTCTCTCTCCTCTCTCTCTCTCTCTCTCTCTCTCTCTCTCTCTCTCTCTCTCTCTCTTTCCTCCCACAATAATTAACAGTCGCACGAATGCATAGTCACGACAGGAAGTGAAATAGCAAACCGTTGCACGGGGAGAGAGAAACAGGCCGCATGAGCACGACTAATCCACTGAGAAATGTCAAGTCACACACACCACACACACACACACACACACACACACACACACACACACACACCACACACACACACACACACACACACACACACACACCACACACACACACACACACAAAATCTCTGTCCCTGTCTGTCTGTCTGTCTATCTGTCTGTGTCTGTCTTTTGTCTCTGTCTGTCTGTCTGTCTGTCTGTCTGTCTGTCTCTCTCTCTCTCTCTCTCTCTCTCTCTCTCTCTCTCTCTCTCTCTCTCTCTCTCTCTCTTGGAAAACTAAACAAGTAAACAAGAATTTCGAACAGGGTTGGTTTGATCATGAATGCAGGGGAGCCAAAAGTAAACTACGTAAATTATTCAGATTTTTTTTTGAAAACATTGGATAAAGATGATAGAACAGAATTCTGTATAGCAAGAAGGGAGTACAAAAACTTAAATAAAAGAAAAGAGAAAGAATACAATGATTCTTTGCTGAATGATCTTATGTCTTCAGTTAAGAACCAGCAATTATTCTGGAATACTATACACAAGTATCTCAAGAAAGAAAACACAACCTGTAAATAGCATTTCAGTACAAGACTGGTTCTTACATTTTAAAAATGTGTTAGAAAAGGGTGAGCAAGAGTCCACAGTGATCAATGAGGCGATACATTGTGAAGAAAATACATATGATAGACCAATTTCCAGAGAAGAAATATTACTAGCGATTAGAAAATTGAAAAATGGTAAAAGTGCTGGACCTAATGGTATTATTGGAGAGTTTTTCAAGAATTCTGGTGAGTTTGTCGTAAACTTTTTATGTAAACTGTTTAATTTTCTGTTTGACACCGGGATTTATCCCGATGATTGGAAAGAATCCATAATATTGCCCTTGTTTAAAAAGGGTGATGCAAATGATGTAGACAATTACAGAGGTATTTCTTTATGTAATATATGCAGTAAACTTTATAGTTCCATTGTTAATAAGCGATTACATGAATGGATATCTCAGAATAATGTAACAGGAGAACACCAAGCAGGATTCAAGAAAGATTATTCCACAGTTGATCATATGTTTAGCCTGTTAGCCGCAGTTCAAAAACAATTTGTAAATAATCAGAAGTTATATGTTGCTTTTGTGGATTTTGAGAAAGCTTTCGATTCAGTTTCACGGAAACTACTATGGCCAATTTTATTAAAAAATGGAATTAAGGGTAAACTGTATCGTTGCGTAAAGAGTATGTATTGTGAGGTGAAGGCTAAGATCAGATCCGGAGCAAAATTATCAGATTTTGTCATGTGTACCAGAGGAGTTAAGCAAGGGGACGTCTGTAGTCCAGTTTTGTTTTCTTTGTTCATAAATGAATTAGCTTTGGAAATTATTCAAAATGGAAAGCATGGTGTAACCTTTGACTTTTTGGAATTATTTGTGTTGCTTTTTGCCGACGATATTGTCTTATTGTCTACAACGGTCGTTGGACTTCAAAGACAGCTGAATAGCTTGTATTCTGCTGCAACCAGATTAGAACTAAAAGTAAATATGAATAAGATCACTTTTGGATGCCAAGATATTGCAACAGAGCAAAGAGAGCAGTTACAGTTATACTTTCGTAAAGGTGGTTATTTGGCTCAAAATGAGAGATGGATTTATGACGGTCAGTGTATTGCTGTAGTCAATGCATATAAGTATTTAGGATTCTATTTCACAACCAGATTAAGTTTCACTTTTGGATGCCAAGATATTGCAAACAGAGCAAAGAGAGCAGTTACAGTTATACTTCACATTTTATATAAACTGAATTGTAGCGCTTTTATAGTTTTCTCAAAGCTGTTTGACTCTCAGGTGCAGCCAATCCTACAATATGGAGCAGAAATTTGGGCACTTGAGAAAAGCGTCGTAATCGAAAATGTGCATTTGTATGCTATGAAAAATTTTTTGAATGTAGATAATCGAACACCGAATGATTTAGTATATGGTGATCTGGGAAGATATCCGATTTATGTTAATTCGTTTTTGAAATGCATTAAATACTGGCTGAAAATAACAAGAATGGACGAAATTAAAATACCTTTTAAAGCTTATAAGA
>CM065746.1:5727804-5730304 GCA_033310375.1 Conus canariensis
GTAGTCGTAGAAGTGAAGCTCTTCATTAGTTAATTACTTACTTCTCTAAGAGGAACTCCCATTGCTCCCTTTCATCATCCAAGTCTTGATCTTGTCTGACATTTGAAGAAGTAAAACAAAAAACGAGCCCAGGCAACAACACGACACTGATGCCGAGGCAGAGCGAAGTTTTGATTTATGTGAAAGCTTTCTGCGCCTAGCAAGTCCTGGTGTTCTCATCATCATCATCATCACGGTCGCACTAATATCGGCTGGTACTTTAGAATAGACATGAAACATTTTCAGTCGCACTTGTTGTTGTTGCTTTGTTTGTTGTTGTTGTTGTTGTTGTTGTTGTTGTTGTTGTTGTTTTTCTTCTTCTTCTTCTTCTTCTTCTTCTTCTTCTTTCTTCTTCTTCTTCTTCTTCTTCTTACTGTTATCACTATTATTCTTTATCATTACAAATATTTTGGTAGTTCTAGGCGTAAATGAAAAGTTGTATATCACTAAGGGTTTAGGAATTAAAACAAAAAAGTTTCATTACTTCTTTCTTCTTCTTCTTCTTCTTCTTGTAAGTATCACGTGGCAGCAAGGAATAAAAGCCAACATATTCAGAATCTGTTATTATCAAAATAGGTATAATAGCAATTGCCAGTCGGGGAAGTAAGTGAATTATGTTGGGTAAGTAAGTGAATTATGTTTTTTTTTTATCATCATCATCATCATCTTCATCATCGTTATTATTAATATCACTATCATCATCATCATCATTATTATTATCAATTTTATCACATTATCATTGTTATTATCATCATTGTTATCATCATTATCATCATCAATCATCACATCCTTCTCATCATAATAATCATTATATCATCATTGTCAATAGTGTTGTTGTTGTTGCGGTTGCTGCTGTTATTGATGTTGTTGTTGTTGTTAGCTGGCGACTGCGAATATAGGAGAACTAAAAGCTGCTGAGAGGAAAATAACGTAAGTTAGAAACCATCAAAGTGTATCAACTAACAGTTAGCAATATCAAAGAACTATCATTTAGAAGCTGCAAATATTGTTTTCAACAAAACTGGCATGCTCATACAACAAGACAGAGAAATATGCGTAGTACAACTCTTCTAAAGACATATTCCAACCGGAGAAATACCTCAAGGAAGTAACGCATACATGGCACCGGGATAACCCAGCAAGGTTTAGAACTAGAACCCTAGGATTTTATGAGAACAGAAGATGGTTTTGATACAAATCTCTCTGCCATGTGTCCTTAATGTTCAAACGGTGTAGAAGACGAAGACCACTTCTTGTTTGATTGCAGGGAATATGAAGCTTTACGTTTGACATCAATCGTTTTCCAGCAATATGATATGAAAAGACATAACTCAGTTCGAATTATTTCGTCAGCAGATGGAGACACTATAAAATCGCTCGCGAAGTTTGTCGCCGAAGCACTAAGGAAGAAAATTCTTTCCACGTGAAGCAGTTTCTCGATTACGTATAAGAACCAGTGAACAATTCAAAGCTTATACCATTCAGTGTTACAAATCATCATAACGTTAATATGTCTGACGATCTCTGGTTACGGTCAGCTGGTCCTTAATCATCTTTTACTTTGATTTAGTATTTATCTATATTTCATCCATAACGCTTAACGCTTTATTTTGACTGCAGTTAGAGTGCTGTGGTGAAATTTCTTTTGGGTCCATTTCTTTCTTTGGTATATGTGTATGTGTGTGTGTTGCATTTTTGTGAGCCATTTGCAACACTGTTAATTGCCCCCCTTGGCATGAAAATCAACTCGGCTTTTGTCAACTAAACTGTCAAATCTCTCTCTCTCTCTCTCTCTCTCTCTCTCTCTCTCTCTCTCTCTCTCTCTCTCTCTCTCTCTCTCTCTCTGTTAACCTGTCTGTCTGTCTGTCTGCATCTCTCTCTTTCTCTTCTCTCTCTCTCTCTCTCTCTCTCTCTCTCTCTCTCTCTCTCTTCAACACCCCATCTCTGTTTATCTCACTCTTCAGCTAACCAGACTCTAGACCATGCCAACATGTTCTTTTTTTCTTTTTTTTTACAGTACCGACGAAAGGTTTGCATTGCGTCATGTGCATCATATGTAGCCTGCCAGCATTTTCAAACAGCCACACTTCAACCCCATAACCATCCCTGACCCCAGTCCCTACCCTGTCACACACACACACACACACACACACACACACACACACACACACACACACACACACACACACACACACACACACCACCCCGATACTTCCCCCTTTCCCACTCGCCCCCTCCCTACTTCGTTCACCTCTCGTCTCGCAGAATTTCTCATCGTCAAAAAACTTGTCACCTCTCAGTTTCATTCACCAAATGTTTCTCATAAAACAACCCTTTCCAGCAATGACAAGCCGCAGCTTGTCTTCCATCGTCAGCTCATTAGTCACGTGATGTGACGAGGAAGACGACGGAAATGACAGTCGGAGACGAGAGGGGAAAACCAATGCAAAAGAGAAAGAAC
>CM065746.1:5735304-5737804 GCA_033310375.1 Conus canariensis
TACGTGTGTGCAAGATGTTATGCGTGCGTTTACACACGGAACCTCGGTTTATAGTCTCATTCGAAGGACTGTATGGGAAATGGAGTCAGACCCAATGTTAACTCCTTGGGGAAAATCCCCCTGTACCGAAACGGCCCGGCGGAGATTTGAACCCGCGACCCCAGGATCACGAGTCCGGCGCTCTACCAACTGAGCTATTAGGTGTCTACACAGCTAAAGAATATACAGAAGTTATTTTCAATTCCATCAGTCATTTGTGTTTCTTGTTTTTGTCCTGGCACATAATTATCATCCAACAACAACCATTCCCCGCATATACGCACTCTGATGTGTCCTATCTCCCATCGAGCTGCACGCACGCATTAATACCCTCGTCTTACCTTCATCCCACTTTCACACATTCTCTGTATAAATAATTTATCAGGCTTGATAGAACAAGAACCAGTGACTGAACCATCAAGCTTAACGGTCAAATAAGTATTCTAAACAGTAAAAATAGATCTACGACATTCCGTTAATATTTTTTAACTTTTATTCATTCATAATTTTCTTCCGTATCTCCAGAGCTTCTGTTACATATTTCGCCAACATTTGAAAAAAAAAAAGTTTCATCATTTTATTTTGACCCTTGACCGTGTTATAATCAAAGAGTCTTGATTTCTTTCTAATGTTCCCATAAGCAGGGACAGAGAACAAATAATGTTACTCATTTTCTCTAATTGCCACATCATTACACAATGGACATAAATCACCATTAGTAACATTATTAGATACCATCTTTTGTTAGCATTTAATCCCAGTGTTCTATTTCTGAATCTCGCGAGGATACCTCTTTGCCACCGATTAGATACTAAATATAAATACTTTCCTCCTCCAGTTACTTTTGAAGGATAGGAACCAGCATAATATCATGTTCTTATAGTTGGCTATGCAAGGTTTTGTTTCTGCGAGGAAAGTTGATCTGTCTTTGAATTCAGACATAAAGGCAGTTTCGTTTCCGACTCCCTGGCTTAACCACACTATTCCGAACCCATCCTCTAGTAACACGTTCTTTATCTTAGATGCCCAGTTAATATTTTCTGACTCACATTGTTGCAGCATCCTGTCGTAGGCTTGCCTGCTCAGTCTAGCTACTGGTAATCGTGTTACTTTACACCAATATCAAACACACTTTACAGAACATCTGATGTACATATAGATACATTGAGAGAGAGAGAGAGAGAGAGAGAGAGAGAGAGAGAGAGAGAGAGAGAGAAGACAGACAGACAGACAGACAGACAGACAGACAGACAGTCGATCTTTCTCCAGCCATTTTTGTTTTACCTCTCTTCCTACCCACCGCTCTTCACGTCCTCCCCCCAACTCTCACCCCCCCCACCCCCATCGGCCATCCACATCATCTTCCACCCCACCCTCTCACGCATACTCCTGCCCCCCACCCCCCTTCGCCTCCCTCCCTCCCCCCCCTCCCACCAAAACATGTCCTCCCACTCCTCCCCCACTCCCTCCTCACCCCTCATTAATAAGATCCACCACCTGCTACTCCAGCTTGACGACCGGACCACAAGTGTGACTAATTCTCCGTGTGTGGTCATCTCACACTGACACGGGGCCAGGTGACATTTCCGGCCCATCTGCCTTTGACCTTCCAATTCTCGCCACGTGCTGCTTAAACCCACCAATCGCTTTCCGGTCTCCTCTCGCGCGGCCTTTTGCCCCAACCGGAAGGTCATGTCACTCAAGGCCGTCCGTAACCGATCACATGACCTGTGACTTTTTTTTTTACTTTTGTGTGTGTGTGTGTGTGTGTGTGTGTGTGTGTGTGTGTGTGTGTGCTTACAACACCGACAGGTAAACGTCCGTAGTTTTTATTACTATTTATGATGAAATTAACAGATTTTCGGTGCGTCCACGTGGCTCAGTATATAATTATACAGACAAAAAAAAGGGGGAACAGAAAAAATGAAAAGAAAAAAAAAAGGAAAAAGGCATACAAAACAGAGTATTGAAAAGGAGTATGGCTCTGTTGGGACTATCAAAAAAATGTTAGGAATCTCGATCATCTGCGCTATCTGCCGAAAGCCATCACTGACAGACAGACAGACGATCAAAGAGACAGACGGACAGAAAAAAAACGAAGAAAGACAGTAAGACAGATGAACAGGAGGACTGATAGAAAAGAATAAAATAAAGAAAGGCAAAGAGAAAGAAAGTGTGTAAGAATGGAAGGACACATATGGAAGGTAAAAAAAATATAAAGAAATGACGAGAGAAACGAAAGAGCAATAACGATGATGATGATGATGATGATAATGATGATGATGATGTCTGTCTGTCTGCATCTCTATCTATCTATCTATCTATCTATCTATCTATCTATCTATCTATCTATCTATCTATCTATCTATCTATCTATCAGTATGTGTGTCTATTTGTCTATCTATCTGTCTGTGTGTTTGTCTACATGTCTATAGGTAGGGAGAGAGAGAGAAAAGAGAGA
>CM065746.1:5750304-5755304 GCA_033310375.1 Conus canariensis
ACTATCATTATTGTTGTTATCATTATTATAATTGAAGTCTTATTATTATCATTACTATTTATATTATCATTATTATATTGTCATTAATGTTCTTTTCCTTGTTCTTCTTTCTTCTTCTTCTTCTTCTTCTTCTTCTTCTTCCTCGTCTTCTTCTTCTTAATGTTATTATTATTATTATTATTATTATTATTATTATGTTGTTGTTGTTGTTGTTGTTGTTGATGTTGTTATTGCCATTTTTGTTGTTGTTGTTGTTGTTGCTGTTGTTGTTATTGTTGTTATTATTATTTTTGTATTCCAGAATTTGGATTTTCTACTATCCTGAAAATACCCTGTATGGTCGGCTGGGCTATAATTTGAAAAACTGTCAGAATGATCCACTACTACTACTACTACTACTACTACTACTACTACTACTACTACTACTACTACTACTTCTTCTTCTTCTTCTCCTCCTCCTTCATGATATTGTTGTTGTTGTTATTGTTATTGTTGTTCTTCTTCTTCTTTCTCCTTCTCCTTCTTCTCCTTCTCCTTCTCATTCTTCTTCTTCTTCTCCTTCTTTTCTTCTTCTTCTTCTCCTCCTCCTCCTTTTCCTTCCCCTTCTCCTTCTTCTACTTCTTCTTGGTTATATCCAAGTAACTTTGACTTTAAGCAGAGGGTGTGTTCAACGTGTTCAGGTGACAACTTTACAGTGGTCCTTGTGGTAGTGGTGATGGTGGTGGTGTTTGTAGGGTGGTGGTGGTGGTGGTGGTGATGGTGGTGGTGTTAGTAGGGTGGTGGTGGTGGTGGTGGTGATGGTGGTGGGCTGGTGGTCGTCGTTGAGGGTGACACTACTAGTGCTCCGTGAGGGCCAGTCAAGTGAAGTGTTTTATTACGTGTCAGTGTCAGACAGAGAGAGAGAGAGAGAGAGAGAGAGAGAGAAGGGTGGTGGGGTGGTGGTGGGGAGTTGGGGGGAGGGGCGAGGACCAAACTGATAAACAGTAATGGAGAGGGGAGGTCCAGTGGTTCTCTCTCATCTCTTCTCCAGGTAAGGTAATGTTGCTTATAGCCCAGTCGATCGCAAAGGGCTATATCAGGACTGTCACCACATCGAAGTCAACCCACAAGTCATCAAAAAAAACCCCAAAAAACTCATTTACACAACCCTTTAAAATACACTTTCTAAAAACACACCAGAAATTTTGTTGAAAATCTTTTTTCTGTAAAATCTGAGATCAGACGCAAACTTTTGCTCTCTTCCAGCCATTTAAAGATCACATCAGATGGGACATCTCTGAACAAGGTTTATGTCTCACAACATGCAAGTCACCACACTCTAAAAGAATAATGTTTCACGGTGAGTGGTACATGACAAGGAATGCACCACGGAGCTTCTTCACCTTTTAAAAGATAAGAATGTGTGTAAACGTGTGGCCTGTATGCAAACAGCACAAGACTTTTTCTTCTTTACGACCACCTCGGGGAACATGGTAAAAACGTTTTCAAGTTTTGACAGATTTTAAATAGTTTGTTATCCATCTGCAAGTTCTATTCTTCTTGCTGGAGGTCTTTGACGTAAGCCTGGGCTCTGGGTTTCAGATCAGTGTGAGGGATAGACAATCTGCTCAACTGTTTCCTTGTGGCGCTCTTGGCAAGCTGGTCAACAACTCGTTGCCTCGAATGCTCACATGGCTGGGAACCCAAGCAAAAACTATGTTGTATCAATCTGATTTCAGGGAGGTGTACGGTTCGAATAATTTCAGCAGTTGAGGGCGCTTGAGGTTGGCAATGGCCTCCAAAGCAGAAAGGGAGTCCGACAAAATGAGGAAATCTTTATGTTTTGATTTAGAGACCATTTCAAGAGCCAGGGATCTATTCTCTACATCTTACCTTAGGTGTATGAGGTATGAGTGGTTGACGTTAGTTACTTCTTCTTCTTCTTCTTCTTCTTCTTCTTCTTCTTCTCTTCCTCCTCCTTCTCCTCCTTCTCCTCACTCCCTCCTCCTCCTCCTCTTCTTCTTCTTCTCCTCCTTCTCGTTCTCTTCATCCTCCTCCTGTTTCGTCTTCTTTTTCTTCTTCATCAACATCATCATCATCATCATCATCATCATCATCATCATCATCATCATCATCATGATCTTCTTCTTCTTCTTTTTCTTCTTCTTGTTTGCCTTCTTCTTCTTCTTCTTCTTCTTCTTCTTCTTCTTCAACATCATCATCATCATCATCATCATCATCATCATCATCATCTTCTTCTTCTTCTTCTTCTCTTCCTCCTCCTCCTCCACCTCCTCCTCCTCTTCCTCTTCCATGTTCTTCTTTGTTCTGTCTTTCTGTCTGTCTGTCTTTTTCTTCTTATTCTTGTTTTTTTTTTCTTCTTTTTCTCCTCCTCCTCCTCCTCCTTCTTCTTCTTGTTTTGCTCGTTCTGTCGGTCTGTCTGTCTGTCTTTCTTTCTTTCTCTCTCTCTTTTTTTCCTTCTTCTTCTTCTGTCATCCTTTCTGCCCCCCCCCCCCCCCACCTCCAGCCGTATGCCACCACCACCCACAAGTTTATACACTCACAGAACCTCATTCCCTTCTACTCCATCGATTCCACGTGTGTGTGTGTGTGTGTGTGTGTGTGTGGGGGGGGGGGGGGGGAGGGGGGGTATCAGTGTGTAGCTGGTGTGAATGTGGACTGGACAGCGGGAAGGACAGAAGGGAAGAAGACACCCGGTATGAAGTGACACACTACTGTGTTCCCGACACCTGGGGATTAGCGGGCGATAAGCCCAGCGATCAACTGACGAGTTGCTGGCTATTAAAGGACGATTAAACTCGAGTACCTCTTTAGCATCCACTGGCGGGTCTTAAATGTCTCGGTGGATGGTCCTGTTCAGGTCATGGCTTTGCAGTGTTGGTAGTGACGGGTTACACTGTCTTTGTTCTCGCAGGGCGAGTCAAGTGAAATGTATAGTCTGCGTCATGGTTGATTTGGTAGAAGAGAGAGAGAGAGAGAGAGAGAGAGAGAGAGAGAGAGATCTCAAGCGACTCATCCTCCACTCACTCACTTTCAGAGAGAGAGAGAGAGAGAGAGAGAGAGAGCCCTCAAGCAACTCATCCTCCATTTACTCTCTCTCTCTCTCTCTCTCTCTCTCTCTCTCTCTCTCTCTCTCTCTCTCTTCTTCTTCTTCTTCTTCTTCTTCTTCTTCTTCTTCTTCTTCTTCTTATGTTTCTTCTTTTCCCTCCCTACATTTTTCTTGTCTTGTTCATCTTATCTATTGCCAGTTTTTTTTTCACATTTGTTCTTACTCACTTTTCCTTTGTTACTTGATTTTCTCCACTTGTTCTTGTTCTTCTTTATTTTCTTCTTGTTCTTCTTCTTCATTTTCTTCTTCTTCTTCTTCTTCTTCTTCTTCTCCTTCTTCTTCTTCTTCTTTTTCTTCTTCTTCTTCTCCTTCTCTTCTTCCTCTTCATCATCATCATCATCATCTTCTTCTTCTATGAATTCTCCCTGTTTTATCACTCACACGCCCCCTTCACCTCTCTCTCTCTCTCTCTGTCTCTCTCTCTCTCTCTCTCTCTCTCTCTCTGTCTCTCTCTCTCTCTCTCTCACTCCTGCTTTTTATTTTCCATGAGCGTGAGGGCTGGAGAGTGGGAAGTTTATAGAAAAGTAAGTAGGGGTGGGGGTGGGGGTTGGGGGGATGGGGGGATGGGGGGGGGGGGAAGAGACCCTCCATGAAATGGAACCTCACCGAGTTCCTGACACCCGGGGATTAGCGGGCGATAACCCCAGCGATGAACTGACGACTCGCCGGCGATATAATGACGATAAACTCGAGCACCACTTTGACATGCAGCGGTGGGTGTATTACATAAATGTCAAGGCCAATGTTGCCTTTTTCAAGTGGTGGTTGTGCAGCAGTGGTGGTGGAAGTCGTGATTGAGGTGGTGGTGGTGGTGGTGATGATGATGGTGGTAGTGGTGGTGATGGGTTACGCTGCCAGAGTCTTCGAGGGCCAGTCAAGTGAATGGTTGTTTGTCAGTACCAGGGTAGACTCTATGCCTTTCTCCAGAGAGGTGAGGAAAGAGAGGGGGTAGGGAGATAAGAGGTGTAGGGGAGATGAGAGAGAGAGTGAGAGAGAGAGAGAGAGAGAGAGAGAGAGAGAGAGAGAGACAGAGACAGAGACAGAGAGAGAGAGAGAGAATAAAACAAAGGAAGAGAGAGAGAGAAAGAGAAAGAGAGAGAGGGAGAGAGAGAAAGAGAGAGCAAGAGAGAGAGAGAGAGAGAGAGAGAGAGAGAGAGAGAGAGGGAGGGAGGGAGCAAGAGAGAGATGATGAAAGAGCGACAGAGACAGACAAAGAGAGGCAGAGACAGAGAGAGACAGAGAGAAAGACAGATTGACAGAGAGAGAGAAACTGAGAGAAAGAGAGATTCAGAGAGAGAGACAGAGAAAAACAGACAGAGAGAGAGAGAGAGAGAGAGAGAGACAGAAGAGAGAAAGAGAGGAGAAGAGAGAGACAGGCAGAGAGCAAGACAGAGAGACAATTAGAGAGAGAGAGAGAAAGAGATACAGAGAGAGACAGACTGAGAGAGAGAGAGAGGGCGGGGGGGGGGGGGGGGGGCAGGCACCATCCCTCCTTTTCCACCATTCTGAAGAAACCCATAGTCTGACACTGACACACACTAAGCACTTCACGTGACAGGCCCTCCAAGAACATGGGAAATGTAAACCATCACCACCACCACTACGCCCCCCCTCCCTTCCCCACCACCACCACTACCACCACTACCATCGCTACCTCCACTACCCCCACTGCCTCCACCACCATCACCTCAACTATACTGTCATCATCCAATTAAACCATGAACAGAGACATGTCTGTCTGTTTGTCTGTCTGTCTGTTTGTCTGTCTGTCTGTCTCCCTATCTCTCTCTCTCTCTCTCTCTCTCTCTCTCTCCACACACACACACACACACGTGCGCACGCGCGCGCGCGCGCGCGCACGTACTCACATATATGTATACACACACATGCA
>CM065746.1:5762804-5765304 GCA_033310375.1 Conus canariensis
GTTAGTGTTGATAATATTGATGTTGAGGTGGTGTTGATAATATTGATGTTGGGTTAGTGTTGATAATATTGATGTTGAGCTGGTGTTGATAATATTGATGTTGAGGTGGTGTTGATAATATTGATGTTGGGTTAGTGTTGATAATATTGATGTTGAGGTGGTGTTGATAATATTGATGTTGGGTTAGTGTTGATAATATTGATGTTGAGGTGGTGTTGATAATATTGATGTTGAGGTGGTGTTGATAATATTGATGTTGAGGTGGTGTTGATAATATTGTTGTTGAGTTAGTGTTGATAATATTGATGTTGAGGTGGTGTTGATAATATTGATGTTGAGGTGGTGTTGATAATATTGTTGTTGAGTTAGTGTTGATAATATTGATGTTGAGTTAGTGTTGATAATATTGATGTTGAGGTGGTGTTGATGTCCAGGACGGGGGAAATCGTGATGGTATTGCTTAAGTGCACTAAGTTGATGTATTATTAGTCAGGTTTAACACACCAAGGTTATCTTTGCACTCGTACACGCATATGCACACTCATGCGCCCACCAAACATTCACCTCTCTCTGGGAATGGGATGTCACGCATTCGTTTCCCTTCTAACACGACTGAGCACAAGAAATACAATTTCTATGCTACTTATAATCAAACATGAAAAATCCAATTACACAAAATGAACAAATCAACACATAAAAGATCAATACTTCCTAATCCCGGGTTATAATAAAAATGACTTCTTACCTGGCCAGGTTTTCACACACACAACCACGCTTTCACACCACACCACAGTTCTTGAAAAAAGTCTCTTCACGTCTTCTTCAGCACTGCTTGATGGTGATGCCCTTGGTTGACTGGCTCCAGGTTTCAGGACTGGGTCTTCGTGGTCGTCTCTGGGATCTCAACGTAGAACTCTTCTTCTTCGTCTCTTTCACCCACCTCTGGGCTTCAAACTTAGTTTTCTTCTCTTCCAGCTTGTCTTTCCCTAAGACTTTGCTGTCTCTTCTATCTCCCAGACCACGTTTCTCTCGACCCGTTCTCTGTCCTGCCCACCTTCTCTCCTCTCTCTCTCTCTCTCTCCTCTGCCTTCTCTCTCTCTCTCCTGGTGTTCTTTTTTTCTCGTTGTTCTCCCTCACTTTATATAGGAATGGAAACAAAGGATTCCCCTTCGGGCCATGCCTTTGTCCATGCTGCGCTGCTTCTCAAACCCCTAGTTCACAAGTGCTCTGAATTCTCCATTCGCTACATTCTCCACACATCTGCATTTACACACATCCCTACCTAATTGATTAGCAAACAAACACTTGGCACCAGATGGACATCGAAAATTCCCGCCGACTTCGGAGGCCACTTTAACACAGTAATTATCTTAAAGAGGGCTACGATAACAACATCCACGCGCGTTCAACCAGCCTGACAATAGAACCAACCCAGTGACCCACGGCAATACCATCCGAACGAGTCCAAGACTCCTGCTCTTCACTGACTGTTTACAAAAGAACCTCAGCTAATTGAGTATTTAGCGCTCACTTGGTGCACGACGGTCCTAGTGGTTACATTCCTCTCCCCTTTCGCTGTCGGGCAGGTCCGAACTCCTCACTACCTTAGGTGCCATCTGTCACCTGACCGCTTCGTCCTCCTCGACACGGTTAGACCGTGTGCGATGGGTAAGGCATACTTGTTAATGGTTCTATTACCTATTTGTATACTACGTACAACGTCCCTTTTGCCTCTAAGCGTTTAATGCCTTTTGTGAGAGGTTTCACGCACTTGACAGTTGATAATATTGATGTTGGGTTAGTGTTGATAATATTGATGTTGAGCTGGTGTTGATAATAACGATGAAACAACATATCCCGAACGGCAGTCGCTCCTTTCATCATTAAACACATGACAATATGTACACACAAACATGGCTGCTTCCATCATAGAAACATGACAAACATACATACAATGGCTGCTTTCTTCATCAGAATCATGACAAATATACAAATGATGGCTGCTTCCATCATAAGACACAAGACAAATATACATACAATGGCTGCTTTCTTCATCAGAAACATGACAAATATACAAATGATGGCTGCTTCCATCATAAGACACAAGACAAATATACATACAATGGCTGCTTTCTTCATCAGAAACATGACAAATATACAAATGATGGCTGCTTCCATCATAAGACACAAGACAAATATACATACAATGGCTGCTTTCTTCATCAGAATCATGACAAATATACATACAATGGCTGCTTTCTTCATCAGAAACATGACAAATATACAAATGATGGCTGCTTCCATCATAAGACACAAGACAAATATACATACAATGGCTGCTTTCTTCATCAGAAACATGACAAATATACAAATGATGGCTGCTTCCATCATAAGACACAAGACAAACATACATACAATGGCTGCTTTCTTCATCAGAAACATGACAAATATACAAATGATGGCTGCTTTCATTATCAGTAACATGACAAAAGATGGCTGC
>CM065746.1:5777804-5780304 GCA_033310375.1 Conus canariensis
ATATCATGGACATGTGTAGCTATCTACAATATCGATGGACATACCAGCATGCCACCTGATGTTTATATCATGTGTATGTGTAGCTATCTTTCTCTTCTTTCCTCCTTCCTTTGCGGTCGATATTTCTTTCTTTATCGATCTATTCTTTTCTTACTTATCTTTTCGCACCCATTTGTGAGTATCTTTATAAATACGTACATGTTTTGCATAACTATTTTCTTTCTTTCTTTCTTTCCTTCCTCCTTTCTCCAATCATTTTCTTCCAGGGGTACTTTTCTCTTTTTCACTCACTGATCAGTGTCATTCATTTCCATCTACTTTAAGCAACAACAACATCAACTACCCCACCACCACCACCACCACCACCACCACTACTGCTACTACTACTACTACTACTACTACTACTTTGTTATATTTATATTATTGATTTATTATTATTATTATTATCATTGCTATTACTCTTAATATTATTGTTGTTATGATGATGATGATTCCTGTGGTGATTATCAGTTTTGAGCGTATAAACAGACCTTTATGTTTTTTGTCGCGTCTGTCGTGGTTTTGAAACCAAACCTATTACTCTAAGGCGTGACTAAAATCTCGAAGACGTACTCGTGCCCTGGAAATAATAATAATAATAAATGTGATAATAATAATGATAACAATAACAATAATGATGATGATGATAGGTTGGTGAAAAAGTATGAAACTGATCATTGAGTGAAAGAAGAAATCAACAACAATAGATAAGTATATAAATAAGAATACTATTGAAATAAATGGGAAGAGGGGAAAAGAAATAACAACGATACAAAGGGAACACAATAGAGGTAAGAAATAGACAGGAGAAAAACATGTACAAGGAAACAAATCTTCTGCCACTGTATAAATAACTGTCAAAAAAGAACAAAGATTGTAAAAGAAAGGGAGTGGCAGGGACGTGACGACGAGGGGGGGGGGGGGGGGGGGGTAAGGGGGGAGGGGGGGCATTGTGCAGGGGTCGAGGAGGATGGGGGAGTGAGTAGAAGAATGCTGCTTACGACACCAAAAAAAAAAAAAAAAAAAATCGCCAAACAGAAATGACAACACAGAGCACACAGAACAAACATGGAAACACCTCCAGAGAGACGGAACAGCATCAGCTACATTGTATTTTTTTTATTTTATTTTTTTTATTAATGTGAAAAGAATAATTATCATCGTGTTCTTGAATAATACAGTTATTGCAAATTTGGCTCCAGTGAGCTCTCATAGAAATGCAGAGGCGCTGAAATGGATTTCGCTCTATCGCAACTTTTGAATGTAAAAAGAACAATTCTAAACGTGTTCTTGAAGAACACACTTATTGCACGTTTTGGCTCCAGTGAGCTCCCATAGACATAATGCTGAGGCGTTGAAATTGGCCTCACGCTAACCGCAATTAAACTGTGAGGTGGCATTCTGATAAGAGAAAATGTTTTATAATCCACGCAAAGGCTCTGATCTATGGCACGCTCTAAAAATAGAAACCAAATATCAGCTCTCGCAGACAACCGACCCCCCCCCCCCCCCTCCCCTGCCTTGTTTCCATACTTCTTCTCCAATCATTTCTTTCCAGTGACTTCTACCGACGGATTACCGCACAATCTATATAGCCATGGACCACCCTCTACACGACACAAGATTCCAGGCCTTTTTTGTGTTAAACTCACATCTGACCCAATCTTAGCGCCAACTGTGCTTCCCACAAATCGTCCTGTTCCATTAAATTCAATCTGTGTGTTTTGAACCACCTAGCATGCATCCTGATAAGCATGTTTTAAAAAAAAAGTGTTGGGGTGGGTGGAGGGGGGGGGGGGCAGAGTGGGAAGAAGAAGGGGCATTCATTTTCAGGACCACTATGAAGTTGGAGACCTGTCCAATTATGCCTGTCAATACGTCCCCGAAAACAATCCTCTTCAGACTGAGAACTGGCCACTGCCGACTGCTGAGCCACCTCAGCCGAATTAAGATTGGCCACACAGACGAATGTCCGTGTGGCACTGGATCTCAGACCCCAGAACACATCCTCCAACACTGTCCAGCTCATGATGTTCTACGGCGTCAAACCTGGCCAGAGGGTGCAGAGCTGCAGATGGAGCTTTGGGGCAGTCCGTCAAGACCTCGAGATGACTGTGGGATTCAGCGTCACGACATGATTGAATATGTGACGCAGCCAGTTAAAATCGACCGAAGAAGAAGAAGAAAACAAGAAGAAAAAGAAGAGAACAAGAAGAACAAGAAGAACAAGAAGAAGAAGAGAAGAAGAAGAAGAATAGAAGCAGAAGAAGAAATACTTGAAGATTTACTCACAACCTTCGCGTGTAAATATACAGTATGTAACTGGTATATTATTCCGCTCTCGCCATGCTACAAGAGATAGAAAAACCTGACAGCATCTCATTCGACCGGAGTGACCCAAGAGTCGTTCGTGCCGTAACCCACAATCCCTTATCAACCCCATTCCACTGGCTAAACCCGG
>CM065746.1:5795304-5797804 GCA_033310375.1 Conus canariensis
AGCCACTGGACCGTACGAAGACCTGTTGTCCACAGTGAAAGAAGAAATGAGATGTATGGTCATGTATCAAGATCAACAGGATTGCCAAAACCATTCTACAAGGAACAGTGCGAGGAGGCAGAAGGAGAGGAAGACGAGAAAGAGATGGGAGGACAACATCAGTGCATGGACTGGCCTCACACTCAGCAACTGCCTAACAGCGTCTGAGAAACGGGAGGAGTGGAGGAAGCTGTTGCGAAGTCTTCTGTGGCGCTCCAACGGTCTTCAAGACTCCAGATAGATGATAGGTGATAGGTGAGGATGGATCGCTCATGCTCAGTCCGGTGGAGCGTTGTCGTCGATGACCCACGCTCCCTTGGAGGATGAAGGACATAACTCGGTCAGCATGGATGACGATCATTCTTCAGGATTTTTTTTCTGCCCCATCATCTGTGCCATTATAGTGGCATTGCACCCATGCCGCTCAATCTGATCCCCGTCAACAGCCACAGCCCGGCCTGGCCCGCTCACAGCCCCGGCACCGGCAATCCACAGGGAGTAGTCAATGTCAAGTCTTCGAGAGGCAATCTACCGGAGGAGACACTGCACTGGCGCCGAGTCACTTCGGTGGAGTTCAGTGGTGTCTGTTCTGATCCAACATACGCAGGACACCACCTACTGAGCTCCCTACTGACGACAATAATTGCTTAGTCGCGGGGCCGGCGTGAGTGAGCTCTCCCTCCGGAGGGCGCCACCACGTCCGTTCAACGACAGCCCCCACGGACTCGCTGATACTGGTGACCCCGACAGAATCAACCCAAGGCCACAGACGTGGAGAGGACATCAAAACTGAGATCACCATGAGAGCAGGGCATGAAGGGCCACAGCCGGTCGATGAGAATGAGGATGATGAAGCTGATACTACGGATTTCCATTCCGGTCTGAGACTGCGTGACAGGGCTGAACTCTACGCTTACTTTCGTAATATATCCCGGCGTCAACCAGGCCCGAGAGATATAGACACATGCTGTGTTGGTCAGGAAATTTGAGCAACATTTTAAAAGACGCGTCCATTAAGTGGATGAAACTCGACTGTGTGGTCCCAGTCGTCCCAATTGAGCCCGTAGCAAACTCAACTCTGGGTAGGAGCCAGTCAGGGCAGAAAAATCCCACATGGCTCTGATGGGAATCGAACCCACGATCTCCCTGTCTGGAGTCCGCGGCGCTAACCACTTCGCCACGGCGGCTGGTAGCTGAAATTGGTTAGTATGGATGACGATCGTTCCCCAGCATTTGTATGAAAGGAAAACTACTCCCTGAATATAACACTCAAATCAACACAGAGATAGGCAGACTAAAACCTAAGATTTTTGCAATATACACAGCAGAATTACATGCAATACTGATGGACTTAACTTACATGTATGATACACCAATGTCCTTTAGTGATCTACTTTGTATCGACTCCACACAAAACTGTGACTTAGAGCCAATATAGATTGATTCCATGAAATAAAAGGATATTGGGTTAATTCACATTGTGGTCTCAAGTGAAATGAAATAGCCGATAGTCTTGAAAAACTCGAAGCACAAGGAATGTGCAGAAAATAACTGAATTCGTTAACTGCAATTTTCCATGGCTGAGGTACTACCAGGTTAAAAAAAACCACCACCTTTTTACCAAACTCCGCATCGGCAACACAGAGCAGTGCCCCTGCAGAACAGGCAGCCAGACAACAGAACATCTGCTGCAGTCCTGCCCGCTCCACCAAGCGCTTCGAGAGAAAACCTGGCCCGACCCAATACCAGTGGCCCGGAAGCTCTACGGAGGACTGGAGGACCTGCGACGTCACTGCCACCTTTGTCGAGGAGACGGGGGAATCCATTTGAAGAAATGACGAACGAGAAAACAACAAAACAACGTTCATAAAAAGAAATGTTTTGTGACACGTCGTGACCTGCCCACGCTACAGAGCAGACAGAATTACAGGGTTAAGAAATGTTTAAAAGGAAATTCCAGCGAATCCGCCAGATAACAGGGACAAACAAATTGCAAACCAAAGCACGACGCGTTTCGACCTCTTAGTTCTTCTTCAGGCAAGACAGACAACATTCAGGACAATGAAAACGAAGAACGAGCAATCCCTTATCTTCCCAAATTCGGCGCAAGATTGGCGTTGAGGTTAAAGGTTGAACATATGGAACACCGAGTATTCTCTTGATGTTTTGTGTATTAGTAGGATACCTATTTCAGTTAATCCCTTTTCATCAGATTGTTTTGCTTTAACAGAACTGTATAACGAGAAAAATGTTAATCTTCAAAAATATCAACATGAGGGTCGTATTTTGAATGATCCAAGCTTTAGTGATTCTGCAACTGCGGAAAGAAAATAGAAAAAAAACAACAAAAAAAAAAAACGATACACAAATGTACAGAAGGACAAACATACGAAGTACGAACGAACAAAAGAACCAACCAACGAACCAGCCAACCAACCCATTCACAGAGGGAGGCAAAACA
>CM065746.1:5802804-5815304 GCA_033310375.1 Conus canariensis
ATTTCCCTGAACGTGTCATACCTCTCTCTCTCTCTCTCTCTCTCCTCTCTCTCTCTCTCTCTCTCTCTCTCTCTCTCTCTCTCTCTCTCTTCCCCCCCCCCCCTCTCTCTCTAGGTCTGGTTGTTGGCGGGTGGATTATGTGTGTTATCTGCTAGAAGTCGACGTGGTGGCACTGTAGAATAAACATCTTGGCACTGTAAAGTCATTCTTCTTTTTGTTCTTCTTATTCTTCTTCCTCTTTTGTTCTTGTTCTTCTTTTCCTTCTTCTTCTTCTTGTAGAATTCATGTCTTGGTACTGTAAATTCATTTTTCTTCTTCTTCTTCTTCTTCTTCTTCTTCTTCTTCTTCTTCTTCTTCTTCTTCTCCTCCTTAATGACAGATCCTTCTGTTGAATTATGCCGGACACCGTCACAAAGTGAATGCGTCTTTGAATGATCAAGCGGACAGGCCCACAGAAAATGGAGCAAAGAATGACCTGAATAGTGCCAATGTCCTTGTCTGATGCTGGATAAGGAAACAGTATGCTACGTAAACAAAAAATTTTTTTTATACAACGTCATAATGAAGGTGCCTATGTACATCCACTTAACATACTGGTTTTGATTTTGTGGGTAATATTTTTCATGTTCAGAATCTTAAAATAACTTATCACGGACTAAACATAACACTGAAATCAAGATGTGTTAGGAATTCTCCATTCCGCATTTTTTTTTTCCTGAATGCGAACTTAGAGTTCCTTCTTGCCAGGATTCCCCCCCCCCCCCTCCCCCCCCCCCAAAAAAAAAAAAAAAAAAAAGACTATTTAGCTGCTTATGGTTTCGTACGATCAGTTGCAGTTTATTCCTTTGTTGAAAGAACTACGAGTCTCTGACGTAGTCCATTGAGATGCATTGTTTTAATTAATGAGTCTTCCAGTCATCTGCTGTGACACTGAATCAAAATGTTTTCGCACCACATGCCCACTTGTACATTGTGTTTTCATTGCTTCTTTTGTCACCTGCCAATCATGTTCTTATTGTCGCTTTGGTTGTACTCCCAGTTCTTACTGGGCCGATCTTTCTTAGAATTTGCAGGTACGTTTATTATGGGTCACGGATGATGCCCAATGTTTTATTTTACCGTTATAGCCGTTACTCACGGCTATAACGGCCCATAACGGTTTTTCTTCCTTATGGAATATCTCAGAAAGTACTTGGCCGATCTTTCTGAAAAGTTGTGGGTATGTTCATTATGGGTCACGGATGCTTTGCGTCTTGTTATCATTGGATGCTATCCTTTTTCAGTTCAGCTGACCCTGACTTTCCCCTTTCCCCATGCGCCCTGACCCTCTCCCCCTTCCCACCCCCTCATTTTCCCCTTCTCTTCTTCACTACATGTACTTGTGTTATGATTTCATGGGGAAAAAATGCAGTAGAAGTTTTATTATGAAAACAAAAACTTCGTCTTCTAAACTTGAAGATCTTCTTACGTGGCCATACCAACGCAGTTTTTGTACTCCCAGTTCTTATAGGACAGAGAGTACTTTACAATGGGAACGAAGAAATGCTATGTGTCTGTCTGTCTGTCTGTCTGTGTGTCCGTCCGTGGTCAAAATGTGTTCCACTCGCTCCAGACAACACTGCTGGGCCGATCTTTCTTAAAAAATTGTAGGTATGTTCATTATGGGTCACGGATGATGCCCGATGTTTTAGTTTACCAGAATATCCATTACTAACGGTTATAACGGCCCATAACGGTTTTTCTTCTTTATGGAATATCTCAGAAAGTACTTGGCCGATCTTTCTGAAAATTTGTAGTCGTTATGGGTCACGGATGATGCCCGATGTTTTATTTTACCAGAATAGCCGTTACTAACGGCTATAACGGCCCATGACGGTTTTTCTTCTTTATGGAATATCTCAGAAAGTACTCGGCCGATCTTTCTGAAAATTTGTAGGTATGTTCATTATGGGTCACGGATAATGCCCGATGTTTGTTTTACCAGAATAGCCGTTACTGAAGGCTATAACGGCCCATAACGGTTTTTCTTCCGTTCCTAATGGCTGTAACGACCCAAAACGGTTTTTCCTCTTTATGGAATATCTCAGAAATGCTTGGTCGATCTTTCTAAACAAATTGTATATTCATTATGGGTCACGGATGATGCCCGATGTTTTAGTTTACCAGAATAGCCGTTACTAACGACTATAACGGCCCAAAACGGTTTTTCGTCTTTATGGAATATCGAATATCTCACGTGTATTCAAGATAAACTGGAAGTACGTTTATATGCTTTGCATCTTGTTTCTTCATTGATGTGATCGGATCTCAACATGCGTGATGTACAGCTTGATGGTTTATTGACCCTATTTAGTAGTACCAGCACCAGTTTATCCCATGTAAGGTATCTTACAATAACATCTCATTTTATTCGTATCTTACAATTCGTATCTTACAATAACATCTCATTTCACTCGTATCTTACAATACCATCTCATTTCATTCCTATCTTACAACAACATCTCATTTCCATGACTTACATTCTCCTTTCCAGACCCGCTTGTCCATGTCTCACGTGCGCACAGGAAGACGGAATGAAGCAATGCACAAAACAGCCTGGTTTTGCGTCCTATGGATACTTACTGTCCCTCCATACAGGTTTCAGCCTGGACAGTTGCTAATGGGGTCTTCGCTGCCCTTGGGAGGATTTTTTTTTTTTAACTTTTTTTTTTTATTGAACTTTTTTTTTTTTTTTTACATTTTCCGTGCACAATCAAAAAAGACAGTATAGGAGATTGTACAAACAAAGGCAAATGAAAGCAACAAAAACAAAAAAGAAAACAAAACATTATTGAATGGAAAGGGCACTGCAAGTAAACATCTAGACAGAAATGAACTGTAGCTTGAATACTAGATGGACAAGAATCTGTAGTTACATTGTAGTATTCTTGGTGACAGGCATGAATATTTATGTCTCATACACATTACAAGTATGGCAAAAAAAAAAAAAAAAAAAAAAAAAACAACCCAAAAGACAAACAAACAAGTAACGGCACGATGGGTTTGCTAGCTCGTTTCTTTATCTATTCAAAAAGTTTTTTGAAATAAAACCATTCTGTCTGAAAACTGTTATATCTCATATTTGTTAAAGAAATATACTTTTCAGTTTCATATTTATTCTTCAAGAAGGATTTAAAGTTGACATAGAGTGGTAAAGTTTCCACTGTTTTACATTTGAAGATGAAAAATTTTGCAAGGATTATAATATAATCAAGGACATGACTTGACTTTGTATTCTTTTCATATCCAAATAGCACAAACGTTTCGTTAAGTAAAAGGTTAAAGCTATTTTCTGTGCTGGAGTTGATACATGCTTCTAACTGTCCCCAAAAACGTCTTACATGTGGACATGCCCATAACATGTGATTAATACTGTCTCTCACATTTTTACAGAAAGAACAATCCTCAGAGTTAACAACATTCATGTTTGCAAGGATGACATTAGTTGCTAATATTCGGTGCAGAATTCTTATTTGGAACCATTTCAGTTTGATCTCTTGTATTTTCTTGGCCTTGATGAAAATATTTTTCCAGTTAAGCTCTCTTTTCATTTTTTCATTCCATCTTTTACAATTTTTGGGTTCTAATTTGTCCTTTAGCATATCATAATAAAACTTCGTTCCTTTTGGGATGGAATATATCAGTTGAAGCGTTTTGTGAGTCAATGCAATGGAATCGTTACTGTTAAGGGTTAGTCCTGTCTTGTTGATATAGCAACGTATAGCACCGACACATCCATTATAAGTGACAAAATCGACGTTAACACCATGTTTTTGTTTAAACTGATTCATAGTCAAAAAGGTTCCATCATCATTTAACAAATCTCTAATCAGAAAAATATCCTTGTCAGCCCATCTCTTGTAGTAAATGATTCTTTGACCTATCCTAATATTTGTATTATAGAAAATAGGTTCCAAAAGCAAATCACTTGTTGTTTCAATATTTACCTTTAAGCTAAATGTTTTATATGCTTCGAAGACATTGATCCAAAAATTGCTTAACATGTGTTTCTCAGCAGGTATTGATGGGCCCAATAAATTTAATTTAGCTATGTTCGGATAAATTGTTGTGAGTAAACTTTTCCATTTGTGATTACTGTTTTTCAGTCTTCGAATCCAGCTGAGTTTTAATGCTGTTACTGCATCCTTAATATGAGGAATTCCAAGTCCACCTTCATTAATATTTCTTACAGCTACTTTCCTGTTGATTCTATCTTTTTTCCTGCTCCAAACAAACTGAAACACTGAGATTTGTATTGATTCTATCAATTTCTTCTTCTTCCTCGTTCGCCATCCCGTTAGATGAGCAGCCCGGTGTCCTCGATGAAGGCTGCCGTCCGTCGCAGCTCCTCCAGGGTGCCATACAGCTTGGCTTCCACTGCTGTCGGTGTTGGCCAGTACTTTCTCCTGGATGCTGCATACGTCGTACAGACTTGAAGGATGTGGTCAGTTGTCATTGGTCCCTCACTACAAGGGCACTCTCCACTCTGTCCAATGCCAAATTTTGTGTGCATGTGGTGGAGCAGGCGATTGTGTCCAGTCCTCAGGCGGAAGATCTTGACCTGTTCCCGTCGTCCCAGCAAATGGTATGTGTCTTCTGGGTTGTATTTGGGATGCAGGAGGCGCCATTTTATTCCTTGTTGTGCCTTGATGATTGTCTTAATTTCATCGTATGACACCAGGTTGTTGGCCTGCTCCTTCTGTGCACCATCTTTTGCCAGAATGTCCGCTTTTTCGTTGCCTCTGATGCCACAGTGTGCTGGTACCCATTGTATCACCACTTTCTCCACTCTGGCACTCAGGGCAACAAGGGCTGAAGTGATATGGTTCTGTTCTTTGCAGCGGGAGTTCTTGAGGGCTTGGAGCACGGAGAGAGCGTCAGAGAAGACCACCACCTGCCCTGTTGTTCTTTTGGAGTTCTGCAAGACTGTTGTGGCTGCCTCACAGAGGGCTTCTCGCTCAGCTCGGAAGTTGGTGGAGTATTTTCCTGTTGGAATTGCAATTTCTTCATCTCCGTCTTTGTATCGAAGGAAGATTCCAGCTCCACCATCCCTCGTTGCCTCTGTGGCGGAGCCATCTGTGAAGACATGGGTCCAGTCTTCCTGGGGATATTGGTTGCAGATGTACTCCATGGCCAGGGCCTTCCTTTGGGTGTCTGACTGTATTCCTCTCTTCTCCACTCCGGGAATGCTGGTGACGACTGTTGGGAACACCTGCCTCTTCCAAGATGGGTGGGTGACATTTGCCGGGATAGGCTTTGCTTCGTGTTCCATCAAGACTGGGCTTTGTCTTTCAAGGCGTCTTGACTGGCAGATGAAGCTGCCTCTTTTCAACCGGCTCTTGGTGGGTCTGCTCATTCTGTTGTTCATTGGATGGTTTTCAAGGCGTTTGAATTTTGCTGCTTGGATGAGGATCTTTGTGTCCCTTCTGTCCTCTAATGACTGTAGCCCAGTGGTCTCTTCCATCTTCAGGATTGGGGTGGATCTCATGGCGCCAATTATGACACGCTGAGCTTGGTTCTGTATCTTATTGAGGTGGTTGAGGTTAGACTTTGCAGCTGATGCCCATGCTGACGTCCCGTACTCAACTACAGGTCGGACTCTCCCTGTATAGAGTCTCTTCAGGATACGTTCGTCAGCCCCCCAGTTCGTCCCCGCAAGTTTCCTCATGATCGCCAGTCTCAACTTGGCCTTGCTACAGCATCTGGTGATCTGCTGTTTCCAAGTGAGCCTGCGATCAAAGGTCACTCCCAGGTAGGTAGGTGTGGGTTCCTCTGCAAGCCTTTGGTTGTTCAGTGTCAGCTTCGCCTCTTGCTTCTTGCTGGATAGGCTGAAGACTGTGTAGGTTGTTTTGCTTGAGTTGACAGAGACAAGCCATTCCTTGGTCCAGTCGCTGATCTTGTTGAGCGCAGTCTGGAGGCGTACCTGTGCTGTGGTGGTGTACTCTTCAGAGCACCAAAGCACCAGGTCATCTGCGAAGATCGCTCCTCTGACCCCTTTTGGCAGTTCTCTGACGATGTCATCTATGAAGATGAGGAACAACGTTGGCGAAAGGACTCCTCCTTGTGGTACTCCCTGTCTCAGCACCTTCTTCTTGCTTTTCTGGCCCTGAATCTTGACTCGGGCTTGGCGATTGTGTAGGTACTGGCTGATCCAGGTGTACATCCCCCAGACACACCACATCGCCGTAGTTTGAGCCTAAGTCCGTCCTTCCAGACTTTGTCGAACGCCTTCTCCATGTCAATCCAGACAGCAAGCGTGTTCTTCTTTTCTTGGAAAGCGTCCTCAATGCTTTGCGTGATGAATGTGATCTGGTCTTCTGTTGATCTGTGTTGGCGGAAGCCTGCCTGTTCAGGGCTCAGCAGCTGATGCTCCTCAAGGTGCCAGACAAGCCTTGTGTTGACAAGTCTCTCCATCAGCTTCCCTAAGCAGCTTGTAAGGCTGATGGGTCTGTAGCTGTCAGCCTTCGACTTGTCCTTTCCCTTTTTGTGAATGGGGATCATGTCTGCTTCCCTCCAACACTGTGGTACTGATCCTGTCTTCCAGCTGGAGTTAAAGATTTTTAGAAGGACTGCCTTGCTCTTCATCCCAAGATGCAGAATCATTTCATTTGTGATTCTGTCAATTGATCAGGTGGATTTGGTAGCAACATCCATAGATAAGTAATTTTTGACAGAATTAAAGACTTGAGAACCGCTACTCTACCCAAAGGCGTTATGTTTCGCTTAAGCCATATCTTGTACAGTCTTCTAATTTCTGCAAATTTTTCGTTCAAATTAAAGTTCGTACAGTCAGTTAAATCATTAGTTAACCAGACACCAAGCACTTTGAATTTCGGGGGATTCCATTCAAAGTGTAAATGAGGCATAAATCGCTCTTGGGAATTGCATTTGTTTCCCAACCATATAGCCGCCGACTTTCCTGTATTAAGTTTTAAACCAGACTTTTTACCAAACATATCTAATGTGCTCAAAGCTTCTTCAAATGATACTTTTTTGTCATTTAAGAAAAGTTCAGTGTCGTCAGCAAACTGAGAAATTTTATAATCTATATCACCTATTTTAATTCCTTCTATTTTATTATTTTGACGTATCATGCAACCCAGGATTTCCACGCATAGGATAAACAAATATGGAGAGATAGGATCCCCTTGTCTACAACCCCTCCCAATTTGAAACCATTCAGAGATAATCCCATTAACACAAACTGCTGATTTAATGTCTCTATAAAAAGTACTAACCCACTGGCATATATCTGGACCAAAGCCAAATGCACGCATAACTTTTGACATAAACCTCCAGCTAACAGAATCAAAGGCTTTTTGAAAATCTAGGCATATAAGTAAACCAGGCATTTTACTCTTATTCAAATAATCAATTAAGTCATATATTAATCTTATGTTGTCACCTATAAAGCGGTTAGGCACAAAGCCTGACTGATCTTCGTTTATGATTGAAGGTAAGATGAGCTTAATTCTGTTAGCAATGCATGCAGACCCAATTTTATACGCCACATTTAATAATGATATTGGTCTCCAGTTATTTAATCTACTCCTATCCTTATCGGGTTTGGGTAAACAAACAATTAGACCCTCTTTTTGAGTAGACGATAGTTCTTGATTGCAAAATCCCTCATTTAACGATCTTACTATGAACGCCCCTAATTGACCCCAAAACACCTTGAAAAATTCAACGGTGAATCCATCTGTACCAGGACTTTTATTATTTTTCATTTGTTTTAAAGCCTCACTAGCTTCATCTAAAGTTATCAGTCCCTCCATTAAGTCCTTTTCATCCGCTGTTATTGTAGGCAGGTTATTTACAAGTTCACTAATAACACTGTCTTCCACTTCCTTTTCCTCGTAAAGCTTTTCATAAAAATGTTTTACTTCTTTTACAATATCATTGGTTTCTTTTATTTCAATTCCATTATCAAGTACAATTTTACTCATACATTTACTAACATAATTTCTTTTCTCTAAACAACAAAAATACTTATTCACTTTTTCCCCTTCGGCCACCCATCGAGCCCTTGATCGCAACAACACTCCCTCCATTCTATGTGCTCTAATAGCGACCAGCCTATCTTTATCATCATGTAACTGCTGCTTTTCAATATTTGTTAAGCTTCTTTTTCTTTCTAACGTTTCAATGCTGCTTTCAAGCTGTCTCTCTATTTCGTTTTCATTGCGTTTTTTCATTGTTGCATAAGATATTGATTTAGCCCTAATTTTCGTCAACAGTACATCAAGAAAGAGCTGGTCCGATACCGTTAGCTGGATCTCGCTTTTATTTGCCTTTTGGAAATATTCTCTACTATAAGGTGCAGATGCATATTCTTCAATGACTTCCTGTATAGTTTGATTGATATCTTTTAAATATGCCTTATCTTTCAACAAAGAACTATTAAATTTCCACAAAAGGCGGTGTTTTGTTTGTTTGTTAAATGCCAATTCCAAAGTTATGATCGAATGGTCAGTTCTGTATCCTGGTTTAATGTCGGAATCAGACACATAGTTAGACAACATGTCCGAAACTAAAAAGAAGTCTAACCTACTTTGCTGAAATGGTGTATTTCGCCTCCATGTGTATCTTCTTAATTCTGGATTAAGTTCTCGCCATACGTCTACTAATCCCAGTTCCATTGTCAAAGCCTCAACTTCGTCTTTAGCTTTAATATTGTTGTAGTGTTTGTAATTACAGTAGTCTAAATGAAAATCCATTACAAGATTCCAGTCTCCCCCAATGATAATGTTCTCTGATCCTACCTCTCTAATCCTTTCTTTGAAATTAACATAAAAGTCGGGGTCATCACGATTAGGCCCGTATAAGCTAATGATTAAAAGGTCACGACCCATTATATCAATAGAGAGGAACAAATAGTTGCCTTCCAAATCTTTACATATTTTCTTCACCTTAAATTCAAAATTATTGTTTAACAGAATAGCAACCCCCCTTGAACTTGAATTATAGGAAGCAAAAAAAACACTGGTATCCCCATTCTGCTCTTATGCAATTTTCTAGTTTTGGATCAAAATGAGCGTCTTGCAGTAGGTATACACAATAATTTTTGTTTTTGCAGAAGTGAAACACATCCCTTCTTTTCTGAGCATTACCCAGGCCTTGACAATTCATCGACATGATTTTGATTGCACAATTCAACATGAAAGTATGAAACGTAACTATCTGTAAGCAATCTGAGGATCACTGATTGAAAACAAACGTGTGAATATTGTAGTGAACAAAAAAAACACTCCAAATTACAACAGATGAACTGGCAAGAGCAAAAAGTAATTACAGAATGATGCACTAAATGACCAATAACAGACGTTTCAATTGTATTAAACCTGCCACTTGGCTGTACAAAACAATTGTTCGTCAGACACACTGTAGTTGAATCGATCATTTCACCAAAGATACATGCCCAAAACGTACACAATACAGAAAAATAATGAGAAATACTAACACAAAAACAAGAAATACAAAACATTTGTCAAAAAAGAATAAAAAGAGAGAAAAGGAAAAAAATTACTTTTCAACGACAAACGCCGCAAGGGAGCAAGGCTATACACGTGATTATTTTCCGGACTGGACAAATAAATATCGGAAATATCAGAGCTTTTATTTTGATATTTTCACACACACACACACACACACACACACACACACACACACACACACACACACACACACACACACACACTCACCCTCCACCCCCACACACGTACACTTCCACACACGCACACATGCACGCACATCCTGAAAAAGCACACAAACACACATATACACATGGATCACATACACACACACACACACACACACATACACGCACACACATACACGCATCCCCCCCCCCTTCCACTCACACACGTAAACATACACGCACAGGTACACACGAACGGACGCTCACACACACACATACCCTCTCCGACACCTACAGGAATCACCATTCCCACTTTGTGTGCATACATATGCATATATACATACAAACGTCTGATAACATCAAGCCATCTTTCCAATCAAAGAGACAATCATGTAAGGTAGTTGTAAGACACGCAAATACTTGAACACTAAAGACTTTTCTTGCGGAACAATACACCATTATATGCCCCAAAGGAAAGACAAAGCCAAGTGCCTATACGCAAAAATACATGGACCCAAACACATAAATATCTACATAAACGTCGTCATTGGCCCAACATAAATATTTCAAAAAAAGCAATAAAACGAATGTTACCCCTTCCCCCCAAGTACACAAAACTCATGTACAATTTTGACATATTCGTTGATGAAACACATCATTGACAAACAACAGACAATCGCTCCACCGTCCCCAAGGCACTGGCGGTGACACACACACACACAAAAGGGGGGGAGGGGTGGGGGGGGAGGAATGTGGAGGGAAGGGGAAATCAATTTCCTTGTCAATCAGAACAAACTGACGTTAAAAGGAGCCTTGTCATCTAGAATACATATGGACAAATCCATATTGGCCGGTTACCTTCCTCGTCCTTTACGCTCATCTTTTTCCCCCCTTGAATAAATTCTTAAAGGAAAACAACAACAACAACAACAACAACAACCAACAACCGTGTTCACCTGCATTCAACGGTGAAAAAAGAGGAGAGCGGTGCGTGTGAGCGGGGTTGGGGCGGGGGTGGGGGGAATAGGGGTTTGTGTGTGACTGAAGTGTTCATTTGTTATTCTTCAAACTTTTAGCGGAAAATCTGTCAACATATCAAAAACGTCCATCATGACGCGGCATACCTAAAAAACCGAAACTGAGCAAAAACCTCCCCCAAACCCGAAACCCAGCCAACCGAGCAGCGAAACTCGAAACCCAGCCAAACCGAGCCTCTTGTATAATTATTTTTTAATGGGAGACAGTTTGATAGAAAATTCGGCCTCACTAGGTTCCGACCCCCACCACCCGACCCCTCCAGGCCCCGGGCCACGAAGAGGGGCTCCCCCAGCCCCGGTCCCCAGGCGCACTCATCATAATGTTTTTTCTTTACCTTTTTTCCCTTTTTTACCAGCGGACTTCTCCGTTCCATATCTATGGGAAGGGGGGTGGGTGGGGGGTGGGGGGGGGTGTCTAACGGAAATCTTCACTTGTTCATCAGTTTTCTCTGGGAAAACGTCAATATTAACAAGGTCTACATTAATGATCTACTCAGTTTTGCCGAAAGCTTTTCTATTTAATACTCATGAGAAGGGGGGGGGGGGGGGGGGGTATTCTCACTGAAATCATCACTAATCAATTTTTCTTTAGCTCTTTCTGGAAGAGTCTGTCAATATTATCACCAATATCTACCTTGATGATTTTATCGCTGTTCAGTTTTGCCAAAACTTTGCCGTTGGAAGTCCAAGCTGATTTTGTTGCCGAGTGGTCGGTTACCTTCTTTAGCAGCTGATAATTGAGCAGAGTGAGGTCCTCACTGATAGAGATCCCCGATCCCTTCAGTTTGCGCCTGGAGGACAACACCAGCCCTCGTTGCCGTCTGGATAGGAACCGGAGGATGATGGGCCGCGCCTTGCCCCCTGCCACCTTCTGACCCACCCGGTGCGCCAGGTCCACATCATGAGGGGAGAGGGAGGATACGCCCAACTTGGTTTGAAACACGCTCAGGCACTTGGTCACGCAATTCTCCGCCGTTTCGCCGTCGCTTTCTGGGATGCCGTACAGCCTCACGTTCCAACTTCGTCCGTGCTGTTCGCTGTCGTTTTTTTCTTTTTTCATCGCAGCAATTTCTTTAGTCTTCAACGCTAACTCATCTTTCAATTCGTCAATCTCATCTTTCAAGTCGGTAACTTCGGAACTGACTCTATCTTGCTCACTGCGGACATCATAAACATCACCTTCCACTTTCTCAATTCTATTTAGCATTGAAGTCCGAAGCTCACCTAGTTCATCTCGCAGCGCTTTGAGCGCTTCTTTGATTTCTTGTAATGTTTTTGCGATGTCCATTGTGTCAGATTGATCTCCGTCACTTTCTTGTTCGTTCCCCCGTATAGAATTTGATTGATGTCTTGTCTTCACACCACCACTTTTTTTGGCGAAATATTTTGATGCTCTTTCCGTTGACATGTCACTCATTGAAAAAAAATGGCTTTCCTTTTTTTTTCACTTGGAAATTTTCATAAGAAATGCAGCACAAAAATACAACCACACACTCTTTTCATTATCGCATTGGGAATGTTACATGGTCCAGTCACGTTAGCATAGGCCAACGCTCACATCACGGCTGAACCGTGAAGCTAAGTTGCACTCATAGCTTTGCAGGCAGAGCGAGGATTTCTGGTTTGTTGGACCCCTACTCGCTCATGATGGAACCCAGATAGGTCAACCGTTGAACAGATTATCATCATCATGATCATCATTATTATGATTATTATTATTATTATTGTTGTTGTTATTATTATTATTATTATTATTATTATCATTATTATTATTATCGTGAATA
>CM065746.1:5832804-5860304 GCA_033310375.1 Conus canariensis
CACACACACACACACACACCACACACACACACACACAAAGACACACACACACACACACACACACACACACACACACACACACACACACACACACACACACACATAACTCGTCCATTCAAATTCGTAAACTGTATACAAAGACGTATGTACATGTACACAAGTTTCGGAAACTGGAATCTCTCTTTTATAGGCTTAAAGTTAACGCTCTTCGTACAAAATTCCACAGAAATTTACATTGCGCTTGTGGAGCAGTCGACAATTTCAGTACTCTGCATTTTCTTTTTAACTGTTCCTATTTTAACTCATCTCTCTCCAACTTCCGACAAAAGATTCCCTATGCATTTTCCAGAATCTTCACGCCTTTTTTACATTTGTAAATTCGTTGATGTTAAGCCCAGTTGGCTCGTTTGTGTAAATATTTCCAGTTTTTTGTTTGTTTGTTTTGTTTGTTTGTTTGTTTTTTTGCTTTGGTAATTTATCTTTTAAATTGTTACATTTAGAACAGTATTTTCTTTTCAATTGTCAAAGTCGCACACGCACACACACACCACACACACACACACACACACACACACACACACACACACACACACACACACATTCGTACGTAGGCCTATACTAGCATTTTGCATACACTATTTTCATTTCTCTCATCCACTCATTTCTGCATTATTTTGTCTAATATCACTTAAAGTGAACAGACGTTAAATTGAAGAACTAACACACACACACACACACACACACACACACACACACACACACACACACACGACACAGACACACACACACACACACACACACACACACACACATGCACAACCACACACACACACACACAACACACCATCACACACAACACACCACACACACACACACACCAACACTACACACACACACATACACGCACACACAGCACGCGCGCGCGCGCACACATGCAAGCACGCACGTGCTTACGGGGACACACACACACACACACACACACACACACACACACACACACACACACACACACACACACACGCTCGCGCTAATTCCATCTGTAGATGCTAACCCATTGACACTGGAAGACAAACCCTTTCCAGATGTGAAAGAAAGCATAGCAGACAGGGGACCACCTGCTGTTCTGCTGATGACGTCACTGGGGCCTGGAGAAGTCAGCATCAACACTTTCTCCCAGTGATGTCTGAATTACTCTTCCCATGTGTGTTTGGCACAAGGTGTATTATATTCCACGTCATTAGGTTTGAGGAGTAGTGCAAATTGGGAAGGTGCGCCAACGAGAGAGAGAGAGAGAGAGAGAGAGAGAGAGAGAGAGAGAGAGAGAGAGAGACAGAGACAGAGACAGAAGACAGAGGAACGGCGAGGAGAAGAGAGGAGAGAGAGAGAGAGAGAGAGAGAGAGAGAGAGAGAAGAGAGAGAGAGACATAGACAGAGAGACGGAGAGAGAGACAGAGTGAGATAGAGACGGAGAAACAAACAGACAGACAGACAGACAGACAGACGAGACAGAGAAACAGAGAGAGAGAGAGAGAGAGAGAGAGAGAGAATCAGAGACAGAGAGACAGAGAGAGACAGAGAGATACAGAGACAGAGACAGAGACAGAGAGACAGAGAGAGAGAGAGAGAGAGAGAGTGAAGAAGAAGAAGAAGACGAAGAAATGGGAGACCAAGAGAAAGGGAGTTGAGATAATAAAGTGAGAGGGTTAGAGAATAAAGAGACAGACAGAAGGCAAGACACTGAGGGGTGGTGGTGGTGAATAAACCTGAGAGAGAGAGAGGGGAGAGAGAGAGAGAGAGAGAGAGAGAGAGAAACACACAAAGAAATAGAGAAGACAGAGACAAAGAGAGACAGAGATAGAGAGAGACAGAGACAAAGAAAGACAGAGAGAAGAAGAAGAAGAAATGTGAGACAAAGAAAAAGGGAGTTGAAATAAAGTGAGATAAAGAGTGAGAGGGTTAGAGAATAAAGAGACAGAGAGAAGACAAGACACTGAGGGGCAGGTGAATAAACCTGAGGAGAGAGAGAGAGAGAGAGAGAGAGAGAGAGAGAGAGAGAGAGAGAGAGAGAGAGAGAGAGATGAACGCTACATTCATCACTGTAGTTCTCTCAAATCACTTGGCACTTTTCCCCTCTATTGAGTCAGCAGAAGTCGCCATAGAAGACAAACCCAGAGGTCAGATGGAAAAAGCAGATGTGGAAAGTGGACCACCTGCTGTGCTGCTGATGACGTAACAGGGCCCTGGGGGATTCAGCATCATCACTTCGTCATGTCAGTTTGGGTTTGTTTCTCCTGAGAGGTCTGAATGACTTCCCAGGTCTGTTCATCCAACGTGTATGAGTGACACGAGGTGTATACTATTCCTTTGTCATTGGGTTTGTGTGCAAGAGAGAGAGAGAGAGAGAGAGAGAGAGAGAGAGAGAGAGAGAGAGTGAAAGAGATAAGAGAGAGAGATGACAGATAGAGACAGGGTAGACAACAAATAGCGATGAAAAGGAAGAGGATGACGAAGAGATCAGAGAGTGAGAGCGCAGACAGAAGACAGACAGCAGAGACAGACAGACGAGAGGCAACGATTAAGGATGAAAAGGAGAGAGAGAGGAGGAGAGAGAGAGGAGAGAGAGAGAGAGAGAGAGAGAGAGAAAGACACAGAGAAAACACACAAAGAAATAGAGAGAGAAGAGACAAGAGAGACAGAGTACATATATATTAGTCATGGGTTTGTGTGCGAGAGAGGAGAGGAGAGAGAGAGAGAGAGGGGAGAGAGAGGAGGAGGTTGTCAACATTTCCAAATGCCATGATTTCGTGGGGGTTAGGGAGTGGCATTATCAGATGAAATACGGTTTCCTATTCTGAATCAGAGGTGTACAAGACTGGAAAATTATGCAGACGTCAACGTAGGTTCGTTTTCATGTACACGCATATACTTGAGAATCGGAGGAGGGGGGGGAGGGGGGAGGGGGGACATCGAGAAAGAAAGCTCGAATAAATACAAACCAGATTGAATGAAGAACAAGATGCAAAGCATATAAACGTACTCCCAATTTATCTTGAATACGCGCGGAGGGGGGGGGGGGGGGGGGGGGGGGGGGGGCTGAAAAACGTCACAATCAAGTATGCGTCAAAACGTAATTTTCTAACGCGTCATCTTTACTGAACGTCATCCCCTCCAAAAGATCAGCTGAGATATTCCATAAAGAAGAAAAACCGTTACAGGCCGTTACAGCCGTTAATAACGGCTATTTTGGTAAAATAAACCATCGGGCATCATCCGTGACCCATAATGAACACACCTACAAATTCTCAGAAAGATCGGCCCTGTAGTTTTGTCTGGACCGAGTGGAACACATTTTGACCACGGACAGACAGACACACACAGAGACACACAGACAGCATTTCTTCGTTCCCATTGTAAAGTACTCCCTGTTCTATAAGAACTGGGAGGACAAAAATAAAGTTCGATTACTCGTGCCCAAAAGTTCCAGATTACACTACATTTGATTTCGTGATTTGTCTGTCTTCACGTTCACCCCCTTTCGTTTCTTTCATCCGTTTATTCTTCTCTTTCATTTTTCTGTTTGCTTTTCTTTTTCTTTTTTTTTCCTGTTTCTCTTCCTTCTCCTTCTCCTACTTCCTCCTATTGCTCCTTCTTGTCCCTGACTTCTTCTTCTTCTTCTTCATTGAAATGAAATTTGGTTCCGCAGCATTGAAGCACACTAAGTTATGTGGCATAAAATCACTTACATTGTGTTCTCTAATATGTCGTGTGTTTCATCATGACATGGAATTGGATTCTTCTGCTCTGTATACCATGTCGTTATGTTGAAGAAATAGCTCTCTCTCTCTCTCTCTCTCTCTCTCTCTCTCTCAAACACACACACACACACACACACACACACACACACACACATACCACGAGCGCGCGCGCGCGCGCGCCACACACACACACACACACACACACACACACACATACATCGCCTCCTCCTCCCCCCACCCTCCTGATCCCTCCTCATCTCATCTCCCACCTCCCCTTCCGACAGTCCTCCTCCTCCTCCTCCACCTCTCCTTCATCATCACCATCATCATCACCACCACCATCATCACCATAGCTTCCCACTCCTCCTCTTCTTCCTGAACTTCTGGTGGGTCTACTACTGACATCATCAAAGCCGCAGGTTGTGACAGCGTCACTGAACGAGGCGCACGTGTCTCTCCACACACCGTGTGAGACCTCGTCGATCATTGGTCGGTCAGCCTTGATGTAACCTTGGCGCTGAGTGCTTGTGAACGGGTGTGACGGGAGAGCTTTTGACAGATGAGCTTCTTCATGCGGGTCGCTAGGTTTGTTTCGGCTGTAACGGGAACGATCATTGGCTGCATGCTGGAGAAGTGCAGGCGTTGTTGATGGATTGGGGATGGTCGTTGGTGGCCCGCTTGGTGATGTCACTCTGGCGTTGATTGGTCGGTTGGCTTGTTTGGTTGTTTGTGTGTGTTTGTGTGTGTGTGTGTGTGTGTGTGTGTGTGTGTGCGGTAGGAGCTCTTCCTGGTTGCAATGTTGCTGCTGCTCTCTCTCTCACCCCTGTGTGTGTGTGTGTGTGTGTGTGTGTGTGTGTGTGTGTGTGTGTGTGTGTGTGTGTGTGTGTGTACACGTTCTCTCCTCTGGCGGTAGGAGCTCTTCCTGGTTGCAATGTTGCTGCTGCTCTCTCTCTCACCCCTGTGTGTGTGTGTGTGTGTGTGTGTTGTGTGTGTGTGAGAGAGAGAGAGAGAGAGAGAGAGAGAGAGAGAGAGAGAGAGAGAGAGCAGCTCTTTTGTCTGTCTCTATCTCTGTCTCATTCAGTCTCTGTCTGTCTGTCCCTCTCTCTGTCTCTCTCTCTCCCTCTCTCTCTCTCTCTCTCTCATACTGTCTCTGTCTCTCTCCCCCTCTCTCTCCCTCTGTGTGTGTGTGTGTGTGTGTGTGTGTGTGTGTGTGTGTGTGTGTGTGTGGGTCGCTCATACGCGGGGATTAGGTGGGGTGGGATGGGGATTGGGTTGCGGGGGCGGGGGGGGGGGGGGGAGGAGGGGGGTACGCTCTGGCGGTGGGAGGTTTCAAACCGCGGTGAGCTTCGTGCCGTTTGACCAGTTTATTTGCTCGAGTCGTCTCCCCTGGTTCAAAGTTCACAGGCGGTGTTTATAACCCTCCTACTTCCTTTGCTATTCAGTTTACCGGAATGGCGCCGACGTTTGGAGGCTCTGACGACAGCAAGAGAACATGCTTAGTCTACGATTAATGACTTTCAGAGGCCAAGCGAGGGTCAGCGCCGGAACAAGAGTTTCAGACAGCCCATTGTGACTCCTCTGGAACTCTCTCTTCTCACCCACCATTCCCATCAAACCCCACCCCAACCCTCCACCCAATCCCACCCCATCCCCACCTCTGTCTTCCCTAGTCTGTGTGTGTTGTGTGTGTGTGTGTGTGTGTGTGTGTTGTGTCTCTCTCTCTCTCTCTCTCTCTCTCTCTCTCTCTCTCTCTCACACCTCTCCACGAAACCCACCCCATCCCCACCCCTGTTCTCCCAAGTTCCCCCTCTCCGTCTTTGTCTGTCTGTCTGTCTGACTCTCTCTCTCTCTCTCTCTCTCTCTCTCTCCTCTCTCTCTCTCTCTCTCTCTCTCTCTGGAGAGATCCTTTGCATCAGTTCTTCTGGAGTATTAGATGTTTTAAAAGTCGTCTATCTGTCGGAGACATACATACACTCTTCCTGATGACAACGAAGGGTGGAGCGAGGGGTAGGGAGGGATGGAGACTACAATGATAGGTGGAGGTAAAAAGGCAATGGCCCACAGAACTTGCTGTACATCTGAAAACAAACAAATAAACAAACGAACAAACAAACAAACGAACAAACAAACAAGCGAATAGACAAACAAACGAGCAAACAAACGAACAAACAAACAAACAAGCGAACAGACAAACAAACGAACAAACAAACAAACAAGCGAACAGACAAACAAACAAACAAACGAACAAACAAACAGGCAGTGGTTTAGAACACCTGCTTCACATGCGTAAAAAAACCCAACAAATTATCTGTTTTTGATATAGTTTCAACAATTTCATTCAAATTTCATATTATCAATTAACCCCCCCCCCCTCCACACCTAACACATGCACCCACACCTGCACCCACTCCTCCCCCCCCCCCCCCCCCCCCCGTCCACACTAACACGCAATTAGTGTAGGTGATATTCCGAAGATTTTAAACAAAGCAAACAAAGAAAATCAAATTTAAAAAGCCAGTTGCAAAGAGGACAATGACATGCCTGCTAGCTACCTGGCTATCTGTCTATCGATTTATTCATCCACATTTTTATCTATTTATTTACCCCCTCTATATCTATCTATCTATCTATCTATCTATCTATCTATCTATCTTTCTGTCCATTTGTCTGCCTGTCTGTCAGTGTGTATAGATATGTGTCACTGTCCCTCTCTGTCTGTCTGTCTGTCTGTTTGTCTCTCTCTCTTTCTCGATAGATAGATAGATAGATAGATAGATAGATAGACAGATAGACAGATAGATAGATAGATAGATAGAAAAGAAAGTCTGTTTCCCTGTCTCTCTCTCTCTCTCTTCTCTTTCTCGATTAGATAGATAGATAGATAGAGATAGATAGACAGACAGACAGATAGAAAGTCTGTTTCCCTGTCCCTCTTTTTGCCCCTTTCTCTCTGTCTGTCTGAGTGTCTGTCAGTCTGTCTGTCTGTCTCTCTCTGTCTCTCTGTCTCTCTGTCTCTCTCTGTCTCTCTCTCTCTCTCTCTCTCTCTCTCTGGGATTTACGGAATCTATCCCACCCCCCTAGAAACTAGACTCCTTAAACTTCGCAGATTCCATCAAAGAAACAAATTCCTTTCAAATGAAGTCCCCGCCCTTGGCCTGACTAGATGTTCCCCTCCCCCCAGCCACTCCTCCCTCTCCTCCCCTGGGATGAGGTTCTCATTACCGCCAGGTTAATTGGGTTCAATTACAAGGAGGGGGGTCCTAACAAGCCACGGGTGGTAGGCCTCTTAACCTGGTCACTGTGGTGAGTGAGACGGGTGTGAAAAGTACCGCCGTCCCCCCCCCCCCCCCCCCCCCTTCATTTTCCTACCTGGGATAAATTTATAATAATAATAATAATGATTTCTTATATAGCGCTTAATCAAACGAATTTCTCTAAGCGCTTTACAAAGTCATACTACATTCACCCTTCTCATATACAATAATACACCTTACACCCAACTACAAATACTATTACTACAATAACTAACAAATCCTAATCCTACCAATGTGACATTCACTTATTCTTCAAATATCACTACAAAAACTTAATCCTATAACGTTCAATCATACAACAAATACATATAATAGAGAACATACACATACGCTACATTTGAAAAGGCCCAGACGGCTATGAGTTAGGTTGTACCCCCCCCCTCTCCCCACAGCATTGACTAATTATGAGAAAATAGATGGGTTTTAAGTTTAGACTTGAAAGAAGAGATAGAATCTGAATGTCTGAGAGAGTCTGGCAGTCTGTTCCACGTCGCTGGAACTTGAAAAGAGGAAAGATCTTTCGCCAGTAGTAATCCTGAAGCGAGTCATTCGCAGAAGGCGGTCGTCAGCACAGGAGCGTAGTTGTCGAGAGGGGGTGTAGATTTTAAGGAGATCTGAGAGATAAGAAGGTCCATTTTCAAAGAGAGCAGAGAAAGTGAGAGTTGAGATTTTGTACGAGATACGGTTTGAGACAGATAGCCAGTGAAGAGAGTGGAGTAGAGGCGAAATGTGATCATATTTTCCTGCTCTACAGACGACTCGGGCTGCATGATTTTGGATTCGCTGTAATCTTTCTATCAGGTATTTTGGAAGGCCGGCCAAAAGTGAGTTGCAGTAATCTATTCTAGATAAGACAAATGCACAAATGAGAGGTTTTGTAGCATCTGTAGAGAGAAGGTGACGTACAGAGCTGATTCTTCTTAGTTCTAGATAGGCAGTCTTGCAAATATTTGAAACCTGTTTCTCAAAGGAGAGGGATTGGTCAAGTATGACCCCTAGACTGCGGACAGAGGTGGATACAGAGACAGTACAGTCATTGATAGTGACAGTTGAAGGCAGAGAAGGATGGTTAGGCTGTTTTGTCACGAACATGAGTTCCGTCTTGTCGTCGTTTAGTTGTAGTTTGTTGGTTGTCATCCAGTCCTTCAGGTCTGCAATGCAGCCCCGGGTCGAGAAATCAGTGAGTCAATTTCAGCAATGGGAGCCGACTGATGAAGCTGAGTATCATCAGCAAAGCTCTCATGCGACATGGCGTGACCACTGATGACGTCAGACACAGGACTAGCATACAGCACAAAAAGGATTGGCCCCAGTACAGAACCCTGAGGCACACCGTACCTAAGAGGAGAACTGTCTGAGTATCTTCCCTGTACCACACTGTCTGAGTCCGTCCAGTCAAGTAAGAGATAATCCAGTCGAGAGCTGTGTCTTTGAATCCAAAGGAAGTTTGAAGCCGTGAGAACAAAATATTATGATCGATCGTGTCAAATGCTGCGGAGAGGTCTAACATCGCTAATAAGGAAACATTCCCATCGTCAAGCCCGCAGAGGAGGTCATTGACTATATGGAGGAGTGCTGTCTCACAACTATGGCCTTGTCTGTAAGCAGATTGATGAGGATTCAAAAGGTGATTCTTTTCGAGATGTTCTAGAATTTGTTCCAAAACGATCTTCTCCAATAATTTGATAGAAATGACAAATTTGATACAGGCCGATAATTCTTTAAAACATTTTTATCTAATGAAGGTTTCTTGATCAATGGACGTACCACTGCGGACCGGAAGATTTCAGAGAAGTCAATATGAAATGAGGCAGGGAACAGTAAACAAAAAACGACAAACAGTAGGGTAACTCTTGCTCCCATAAGAAAACATAACTCCACAGAAAACACAAAGAAGAAACAAAGAAGCAAAGAAAAAAACAAAGAAACAGCATTCCTTTGGAGTAATGTTTTCTTGTGGGAGCAAGAGCTGCCCTACTTGTTTGTTGTTTAGAGAAGTCGTTAAAAAGGTGCTGTATTGGATTCATGAAGTGGACTCCTGTCAGTTTGCAAAGTGTATTTTCAACATTTTATTCATTTATTTATCTATTCATTTATTATCTATTCATCTAATTGTTTGTTTGTTTGTTTATTCATTTATTTACTTATTGATATCTTTATTTATTAATCACAAACGTATTGCTTAAATATCGTTGGATATAAAACCCGAAGAATGAACTGTTATGGAAGAGCCGAAGGAAAGTGGGTGCACCTAAAGTAACTTCGCTATATCCAGAGACACACTGTGAAGTACTTCTACATTCATTTACCTGTATTTTGGTTTTCCTCTGTCACTGCAGTACAGACTTTTCAGACTAACCTTCAAACGTGTTTGGCTGATGGTCCACGCATGGACCACGTGTTATTTGGTAGCAGATCTCTTCTCTCTCTCTCTCTCTCTCTCTCTCTCTCTCTCTCTCTCTCTCTCTCCTCTCTCCGCGTGTAATATCACTAATTATGATGAAAACACTGAAAATTCGTTCATTCATTCATTCACTCATTCATTTTCTCTCTCTCTCTCTCTCTCTCTCCTCTCTCTCTCTCTCTCTCTCAACAAGCATTTAAACAGATCGACACTATCGTTTTGAGCCCTACAGTATATATTAATGTTAACCATAATCAACAACACAGTGTCTTGCTAATTTTTTTTTCCTAACCAGAGAAGTCAAATTGAAAGAGAGAGAGAGAGAGACTCAAGATAATTTATTCATTTTAGGCCTTTGCCCCTCATGAAGGGGTGCAAGAAAATGCAATCATAGAAGTACCATAAGAACTAGACACAGATAACAAACATGAATTCAGAAACGATCTTAAGATAGCATAAGGGATCGCAGTTTAAACGCTTTAAATAGATAAATCGACAAATTTCGGACTGTTTGTTCATGAGTACATGCCAAAAGCAGTGCTAATCTGAAATGGTTTGGGTCTTTGTAATACTTCAACGGTATATACTGAGTTCTTAAGTTTTGCAGGACAGGACAACATAACACAAAATGCAATTCGCTTTCTGTCTCCTCTCTGCAAAGCTGGCACATTAAATCTTCATCTCTATGGAATCGATGACGGTAATAATGCACAGCAATTTCAGAAATACCAAGTCTAAATCTAGTAGTTACATACCTTAAATGCGTATCCAGATGAAGCAAAAGATAAGTTTTAACATTAGGCACAATGCAAAACGTCCTGTAAACATTAAATCTTTCACTATTACTAATATGATAATTCCACTCTTGCCATCTGCACGCAATTAGTCTATCTCTAAAGATTCGAGAAAATCATCAATTGCATCAACCCCTTGGTTCAACCAGACATAACCAAACCCATACATGTATAATTTACAACGAACATTTGAAGCCCAGTTTCTTTTATCACGTTCGTCCAAATAAACAACATGCGATAAGCCTTATATGGTAATCTATGCTAATCCATTCTTGTTAATTTTAACCAAAACCTAACACATTTTATAACAGAATTTATGTAAATAGGATACCTGTTCGTTTCTCCATACACCAGATCGTTTGGTGTTCGAAAATCGACGCCTAGAAAACGTTTGAGAGCGTACAAATGTACTTTTTCGCAATGTACAGCTGTATTATCCAGTCCCCATAATTCCGCACCATACTGAAGCATTGGCTGAATCTGTGAGTCGAATAATTTTAGAAGCGTGATCAGAGAATTATTTTTCAACTTATATAGTTTTTGCAAAATGCATAACAGAGCATTCTTGGCTCGGCTGGAAAGGCTATTGCACGCGGCTACAAAACTAAGCCTTGTAGAGAAGTATATTCCTAGGTATTTGTATACGTTAACAACAGGCATTCTTATTCCATTATAAGTCCATTTCTCATTAGCAGATAAATACCCCCTTTCCTAAATACAACAACATTACTTTTATTCATATTCACCTTCAAATGTAGTGCTGACGCTGCGCCATACAAACTGTTTATCTGTGTTTGCAGGCCAATAACTGTTTCTGCCAGCAAAGCTACATCATCAGCCAGTAATAATATAAACAGCTCAAAGTAATCATGTGTAATTACTGCACCATGTTTGCCTCTTCTTATAACTTCTAATGCTAATTCGTTGATAAATAAAGAGAACAATATAGGGCTGCAAACATCACCTTGTTTCACCCCACGTGTACAATTAATATACTCAGTCAATTTAACTCCACATCTGACCCTAGCTTTCACATTTATGTACATACTACGAATACATTTATACAACTTGCCTTTAATCCCATTTTTCAAAAGGATCGGCCATAACAAGCTTCTTTCTATGGAGTCAAACGCCTTTTCAAAGTCAATGAAGGCAACGTAAAGTTTACGGTTGAAACAAAACTGTTTTTGTATTAATGCTAACAAAGTAAACATATGGTCAGTTGTAGAATATCCTCTTTTAAATCCCGCTTGATGTTCGCCTGTCAAGTTATATTCTTCTATCCATTCTCTAAGTCTATTATTTATGACTGCACTATAAATTTTACTGCTAATGTCACACAAAGATATACCTCTATAATTGCTAGGATTATTTACATCGCCTTTTTTAAATAAAGGGATTATTATAGACTCTGTCCAGCTGTCGGGGAAAATTCCCTGGTCAAACAATACGTTGAAAAATTTCACAAAAAAATCAACTGTCTGATCTCCTGCATATTTCAGCATTTCCCCAATTATACCATCTGGTCCTGCAGCTTTGCCATTTTTTAATTTTCTTATTGCAACCATTACTTCTTCTCTTGATATAGGGCGGTTCACAGCTGTCATTTCCTCTTCGTCCTGATAAATGTATTCTACATCAGTGTCTGTCGTATCTACGCTTGGAGTTGCATCTATTTCAAGTAGGTCTTTAAAATGCTTAAACCAGTCATCGACAGTTAAGTTATTATGAACTTGTTTACGTTTAAAGGATATCCTATGAACAGTTTCCCAAAACTCGCTTTGACTGTTGACTGTTGAGACAAGTTTTTCCAACAACATATCATTGTACTGTTTTTCTTTTCTTTTCAACATATTCTTATATTCTCTTCTCGCAATACAGTAAGCATCACCGTCACTTTTACCCCTTGTTTTCCTGAATATCGAGAGCAAACCTTTCGCACTACTCTTACTTAATCTGCATTCCTTGTCATACCAGTCATTTTCATCCCTTTTTGACAAACAAATATTCTTTTTCATACAGCTAGCTTGTTTTCTAATACATTCATTGAACATGTTCAAAGCATCGTTACAATCATGATCAACCAAATCAATCGCACGATCGAAGAGCGACAATGTTTCCTCAGACTGCATGGCATTAGTATAAACATTCTCAAAGTCAGAGTTCCACACAAATTTTTCAGTATACTGTTGTACATCCACCAGAGCGGAAACACATACCTTGTTTGAACTCCCAGGCAATTGCATATATAACTCAACAGGTAAATGGTCTGATTCCAATCTTTCTGATACAATCAGTTTACAAGAAGAAAACAGAAGGGTTAGTAGTTCTTTAGAGACTAGAAAATAATCATTAACGCTGTTTCCTGTTTCTGATATATATGTGTAATTGCCACCAGTGTCACCATTGCAAATGCCATTAAGTATACATAAACCAAGCGCTGTACACATGTTTAACAAACATTTTCCATAAGAATTAAGTACACTGTCAGCAGATTTTCTTGCATGACCAGTGGAAACAGAATGGCTATTAAAATGATTTCCAAATAAACCATCATCAAACACATCAGGAGAAAAACTGGAAGTTCTCCCGTTTAAATCTCCTGATAAAATCACAAAAACATCATCAAACCCCGTCATACAATCAAAAATACATTCCTCAAGTGCACTTATACCGTTATCAATATCAAAATGTGTATAATAAGGTGAGCCCTCTGGTGGAACATAGGCACATGCATATATGACATCTGCTGTTAAACCAAAAAGACTTTTATCAATCAGAAACAAGAGAACATTTGGCGAATTAATCTTGACTTCTTGAATATAAAACATAATTTCATTTCGAATAAGACACAGTATGCCACCTGACATTCTTCCTTTTTTAGTGAATTTAATGGTTGGCTTGGAAAAAAATAGTATAACCTGGAAATGTGACATATTGGATATCATCTACAAACGTTTCTACTAGACATACGACATCAAATTTAAACAAATAAGACATGAAATCTCTGTTATTCACCTTGGACAGTAGACCATTTACATTCCAATGTATAAACGAAAGAGAAGTCTCGCATTTTCTAGAACCATCACTAACATTGCATAATATGCCACTATTCGTACACTGTCGTCCATTCTGAGATCTTAAAGATTGATTTTTGTCTTGTTTGATCGATGGAACATTGTTATAAGTTGTACGCCTTTCCTTGCCATTTTCCTTGTGAGATGTCCCCTCATTTAAACCACAAACAATAACATCTGACAGTACATAACGCTCTGGTTCTTGGAAATGACCGTCAACAGTTCTCTTTTTGTCCGTGCAATCCATTGTATTATCCATTCTATTATGTGACGAGTCTACATCGCACGTGTTTGTACAAAAATCATTACATATAATAGATACGATACCAGAACTCGAAAAAGTATTATTTAACATCCCATCATCTATTGTCACCCCCCTCCCCTGTACCTCAACCAATCCAATATTTACATTGTGAACCGCTTCTTTACTCACTGCGCGTACGTGCCTGACCTCTGTACAAGCCGTCCATTCCACACGGTTGTCACGCACCCTCCTGTCATAAACTGCCGGTGTCAAGCTGGGCAGGCCACACCCCTATTCACACTCCCTAAGATTTTGTCCCTCAAGATAAAACTTTTTTCCCTCGATGAGGAGGTGGTCGAATATCATTGAAGCCCGTTTCCCTCCCCTCTGGCTTTCTTCAGAAAAGGGTATAGTAATCGTCGCACATTTCTGACACGGAGAGAAAAATCCTCACTTACAAACACTTCACTGCCCTTCAATTTATGTTTGGCCTTAAGAATTTTTTCTTTGTCTTTGTAGAAAGTGCAGCGGGTGATGATCGGTGAGTTAGGCTTGGAATTTAGACGATGTACGCGGTCAAACTGGAAGTCACCTGTCAGTCCAAGTTTGTCCACAATCACATCACTGATCAGTCCTTCACAGTCTGACTGTGTTTCGTTCTGCGCACGAGGAAGTCCATAGAAAACAAGATTGTTCCTCTTCGAGCGACCTTCCAGATCGTCAGTTTTCCGTTCGTTTTCTTCCATCCTCTTCTTCAACGCGTCGTTCTCCCGTCGAAGATCGGACACTTCATCCTTCAGGGACTTCACCTCCTCTTGTAGTGCAGCGTGACCATCCCGAATGTCTTTCATATCATCTTTGATGTCGCTAATAATGTCTTTCATATTTCTAATGTCTTGGTTCATGTTATCAAATTTTTCACTTAAAGTCTGCATCATGGACATCAAATTTTGCATGGTCGGTTCAGGAAGCGAAGTAGAACTGGTAGTAACGGTTCCCGATTTCTCAGCGCTGGGACTTCGAGTTCCGCTGGTTATGCTGGTTTGCCGAAAGCTGTCCTTCCGATGCCCAGGGTTGGTGGTCCGAGGTCCGGGTTCTGTTCAATGTCGCCGCATTGAAGTAGAAACCCCCCCAGAACAAGTATGTGAGGAGGCAGCCTATTATGACACCGCCTGTCAGCGACTTCACTTTCAATGTCCTCTGAAACATGGCGACATATTTGCTGGCCCTTTCACTCATAAACTTGATAAATGTTGGCAGAAAACAACCACATTTTGATCGAAAGTCCAGCTGTGATGACGGCATGATCCTTCATAGAGATGTCTGCCAATTCCAAGGATCGGACACTGTCAAATTACTGCGTAATTACACAATTTGTACAGAGCTCATTACCAACACGTCCGTCGCCTCCGAATTCAGTTCATGCCCCCCGAGAGAGAGAGAGAGAGAGAGAGAGAGAGAGAGAGAGAGAGAGAGAGAGAGAGAGAGAGAGAGAAGGAGAGAGAGAGAGGGGGGGGAGCGGCACTGGGAACAAAGAGGGAGGAGGAAAGAGAGGCAGCTGGCAATGCGTTCTTGGAAGTACATTTTCGCCTCATATTCGTTTCATTTCTCCAGTATATTCAGCTTGCCGACGTCTTCGGGGGATTTTTTTTTTTTTTTTCATGAAGGGACAGTTGGATTACAAACCCCATTTAATGAATCAGTAGATTAATGAAACAATGAATACATACCCTAAAACAGAAAAAAAAGTGATTCTCCCGGCCACGCTTCTAAGTGCTAACAAAAGTAAATTCTGGTAATGGATATGGGCTTTCCTGTTTGGTTTATTTTTGTTGTTGTTTGTTGTTGTTTGGTTGGCTGGTTGGTTGGTTGGTTGGTTTTTGTTTTTTGTTTTTGTTGTTGTTGTTGGTTTTTTTTTTTTTTTTTTTTTTTTTTGGGGGGGGGGGGCTAGGGAAGAGGGATGAGGGATGGCAGGAATAGGAGGAAGGGGGGGGGGGGGGAGGGGGTCGAGGCAAACTTGAGGGAGTGGGTGGTGTTGGAAGTGGGGGCTGTCCTGCAGGATTTCCATTACAAGTGGGCTGGTCACTCACACCAGGAAGCCAAAACATCTTAACCAATTAACCCTCCCCCCCCCCCCAGTTCCTACCATCCCTCTCCACCCACACCCTCTCCATCGACTCCAGGCCCTTATGGGTAAGTGACAGATTCCATCCAAAATTGCGCGCACTGCGGCAGACCACGTTGTATTGGTGGGAGAAGCTGGTCTGATTGCTTGATGCCTTTCGATCCTGTCACTTCGCGTCAGTTTACTTTCTCACGAAGCGTGGAAAGTGGCAAAGTCACTGACCCAGACGAAGAATCCGGCGCGAGAGTCGTTTCCCCTTTGCCGCGTGCACGGAATTGGCGGGATGGAGAGGAGAAGGCTGCACACCAAGAATTGATGCGCCAAGGCCTTGCATAAGGAGTCGAGTATTTATAGACTGGCGCAATTAGATTGTTTTGGGAATTTGTAATGCACCAAAACCTTCCTAAACGATAAGTCTCCTCTGAAAAACGTAGACAAACAAATCAGATTGTCTACCTGCAAAGTGAGACGACTGCAGGCGGAAATCTAAACAAATCTTAAATAAATGTTAGCGAACCGCCAAGAGAATCGTGGACAAACGAGTCACAAGACAAAACACAACGCGTTTCGACCTTTTAGGTCTTCTTCAGGCAAGACAAAAACAAATAATACAACGAAAATGAACGAATTTGGTACTCAGCTTCGATCTCTTCACTCTTCAGCGCAAGGATGCCAGGCGTTGAATGATTCAATGCCTGGCATCCTTGCGCTGAAGAGTGAAGAGATCGAAGCTGAGTACCAAATTCGTTCATTTTCGTTGTATTATTTGTTTTTGTCTTGCCTGAAGAAGACCTAAAAGGTCGAAACGCGTTGTGTTTTGTCTTGTGACTCGTTTGTCCACGATTCTCTTGGCAGATTGTCTACGTTTTTCGGCGAAGCCTTATCAATACCTTTTCAAATTTGTTTAGATTTCCGCCTGCAGTCGCCCCATTTTGCAACTAGATCTTGCTTAAGGAGTCGAGTATTTGTAGACTGGCGCAATTAGATTGTTTTGAGAATTTGTATTGTGTCTGAAAGTTGATTCTCCTCATTTTCTTTCACAATGGTCATCAAGGTACAAGCCAGGTAGTGTTCCAAGCAGACCGATTAAAATCAAAGGAATGGGACTGTTTGGGGGCTACCACTTGGTGCAAAGATAGGGTCACGGGTGAGTACAAAGCCTCGAAACGTGACGTCAGCTATGGGGAAGGTCCTGAATTTGAAGATTGTGATTTAATCGGTGAAAATCCCCCAAAACAAGGGGGGGGGGGGGGGGGGGGATTGGTTGGCATTTTTTTTTTTAATCGTTTATCAGTTTAACACTAAACGCTGGCTCAAATTCATGGTAGGCCTCAAAACGCTTACATGGATTATAAAGCGTTTTGGTGCAAAACCCGAATTGTGGCGTGTGCCCACAGGGGGAAGGGGGGGGGGGAGGGGGGAGAAAGGGTGGGTACGGGCTAGGAAGAGAGAGTTGCTTACCTTGACTTGACGTCAGATCTGCGGTTGATTGCCTGGAGGTAACGCCTGTCAAGCGAGGGGAGATGGGGGGGGGGGGGGGGGGGGGGGGGGGGGGGGGGGGGGGGGGTTAACGTGCTGACGCCGGCGTGCGCGCACTAGGTGAACTTGGCTTGTCGTGGCCTGCCCCGTTGTCTGTATGTTTATTCTTATGTCTGGCGCAGCGCTCATGACAAGATGCCCTCACTGAGTGAAGTTGTGTGTGTGTTTTGGTGTGTGTGTGTGTGTGTGGTGCGTGCGTGCGTGCGTGCGTGCGTGCGTGCTGTGTGTGTGTGTGTGTGTGTGTGTGTGTTTTCGCGTGCGCGCGCGCATGTGTATGTGCATGTGTATGAATGCGAGACAGAAAGACTTTAATATATCTCTTTATATACTTGCCTTTAATTTCTTCTTCACTTTTGTTTGTTTGTCTGTCTCTTAGAGACATTTTAAAATAGAATATCTATATCAATGGTTTCCATAATTATATGCTACTTTCTTTGTTGTTAATTGTTGTTGTTGTACTTTAAATTGCTTTTCATTTGCAATGCTTTTACCATTAAAAAAATTCCTTGTCAGTGTCATTGTCATTGTGGTCGGTGAATGACGCAAAACTTTCCTACCAATCCGAACAACGATGACAGAATTAGGCGAATCATGCCCCCCCCCCCCCCTCCCCAATACACACACACCATACGCACACACACACAAACATGCTTACACATACAAACGCTCGCACGCACAAACACAGGCATACATGGCGCGCGCGCGCGCACACACACACAACACACACACAACACACACACACACGCGCGCGCGCGCGCGCGGGGGGGGGGGGGGGGGGGGGCGGGGGGGGGAGCGCGCGCGCGCTCACGCACACACGCATGGCGCACTCATACATGCACGCATGCTCGCACGCGGGCGAGCATCGCCTACCCGACCTTATAGATAGATAGTATATAACTTAAACTCCAGATAAAATCACTCGCTCACTGCTGAGGGCGCCACCACGTCCGTCCAACGACAAGCCCCCACGGACTCGCCAATACCAGTGACCCCGACGGAATCAAAGGCCACCGGCGTGGAGAGGACATCGACACTGAGGTCACCATGACAGCAGGGCATGAAGGGCCACAGAATTTTACGACTTTTTTTTTTGCTGATCGATGAGAATGAGGATGTGAAGATGATGCTACGGATTCCCTTGGTTGAACAGCAGAACTGTACTCTAGCTTGCTTTCATATATTCCTGGCGTCAACCAGGCCCAAGAGATACAGACACCTGCAGTGTTAGTCAGAAAATTTGAGCAACACTCTCAGAGACGCATCCTTGAGTGGATGAAAGTCGACTGTGTGGTCCCAGTCTTTCCAATGGAAACCGTAGCAAACTCAACTCTGGGTAGGAGCCGGTCGGAGCAGAAAAATCCCACATGACTGTGATGGGAATCGAACCCGCGACCTCCCAACCGGAGTCCGCGACGCTAACCACTTCGCAACGGCGGCTGGTCAATGACTATTTCATTGTGTCAAAACATTTTATATCATTGCTGCAGTCACTGAATGTTGCTTAAAAAAAATTGTCAAACCACATGCCTGTGGAATTGTGTGTTGGTATATCAAAAGAAACAGTTCCATGTTCACACATTAGAGCAAAACCATTTGCACTGGAAAAATACGTTTGGAATTCTGATTCGAGGGATGAATTTCTTGCAAGGTTTGGAAACAGAAGAGACAAAGATTTGTTTTCAATGAGTCACTGATTTGATTGATCATGATATCAATGCGTGTCTTCAAAAGTTTAATGAGGGAATTTAAAATACCCAACAACGCGAGAAAGAAACGTGTAATTGTAGGAAAAGAAAGAAAGCCGATTTGGTTTTACCTAGAGTGTAAAGAAAGTAGAAGAGTTAGTCGGCAATTTCTAAGAACATTTAATAGAACAAATGATATCGAAGACAGAAAAACATGTACTCAGAAACACAGACAATTTTAAAATCTTTTTAAAATGAAAAGCGCTGAACATCGAACTGTCATTGAATCCGACATGAAACAATTCATGGTCCAAAGGCATTTTAGGGAAAACTCAAATGGCATATAACAAGAAGTTCTCTACACAATACAACAACCAAGGAGGAATGGTATAATCGTTTTCCAGAGTCTTTAATTCACATTATATTGAAAATGAGGCCGAAGATGATGATAGCAACTGTGAAGGCCTTTGCATATACGTCGATTATTATTAACATGTTTGCTGTGTCTGCATTGTTTATTCCTTGCATATTTTGTGCATGTTTCTTCTTCATGATGATGATGACGATGATGATTTTTATTCATGAAACTCTCTCTCTCTCTCTCTCTCTCTTCTAATTCATGTTCTCTGTCCGTCTGTCTGACTGTCAGCTCTCTCTCTCTCTCTCTCTCTCTCTCTCTCTCTCTCTCTCTCTCTCTCTCTTAATTCCCGTACTCTCTCTCTCTCATAATATCTGTACTATGTCTCTCATTATTCCTGTGCTCTCTCTCTCTCTCTCCTCTCTCTCTCTTCTCTCTCTCTCTCTCTCCTCTCTCTCTCTCTCTCTCTCTCTCCCGTTTGGCCACAGACAGACTGATCACGGAGGAGACGCTGACCAGTCTCATCAAGGCTGATGTCCAGAAGAGATTGCAGTCAGTGGTCAGCGGTCAGCGGGAGACCAAGCGGAGTTTCCGCCCCCCTCCCCCCACTTCGCTCCCCACCCCACCCCCACCCCCATCCAGCCCCCTCTGGACACGGATGTCCGGCAGACTGCAAGTCTGGAATCAAAGACTGACCGCTGCCCTGTCAATTCTGATTTGACCCTCTCTCTCTCTCTGCTTCCTTGGGGAGAGCGGTGGTAGGGAGGGGAGGGAGGGTGGTGGTGGTAAGTGATGGTGCGGGGGGGGGGGGGGGTGAGGGACAGGTTGGAAGGGGATGGGGGGGTGGGATGGGGTGGCGAGTTGGAGTAGAGAGGGTTGGGTGGGGGTTGAGTGAAGGGGGGGGGGGGGGGGCATTGAGGTGAGATACTGCGAGGAAGAGAGTTTGATCAGAGACTGTGGGAGGGTAGCTAGCTGCTTTTCTTCCCAACACGTTCTCTGGTTGGATGTTTCTGGCCAGGGTGGGTGAATGAGTGACAGGAGAAATTACAGGAAGGAGGGGGAGGGGGGAAGGGGAGGGTGCTGGTGGCGGGAAGAGTGGGGAAAGGGGGAGAGGGGAGGGTGTGGGGTGGAACAAGTTTGTATGGATGTTGAAAGGCGGGAAGGGGGGGGGGGGAGGATGTGTGGGATGTGGAGGTCAAGAAAGCTACGCCATGGGTCTAGTTGTATCCCCCCCCCCTCCCCACCCCCGACTTCTTTTTTTCAGTTCTGGGTGAGAGTGTGGGAGAAAAGTGGGATGAGAGTTGGGGTGAGGAAGGGGGGGGGGGGGGAGGGAGGGAGTGCATTGATGAAGGGGTGGGGGGAAGGGAGGCGACCGAAAGTGTATGCTATGACCAGCACTGACTGACCACAAAACAGCTGACCAACGGGTAGGATAGCGGAATCATGTGCGCGTTTTGATGTTGCTAACTCTACAGTTCTCTGGTCTTCGTCCGGTACCCTTTCTCGGTTTGTCTGCCCGTCTGTCTGTCTCTGTCTCTTTCTCTCCTCCCCCCTCTCTCCCTTCTCTCTCTGTCTGTCTCTGTGTCTCTCTTTTTCTCTCTCTCTCCTTCTCTCTCTCTCTCTCTCTCTCTCTCTCTTTCTCTCTCTCTCTCTCTCTCTCTCTCTCTCTTTCTTCTCTCTCTCCTCTCTTTCTCTTCTCTCCTCTCTTTCTCTCTTCTCTCTTTCTCTCTCTCTCTCTCTCTTCCTCTCTCTCTCTCTCTCTCTCCTCTCTCTTCTCTTTCTCTCTCTCTCTTTCTCTCTTCTTTTCTCTCTCTCTTCTCTCTCTCTCTCTCTTTCCTCTCTCTCTCTTCTTTCTCTCTCTCTCTCTCCTTCTCTCTCTCTCTCTCTTTCTCCTCTCTCTCTCTCTCTCTCTTCTCTCTCTCCTTCTTCTCTCTCTCCCCCCCTCTCTCTCTTCTCGATTTCTTTCTCTCTGTCTCTGTCTGGTCTGTCCTGTCTGTCTGTCTTTGTCTGTCGTCTTCTGCTCTGTCTGTCTGTCTGTCTGTCTGTCTGCTCTCTCTCTCTCTCTCTCCTCTCTCTCTCTCTCTCTCTCTCTCTCCTCTCTCTCCTTCAATTTTTGCTGTCTTCTCACCCGGTCACCGTGAGGGTCGTTCACAGACGGATCAATTATTTGTCAGGAAGTGAAGCCACGTGACTCTTCGGATCGATCTGATTGGTGACGACTGGATTGTACAGGAAGAGAGTGGCAGTCTTCCGCTCCTTGTGAAGAAGTGGTGAAGACAGACGACAGTTCAGACAGACATGATGTGGTGAGGGCAGGTGACAGTTCAGACAGACATGATGTGGTGAGGGCAGGTGACAGTTCAGACAGACATGATGTGGTGAAGACAGGTGACAGTTCAGACATGATGTGGTGAAGACAGGTGACAGTTCAGACAGACATGATGTGGTGAGGGCAGGTGACAGTTCAGACAGACATGATGTGGTGAAGGACAGGTGACAGTTCAGACATGATGTGGTGAAGACAGGTGACAGTTCAGACAGACATGATGTGGTGAAGACAGGTGACAGTTCCGACAGACATGATGTGGTGAAGGGAGGTGACAGTTCAGACAGACATGATGTGGTGAAGGACAGGTGACAGTTCAGACATGATGTGGTGAAGGACAGGTGACAGTTCAGACAGACATGATGTGGTGAAGGGCAGGTGACAGTTCAGACAGACATGATGTGGTGAAGACAGGTGACAGTTCAGACATGATGTGGTGAAGACAGGTGACAGTTCAGACAGACATGATGTGGTGAAGGCAGGTGACAGTTCAGACATGATGTGGTGAAGACAGGTGACAGTTCAAGACATGATGTGTGAAGGACAGGTGACAGTTCAGACATGATGTGGTGAAGGCAGGTGACAGTTCAGACAGACATGATGTGGTGAAGACAGGTGACAGTTCGACAGACATGATGTGTGAAGACAGGTGACAGTTCAGACAGACATGATGTGGTGAAGACAGGTGACAGTTCAGACATGATGTGGTGAAGACAGGTGACAGTTCGACAGACATGATGTGGTGAAGGCAGGTGACAGTTCAGACAGACATGATGTGGTGAAGACAGGTGACAGTTCAGACAGACCATGATGTGGTGAAGGCAGGTGACAGTTCAGACAGACATGATGTGGTGAAGGCAGGTGACAGTTCAGGACATGATGTGGTGAAGGCAGGTGACAGTTCAGACAGAATGATGTGGTGAAGACAGGTGACAGTTCGACAGACATGATGTGGTGAAGGCAGGTGACAGTTCAGACAGACATGATGTGGTGAGGGACAGGTGACAGTTCAGACAGACATGATGTGGTGAAGACAGGTGACAGTTCAGACAGACATGATGTGGTGAAGGCAGGTGAAGTTCAGACATGATGTGGTGAAGGCAGGTGACAGTTCAGACAGAACATGATGTGGTGAGGGCAGGTGACAGTTCAGACAGACATGATGTGGTGAAGACAGGTGACAGTTCAGACAGACATGATATGGTGAAGACAGGTGACAGTTCAGACAGCATGATGTGGTGAAGACAGGTGACAGTTCAGACAGACATGATGTGGTGAAGGCAGGTGACAGTTCACACAGACATGATGTGGTGAAGGACAGGTGACAGTTCAGACAGACATGATGTGGTGAAGACAGGTGACAGTTCAGACAGACATGATGTGGTGAAGACAGGTGACAGTTCAGACAGACATGATGTGGTGAAGCAGGACGACAGTTCAGACAGACATGATGTGGTGAAGGCAGGTGACAGTTCAGACAGACATGATGTGGTGAAGAGCAGGTGACAGTTCAGACAGAATGATGTGGTGAAGACAGGTGACAGTTCAGACAGACATGATGTGGTGAAGACAGGTGACAGTTCAGACAGAAATGATATGGTGAAGACAGGTGACAGTTCAGACAGACATGATGTGGTGAAGACAGTGACAGTTCAGACAGACATGATGTGGTGAAGGCAGGTGACAGTTCAGACAGACATGATGTGGTGAAGACAGGTGACAGTTCAGACAGACATGATGTGGTGAAGACAGGTGACAGTTCAGACAGACATGATGTGGTGAAGACAGGTGACAGTTCAGACATGATGTGGTGAAGACAGGTGACATTCAGACAGACATGATGTGGTGAGGGCAGGTGACAGTTCAGACAGAAATGATGTGGTGAAGACAGGTGACAGTTCAGACATGATGTAGTGAAGACAGGTGACAGTTCAGACAGACATGATGTGGTGAAGGCAGGTGACAGTTCAGACATGATGTGGTGAAGACAGGTGACAGTTCAAACATGATGTAGTGAAGACAGGTGACAGTTCAGACATGATGTGGTGAAGGCAGGTGACAGTTCAGACAGACATGATGTGGTGAAGGCTGGTGACAGTTCAGACAGACATGATGTAGTGAAGACAGGTGACAGTTCAGACAGACATGATGTGGTGAAGACAGGTGACAGTTCAGACATGATGTGGTGAAGACAGGTGACAGTTCAGACAGACATGATGTGGTGAAGGCAGGTGACAGTTCAGACAGACATGATGTGGTGAAGACAGGTGACAGTTCAGACAGACATGATGTGGTAAAGACAGGTGACAGTTCAGACAGACATGATGTGGTGAAGACAGGTGGCAGTTCAGACAGACATGATGTGGTGAAGACAGGTGACAGTTCAGACATGATGTGGTGAAGGCAGGTGACAGTTCAGACATGATGTGGTGAAGGCAGGTGACAGTTCAGACATGATGTGGTGAAGGCAGGTGATAGTTCAGACAGACATAATGTGGTGAAGACAGGTGACAGTTCAGACATGATGTGGTGAAGACAGGTGACAGTTCAGACAGTCATGATGTGGTGAAGGCAGGTGACAGTTCAGACAGACATGATGTGGTGAAGACAGGTGACAGTTCAGACAGACATGATGTGGTAAAGACAGGTGACAGTTCAGACAGACATGATGTGGTGAAGACAGGTGACAGTTCAGACAGACATGACTGATCTGGTTCTGACGAGGGACAGAGGCACCAGGTGGACAATGTCTGTGAGGTTTGAAAAGGAGATGGGGAGCAGATGGTGTCTGTGTGTGTGTGTGTGTGTGGTGTGTGTGTGTGTGTGCGCGCGCGCGCGTGCGTGCGTGTGTGTTTGCGTGTGTGTGTGTATGTGTGTGTGTGTGTGTGTGTGTGTGTGTGTGTGTGTTGGGGGGGGGGGGGGGGTTAAAGGAAAAGCCTGGTGGACGTGATTAGACCCGTGGAGAACTATGAAAAATGAAAGACAAATGAGATTTCAACATTTTGAAAAAAAGAGAGTGTGAGAAAGAGGGAAGGAATAATAGACAGATAGATAGACATATAGCAATCACACACACACACACATACGCGCGCGCGCACACACACACACACACACACACACACACACACACACACACACACACACACACACAACACAAGAGTTGTTGTTATTGTTGTTGATGTTCCTATTCTTTGCTTTTTCTTTCTTTCTTTTTGTCTTTTTATGTTTTAGTTTTTCTGTTTTTTTATTTTTAGTTTTTATCCTTTTTTTTTGGGGGGGGGGGGTGCAGGGGGGGGGGAGGGGGGGGGGAAGGTTCGTTTAAGAATCTTATGAATTATGCATGAATTCTTAGATTGTTTCCGTGTTTCTCATAAACCTTTTTCAGAATGCTGTAAGTGGCTGTATACCCAGACACTCTTCAGACAATCAGAACTTGCGTGTTAACTGTTCTTCCTGATAGAAATTGTATGGCTTTTATATCATCGTCCGTGCACGTATCTTCTGTCCAAATATGAATTCTTGATTTTAAACGACAAAGAATTAAGCAAGCAGACAAAACATAAGATAAACCTTTTCGGTATGATATGGCTGTGAGCACATCCATACTTTATAAGAAACAATTCCGTCAAAAAGCATGGGTGTGTGCACATCCACAAAACACAGAAATCGTTAATTCCTCAATTTTACTGTATAAGAAGTATGGTTGCACAAGTATCCAAACCTTTCAGAAATGGATAATCAATGTGTGATCAACATTATTGGATGTACGCTCACTGAGATTTTTATTTAGAGAGAAAAAAAATTAACTCATTTCTATCTGCGTGAGCGTGCTGCTTTTATTCTTGCTTAATTTTAATTGCCTTTTGTATCCGTTCCTTGTGTCGCAGTTTGAGTTATCTACTGAATTTATTAAGTTTGAAAAACAAAAAGTTCGAAATTTCCATACAATCTTACAATTCATCATTTTTCTTCGAGTTAGTTTCAAAGCGAGGAGACTACAGAAGGAAAATTAAAAGAAATTTTCAAAAGAATTTATAGTTAATCCGCCAGACAAGGGAGACAAACAAATTACAAGACAGCACACGACGCGTTTCGACCTCTTAGGTCTTCTTTAAGCAAGATAAACAACACTCAGGACAATGAAAATGGTCAGTAGAAATGTTCGTATTCGTTGTCCTAATGATTGTTTATCTTGCCTGAAGAAGTCCTCAGAGGTCGAAACGCGTCATGTTTTGTCTTGTAATTGTTGTGTGGCGGATTTATTATGATTTTTTGAAACTTTTCCTACGAGACTGCCGCTTTCCTCGTAATTGTTTCAACGATCGATAACTGCTGACCCTGGTAATACACAGAGACTTGTATCTTTTGCAATTGATAGGAACTAGATTCTATCATTTCTGTTTGTCTGAACCATTCAGTAACACTCAAATGTTTTCAGTAGAAATTCTTTCACATTTTGCTCTGTACACAGAGAAAGTAAGCCTTTCGCATTCCCCACGAAAAATGTAACAAAACGTTACCATTATTTTGTTCGTGCTTCATGCACAAAGAAAAACTATATATCCATGTTATTGCTATATTTTTTCAAAGCCGCTTTATCGTTTATGTTGAATCACTAAACCGCGAATGAAATGCAGCCCAATAAAAATGAATTCCCCGGATAGATTGAAAAAGCTGCATGCATTTTTTAAGAGACTATGATAGGGGAGGGGGAGGGGTGGCAGAGATTCCACTGGGGACGGGGGAAGGGCATGGGGCAGTGGGAGGGGTGAGAGAGAGAGAGAGAGAGAGAGAGAGAGAGAGAGAGAGAGAGAGAGAGAGAGAGAGAGAGAGAGAGAGAGAGAGAGAATTATCGTCGTTATCATCATCATTTCATCATAGTCATCGTGATTTATCAATCATCATCATCATCATCATCATATCATCATCATCGTTATCGTCATCTAAAATGAAAAACAAAATGAAAATGTAGGCTTATGTTTGATATACACAAGAAATCATCATCATTCATCATCATCATCATCATCATCATCATCTAATATGAATGAAAAAAAAGTGGAAATGTAGGCCTATGTTTGATACACACAAAAATATCATCATCATCATCATCCATCATCAATCATCATCATAACTAATTTATTTTAAATGAAAACAGTGGAAATGTCAGCCGACATTAATTTTGATATACGGGAGAAATCATCGACATTTCCCAGGCAAAATGCTGACGTGAGGAAACTTTCAATCAGAAGAGTTAATGCTCACATCAGGAAACTCCTTCAATCAGCAGAGTTAATGCTGACGTCAGGAAACTCTTTCAATCAGCAGAGTTAATGCTGACGTCTGTTAACTCTTTCAATCAGCAGAGTTAATGCTGACGTCAGGAAACCTTCAATCAGCAGAGTTAATGCTGACGTCAGGAAACTCTTTAAACCAGCAGTGTTAATGCTGACGTCAGGAAACTCTTTCAGTCAGCAGTGTTAATGCTGACGTCAGGAAACTATGTCAATCAGTAGACTTAATGCTGACGTCAGGAAACTCTTTCAATCAGCAGAGTTAATGCTGGCGTCAGGAAACTCTTTCAATCAACAGTGTTAATGCTGACGTCAGGAAACTCAATCAGCAGAGTTAATGTTGACGTCAGAAAACTCTTTCAATCAGCAGAGTTAATTGTGCCGCCGGGAAACGTTTCTATCAGCAGAGTTAATGCTGACGTCAGCAAACTCTTTCAATCAGCAGAGTTAATGCTGTCATAAGCAAACTCTGTCTATGAGCAGTGTTAATGCTGACATCAGGAAACTCTTTCAATCAGCAGAGTTAATGCTGACCTAAGCAAACTCGGTCAATCAGCAGTGTTAATGCTGACATCAGGAAACTCTTTC
>CM065746.1:5872804-5877804 GCA_033310375.1 Conus canariensis
TACACAGTTAAGTGCCGAACTCAAAAACAAATAATAAGGCGTGCTAGTACTCTCCTAGGTCCAGAGGCATGCTAGTACTTCCCAGGTCCAAACTCAAAGGAATAGGGATTAATTCTTTGCATCAGCGCCCATCTTGCTGCGAATTCCAGGTGATAAATGATTGGCATTTTTGATTTTCGTTTTCATTTTGTTGTTCATCTTGCCTGAAGAAGATCTAAGAGGTCGAAACGCGTCGCGTTTTGTCTTGAATTTGTTTGTCCCTGTTGTCTGACGAATTAACGTCAATTTCCTTTTAAAATTGGTTTCAGTTTCTGCGTACAGTCACCTCACTTTGAAACTATCAAAGGAGAAAGGGAAATGTTAGTAGACATACTCGTACGCCATTATCTCCAATCTCCAAGGCAGAGGGGTAAGTGGCAGGAGATACACAGAGACACCCTTAGCTCCTAGCACATAGACACAGGATCAGTACGTGGCGTTGAGAAGACTACTACGGTCCTGACTCTAACTTCACACTCGGGAAGTTCAGTCACAGTATTGATACTCCTCTACGCCTTCAGCTGCAAGTCCATTGAACAAGGTGAAGTTGCAAAAGGCACGTTAGTTAGTACGTCCATAACTCTGGATCCAAAGGAAATAATTTAAATGACAGTATGTATACTGGCAGATCATAGTTCCAAAATCAAAGGAGATAATTAAAACGACAGTACGTCCATACAAATTCAAAGGGAATGAGTTCAATTGCAGTTTGTAAACTGGTACGTCCATGGATTCAAATAAAAAAAAGAAAAATTACATTATATATACTGGTAAGCCCTTAGCTTCAAAAATCAAAGACGGAGTGTTGGATGGCAATGGGCAATCTGACACACCGTTACCTTCACATTCAAAGGCAAAATGCTAAGCGGCAACAGGCATACTGTCTCGCTCTTAGCTTCTAATACAAAAGAAGGAGATTAACTGACAGTACTTATACTGGTACTCCGTTAGCTGCCAAAAAGGAGGTTAAGGGACAGGTCAATTTAAGCTCCAATATAGAGGGCAGGCAGTAAAATAGGCGAAGGCAAGCTAGTACTCTCTTAGCTTCATTGTCAAAGAAAGGAGATAAAATCACAGCATGGATACCACGTATGCCTTTAGTACAAACGCACTGGTGATCAAGTGATAGTATGCCAATTGACGCATCTTTTGCTCCAAATGCAAGGGAAGTGGTGTTCGTTTCAACTAGAATGTTCTCTGTTCCAGACTCAAAAGGAAGTGATTAAATGGCTGTGTCATCATCTATCACCTACCACCTATCCCGGAGTCTGGAGACCGTTAGGGCGCCACAGAAGACTTCGCAGCCAGCTTCCTCCACTTCTCCCGATTATGAGACGCTCTTTGCCTATCTAGAATGACAGAAACATCCCAGTCCGTTCCAAGATCAGATTTGATGCGCTCCCTGGTCATTGCCATATTTCTCTATGCCTGTGAGACATGGACTCTGACAGCTGAACTTGAGAGAAGGATTCAGGCATTAGAGATGAGATGCTTCCGCAAGATCCTTGGCATCTCATACCAAGACCACACTATCAACATGAAGGTCCAGACCAGAGTAAGGCAAGCCACTGGACCATGCAAAGATCTGTTGTCCAAAGTGAAAAGAAGGAAAATGAGATGGTATGGTCATGTATCAAGATCAACAGGACTTGCCAGGAGGAGGCAGAAGGAGAGGAAGACAGAGAAAGAGATGGGGGGACAACATCAGTGCATGGACTGGCCTCACACTCAGTAAATGGTAACATGTGCACTGACAATTCCCTCAGTTCAACCAAAGGGATATCAAATGGCAGTAGGCGGACATAATGATGCGTTCTTTATTTCCTACGCAAAAAAGGACGAAAGCTAGGTAGCAGAAGGCATACAGGTATGACTTTAACTTCTACATCAAAGGAAAACGACTACATAGCAAGTTACGTTCTTAGCTCCAAACTGGAAAACAAAAGTTGATTTCAAAGTGAGATGACTGCAGGAGGACATTGAAACAGTTTTCAAAGGAATTGAAAGTGAACCCGCCAGATGACAGGGACAAACAAATTGCAAGACAAAACACTTTTGTTTTGTCTTGTTATTTATTTGTCTCTGTTACCTGGCGCATTTACTTTCAATTCCTTTTTTAAAATTCGAAGACAGCAGTGAAGTTTCATTAGGCATGTCGGCCCATCCTTAGCTGCACAGCCGAAGACAGGAAACTGAGTGGCAGCTGGCATGCTGGGACATCTGCTACTCCAAACTCAAAGACTGGAGATGTAGTGCCCCTACATGGCATGCCATTACATCCGAAGTTCCAGAATCAAAGGCAAGAGAAAACGAGTGGCAGCTGGCTCGCCGGTACTGTCCCCAGCTTCAAAGTCTTCAAAGACAGGAGAGTGAGTGGTTGTTGGCATAGCCAACAAATCGTTTGCTCCAAACTCCGAAGGCAGATTTTACATCGCAGAGGTCACACTACCTGATCTGTACTCTTCACTCCAAACTCCAAAGGCAGATTTTACACCTCAGAGGTCCTGCTACTTGATCTTTGCCTCCCAACTCAAAGGAAGAAGCTGAAGCAGCAGTTAGCACATTCACAGCAAAAGGCAGAATCGTTATGGATTGGCAGCATGTCAAATAAGGCGAGTCTGAAAAAAAAGAGGCCGAAAAACGCGGATCTTTTGTTTTTAATGACAAAAAGAGCGAAAGCTCAAGGGTCCTGCATTTTTATTAATTACTTTCTTTCCTTATTGATTTATGTTCTTGTTTATTTATTTATAAATGTATGAATTCATTTATTATTTATGTATTGATTTATTTATCTATATATTCATCTATTTATTTACTTACCTTATCAATTCTTTTAATACCCGAACTTCCCATTGTGCTTATATGTGTACGTATTTTACAGTGTTTCGTTTTACACAATAAGGTCAATGTGCAAGATATATTGTACAAAGCATCATAGGGAAGATTACTTTCGTACCAGCCCCACCAGACAAAACGTTTCTTTCCGCATAAAGGGCAGAAGACTGGACTACACATAATACTGAGATTGCTCTTTGATGGCAGTAATAACACCTCATGCAGTTCGATTTCAAGCAAACAGCTTCAATAGACAGACGGGAAGAAACTTATGTTTGGAAGGGGTGTACGAAAGGAAATGGAGGCAGGTGATTCAGTTTAAACAAATATGTTCTGCTCAACAACAACAACAAAATGTTCGCACTTGTGGACAATGAATTTGTTTGTGAATTTGTTTGTGTGTGTTAAGTCTGACGTTTTAAATTCAAGCTATTCGTATTTAATAATAATAATGTCTTTGAGGATACTCAGAAGATTTTAAAAAAGAAAAACAGAACAACTATCAACAACGTTTCGGTCAAAGACCGTCTTCAGGACTTGTCTATGACCGAAACGGTGTTGATAGTTGTTCTGTGTTTCTTTTTTTAAATCTTCTGAGAATCCACAAAGACATTTATTATTATATTTTACAGAAGATCTGCGGTCTTTGTTTTATTATTCGTATTTAAACTAGAGCTATTGGCTTCGCCCGTTCAAGCTATTCTTGTTTTGGGGTGTCTACGCAGTAGATACACTCAAGGGCCCCCTAGGCTTACAGCAGTTCCACAGGGAGCATTTTGCCTTTATTTTCCGCACTTTCTTCGATTCGTCACAAATACACGTATTGTAATTAATGTTCTGAGTTCGGAATCTAACGCAAAGAAAGCCTATTTCAGAAAGAAATGCGATTTCTGTAATGAAACACAGTAATTTACCCCCCCCCCCCCCTCCACCCCCCACCCCCCTCCCGCCCTCCATGATAAGTGAATGCATACTCTGCTTTACGCCCGTTCGACCAAGGAGAAACGAGTCAGCGCCTTTGTCCTCATTATCCCTGGTAAGTCTGAGAGAGAGAGAGAGAAAAGAAGAGAGAGAGAGAGAGAGAGAGAGAGAGAGAGAGAGGAAGAGAACCCCAGCATGCCGCTAAGTACAGCGAAACAGCATCTTTTCCCCAGCGTGGAAATTTCACTGAAGGTACACACAAACTGGACAGAACTGGTTCTGTGACGGACACACGTGCTATGCGCGCGGCTAGCTGTTGGAAAGAATGAGTAGGCTACAACCGCCAGGGAACGCGCATTGCTGTTAGCCTACGTTCGGCTGTTAGCGTAAGGGGCTCACGCACGCTGGTATACCGAGAGCTCTAAAGACTGTCAAGGGCGATAAAGTGCCAGAAGGCATACTGGGACGATCGCTGCTCCCAAGTCAAAGGCATGGGGTTAAGTGCAGGTACACTTGCTGCTTGCGCTCTTCACCATCAACTCAAAGGCTAGGGGGTTATATAAGGGCCGCCGCAATATCAGGCATCAAGATGATGGCGAGATGTTTTGCTCACTTCAAAGGCCCAGTTCAAGAGCGAATCGTCCCCATAATGTGTGTGTGTGTGTGTGTGCGTGTGCGTGTGTGTTTTGTGTTTGTGTGTGTTTTAAGAGAGAAGAGAGAGAGAGAGGAGAGACAGAGAGAGAGAGAGAGAGAGAGAGAGTGTGTGTGTGTGTGAGTGTGTGTGTGTGTGTGTGTGTGTGGTGTGTGTGTGTGTGTGTGTGTGATGTCTCTCTCTCTCTTTCTCTCCTCTCTCTCTTTCTCTCTCTCTGTGTTATGTGTGTGTGTGTGTGTGTGTGTGTGTTGTTGTGTTGTGTGTGTGTGTGTGTGGTGCGCGCTAGCGCGTGGTGTGTGTTGTGTGTTGTTTTTTTTGTTGTGCGCGCGCGCGCGCGCGCGCGGGCGCGCGCGCGCGTGTGTGTGTGTGTGTGTGTGTGTGTGAGCTTGTGTGTGTTCTGGATATACTTCAAAGGTCGACTTGAAGAACACTTCAACGCGGTAGCAGGGGATGGGAAGTCTGAAGTGTTTTTATAGATTGGAATACATTGCTGATATGAGAGAGAGAGAGAGAGAGAGAGAGAGAGAGAGAGAGAGAGAGAGAGAGAGAGAGA
>CM065746.1:5882804-5895304 GCA_033310375.1 Conus canariensis
ACAGTGTTGACCCTATTTCTCCAGCTCTGTCAGTTGTTTGGCAAGGCCTGGCTATGTGCCAGCTGTGTTGCAATCAATTCTGCAATATCGTGAGTCCATCATGTTTTCTCTCTTTCTCTCCGTATTACCTTCCTTGAAATGAGATCATACGGTTCTCATGAGCACAGGCATTGTGTATCTTGAGCCATGACCAAAAGAAGGTAGGTTTCTTTTCTTAACTGATGTCAACAGTTTGATAGTTTGAAAGGGTGTTTGATGGTTTAAAACACTTGTTTTTTCTTTTCTTTTTTGTATTTTTTATGCTGTTGTATCTTCTGCGCCATCTCCGTGGTACTGCACCCACGCTGCTCGTTCCGATTCCCCGTCCACAGCCACAGCCCGGCCCGGCTCGCCGCAGCCCCTGTAGCGGCCATCCACGGGGAGCAGTCAATGTCAAGCCGTCAAGAGGCAACCCACCGGACGAGACACTGCACTGCAGCCGAGTCACTTCGGCAGTGTTCAGTGGCGCCTGTTCTGATTCAACATAAGCAGGACATCACGTACTAAGCCCCCTACTGACGACAATAATGGCTTGGTCGCGGAGTTGGCGTGAGTGAGCTCTCCCTTTGGAGAGCACCACCACGTCCGTCCAACGATAGTCCCCCCCCCCCCCCCCCCATGAACTTACCGATACCCGTGATCCTGACGGAATCAAATCAAGGCCATAGAGGTGGAGAGGACATCAAAACTGGGGACATCATGAGAGCAGGGGACTAAAGGCCACACAATTTGAGACTTTTTTTCATGTTGATCGATGAGAGTGAGGAGGATGGAGATGATGCTGCGGAATTCCATTCTGGTCTGAGACTGAATGGCAGAGCTATATTCTACGCTTCCTTTCATAATATATCCCGGAGTCAACCAGGCCCGAGAGATACGGACACCTGCAGTGTTGGTCAGGACATTTGAGCAATACTCTCAAAGACACACCCATTACAGTGGATGAAACTCGACTGTGTGGTCCCAGTCTTCCCAACTGAGTCCGTAGCAAACTCAACTGTGGGTAGGAGCCGGTCGGGACAGAGAATTCCCACATAGCTCTCATGGCAATCGAACCCACGTCCTCCCAGCCAAGAGCCTGCGACGTTAACCACTTCGCCACAGGGACTGTTGTTTGGAACACTTGTTTCTTGGTGATGAGAGAAGTACTTCTGATCTTTAATATTTTACAGTAATGCCTCAGCTGTATGATTTCCATTCTTTACAGATGTGTTTTAAGGGTGCATGTCTTACATGGGTGCGTGAAATAAGGCCAGAAAGAACCCCGTTTTTCGTTTAGATGTTCGTCTTTCTATTTTGGGTATTCTTCTTCTTCTTCTTTCTTTGAGTGTCCACCTTCATCGAGTTGAAGATTCTGACACTTTTGTGTGTATGACCATTTTTTAATCCCGCCATTAAGGCAGCCATACTCCAACTTCGGGGAAGGTGCATGCTATGTGTAACGTGTCATCCATACCAACGGCCAAACTGGCCTTCTCTTCCGAAAGTTGGTCATGGGATTTTACGTGTGTGCAAATTGATGTGCGTGCGTTCACACACGGAGCCTCGGTTTATAGTCTCATTCGAAGGACTGTATGGGGAATGGAGTCAGAACCAATGTTAACTCCGAGGAAAAAATCCCCTGTACAGAAATTCGAACCCGTAACCTCAGGATCACGAGTCCGGCGCTCTACCAACTGAGCTATTCCGGCCCCGTATTAGTCTCAACTGTGATGATGTTGGTGCTGTCCCTGAAAAAAAATCCATTTCGGACCCTCACTGCTACTAATCAATGTCTGGTGAGTATACAGTTCCCAGCACAGTTCCTAGCTTCTGTCCATAGTATACATTTCCCTACACAGTTCCTAGCTTCTGTCCATAGTATACATTTCCCTACACAGTTCCTAGCTTCTGTCCACAGTATACAGTTCCCTACACAGTTCCTAGCTTCTGTCCATAGTATACAGTTCCTACCTTCTGTCCATAGTATACAGTTCCCTACACAGTTCCTAGCTTCTGTCCACAGTATACAGTTCCCTACACAGTTCCTAGCTTCTGTCCATAGTATACAGTTCCCTACACAGTTCCTAGCTTCTGTCCATAGTATACAGTTCCCTACACAGTTCCTAGCTTCTGTCCATAGTATACAGTTCCTAGCTTCTGTCCATAGTATACAGTTCCTAGCTTCTGTCCATAGTATACAGTTCCCTACACAGTTCCTAGCTTCTGTCCATAGTACACAGTTCCCTACACAGTTCCTAGCTTCTGTCCATAGTATACAGTTCTCAACACAGTTCCTAGCTTCTGTCCATAGTATACAGTTCCTAGCTTCTGTCCATAGTATACAGTTCTCAACACAGTTCCTAGCTTCTGTCCACAGTATACAGTTCCCTACACAGTTCCTAGCTTCTGTCCATAGTATACAGTTCCTACCTTCTGTCCATAGTATACAGTTCTCAACACAGTTCCTAGCTTCTGTCCACAGTATACAGTTCCCTACACAGTTCCTAGCTTCTGTCCATAGTATACAGTTCCTAGCTTCTGCCCATAGTATACAGTTCCTACCTTCTGTCCATAGTATACAGTTCCCTACACAGTTCCTAGCTTCTGTCCATAGTACACAGTTCCCTACACAGTTCCTAGCTTCTGTCCATAGTATACAGTTCCCTACACAGTTCCTAGCTTCTGTCCATAGTATACAGTTCTCAACACAGTTCCTAGCTTCTGTCCATAGTATACAGTTCCTACCTTCTGCCATAGTATACAGTTCCCTACACAGTTCCTAGCTTCTGTCCATAGCATACAGTTCCTAGCTTTTGTCCATAGTATACAGTTCTCAACACAGTTCCTAGCTTCTGTCCATAGTATACAGTTCCCTACACAGTTCCTAGCTTCTGTCCATAGTATACAGTTCCCTACACAGTTCCTAGCTTCTGTCCATAGTATACAGTTCCCTATACAGTTTCTAGCTTCTGTCCATAGATACTTCTTCTTCTCGAACACTCTAGATGGGAACGCCAGCTCCTCTGACGAATGCTGCCGTGCGCTGTAGGTCCTCAAGGGCACCGTAGAGCTTCCTCTCCACTGATGTTTGCTCCGTCCATATCTGTTGTCTCAGAGCTTCGTGCAACGGGCAATCCTGCAGTAGATGTGCTGTTGTCATACTGCCGGTCTGGCATGGGCACTGGTCTGACTGACCGATCCTGAACTTGGTAAAGAAGTGATAGTTCAGGCGTTGTGGCCTGTCCGCAGCCTGAAGATGGCCACCTGCTCTGATCTTGTTAGCAGGTGGTACGGGTCATGTCTGTTTCCATAGATACTAATGTGAAGAGTGATGGTGGTGTTGTGGCGGGCCATCTCAGCACCGATCATTATTCCACAAAGCAAACATCATCAGTGCTAAGTTAAACAACAACAACAACAAAAAGATTACAGCACCAAACCTGATGAAGGAAATAGCAACCTACACAAACGATCCTTCTGTCTGTGTGGAATACTAGTTTGTTGTGACTTTGTAGTGTTCTCATTGCTGGACTACACATCTGGGTGCATGTAGGTTCATAGACGGTGGGTGACAAACTGTTCCGAGCTGTTCGAGTCACTTTGTCCATTTTAATTACAAGTTTATACCTACCTTAATATATACCTTAATACATACCTTAATATATACCTTAATACATACCTTAATATACACCTTATATATACCTTAATACATACCTTAATACATACCTTAATATATACCTTAATACATACCTTAATATATACCTTAATACGTACCTTGATATATACCTCAATATACACCTTGATATATACCTTAATGTACACCTTGATATATACCTTAATATACACCTTAATATACATGGAAACAAACTATGTCTGAATAGTATTTAAAAAAAAACCCACCCTCCTGATGAAAAGAATGAGAACCAGAGGTTATCATTGAAAGCAGAATACATTATGAATATATGATATTCCTGAATGTTGTGTTGTATCTGTTCGTTCATTATTTGGCGATATGGACAGCTTTTTGTTTCAGTTTTTTTTCTGGGATCTAGACACATTTAAAAGATTGGTATCCGGAAGAAATTGTGCGAAGACCTGTTCTGGTGTGATATTTGCTTCATACTGAATGCATTTATGCAGACTTGAACCAAACCAAGTTCAAGAAAACGAGTCAGTTCATTGCATATACGAACACATACACTTGACAACTTACACTTTCTACAGAAAGATTTTTGGTCATTTCACACACACACACACACACACACACACACACACACACACACACACACACACATGATGAGGGAATGAAAAGAAGATTCGGCTTGCTGATAATTTATCTCTCAATAGTTTTTGAGATTTTTGCATTTTACATGACGGATGTTTTTGTTTTGTACATTCTGCGCATTATTTCTAAAATAATATTTTTGTGATGAACGTGTCTATTTGGTTTGGTTTTTTTTAGGCAATATATTGCTTCAGATAACAAAAATGTTGTTTTAAATACCATAATTTCGGGAAGAAAACCGTCGATCACCGGTGATCGAAATTCAAGGGAAAGAACTGAAGAGAGTTTACACCACCGCAAAATGAGACCAGGTGGAAGGGCGAACTGTGATAGGGTGGGGAAGGCCTGAGAGATGCCAGACAGTAGTGTCCGCAGAAGGAGCGTGGACGCCGGCACAGCGATGTGTAGGATATCAAAACTTTCCTCTATAAATCAACTGACAGATTAGAAACTGCATACATCCTTACAATGGGGTCGTGTGTCATCTATGCGTTCCCTTCTGCCTGGCATTGTATATCTAACTCCCCCCAACCCCAGTCCCCGCAACCGCCACTTCCTACTCTATACCCCCACGCCAGTCGTCCCTTCCACCCCCTCCCCGCTCTTGTCCCTGGCACCCCCCCCCCTCCCCTATCTGACCGTATCTTCTTTCCCAAGCCTGACTACCACCTTCCACCCCATTCCTCTTCCCCGTTGCTTTTTTATTCCTTCCGTCCGTCCAAGACCATCGTGTCGGACATCCTGACTATCATCAAATTAATCAGGAACAAAAACTCTCTTCCTGATTCAAAAAAAAAAAAAAAAAAGAAAAAAAGAAAAAAAAAAAAAGAAAAAAAGAAAAAAGAAAAGAAAAGCATTTCTCTTCTCCTTCCATCATCACTGTCCCCGGTTCACCATGCTGAACCCATTACTTACTGCCCCTCCCCCCTCCACCCCCCCAGAACCCCCAAACCCTCAACCCCCCTTCCATCAACCGCCATCCATCCTCCCTCCACTCCCCCCACCCCTACTCTCACCTCCCCCCCCCCTAAAATAACACCACCGCCACAACTATCACCCGTATTATTCCCGCCACCTCCACCACCACCATTACCCATTCCACTGTCCTCCCTCCTGCCCCCTCCCCACCCACCACCACCCCACCCTCACCAGACACCACGTCAGCGATCCACAGACCTGAATACCAAACAACCCCCATCAGCAAATCTACGGCGGGGAGATTTACATGGCGTGTCATCATTTTCCATGCACATTCAGAGAGAGGGGACCTAGCCTACCCCACATACAAACCGTGCTGCAATTCCTCCTCCTCCTCCTCCTCCTCCTCCTCCTCTTCTAAAAATCTACCGGCTGACCAGTACGCACACAAGACACCACCCCTCCTCCCCCCCCCCCCCTCCGTCGTCCCACTCCAACCCCCTTTGCTGTTTTATTAGGAGTCTTATCTGACCATGAATCGTCACTTCTTGTGGACCAGCCGGTGATTCCTGATTCCCAGGAAGGAGAAGAAGCAAAACGGATAGATCAGTGTCCCTTCGTCAGACATCGTAAATCCCATGTCTGCAGTGCAACTAGCTAGGCTAGGCCCTCATCGAGCTACACCCAGCATCTATCCGTCCATCCATTCATTCATTCATCTCATCACATCCTACTCTTCTTTTTCTTTTCTTTTCTTTTTATTTATTTACTTTTTTTTGGCCAGGGATCGTCTCCGACCACCGTCTGATAAATCACCGGCCTGATGGTAGGCAGGAAAAATCAGCGAGCGATCAGGGGACGTCACTGTCAGAGAAGTGTAGATTTACACGGAGAGTTATCAGCCTTGGGGTGCGACCCGCTTCAGAGGAGGTCTGGAAAAGTTGTTGCATGTTCGAAGTCGTGGCGCTGTCGAGAACGACGGGCGGTTCTGACAGGTTCGATAAGCGTTGGTGGGGTATATATTTCATACGTTTCCCGAGGATCGGGGTTATCGGGATTGTTCCCCCTCGCTGCGTTATGTACCGGGGCCTTGGCGCAGTCTGAGGGCTTGACCACAATCAGGGATGTCCAGAGCCCCCTTCCCCCCTCCCTCCCTTGCCCTGCCTCTGTCTGTCTGTCTGTCTGTCTGTCTGTCTGTCTGTCTTCTTCTCTCTCTCTCTCTCTCTCTCTCTCTCTCTCCCTCTCTCCCTTGAACTCCTCTCCCCCTCCTTCCCTTTCTGTCTCTCTCTGCAGTCTGTCTGTCTGTCTTTCTCTCTCTCCCGATTCTATCTGTCTGTCTGTCCGCTCTCTCTCGTCTCTCTGTCTCTGTCTGTCTTCTGTCTGTCTTCTCTTCTCTCTCTCTCTCTCTCTCTCTCTCTCTCTCTCTCTCTCAAACCTGATAACTACCGTGGCACAGCGTTAACCAGTATTGTTTGTAAAGTATACACATGTTTGCTCAAGAATACCAAATTGTCTGTTGCCTTTGTTGATTTTAGAAAAGCCTTCGATTCAGTGAATAGAAACACACTCAGGACAGTCCAGAGGAACATTGATGCAAACGGGTAATTCTATGGTGCTCTTAGAGGAGTTTATGACTCTACATTGGCCTGTGTGCGCGATAAATGCTGTTATTCAAATTATTTTGAATGTCCAAGAGGTGTGAAACAAGGTTCTTAAGTACCTTACTTTTCTCATTTCTTAGGTAATGAGCTGGTTTTTGATTAGTGAAGTGGAGGTTAAGCATGGTATTCAGTTTATTTCAGGTGCTGTAGAAATATTTTTTATTGCTATTTGTTCCTGATGTTGTTCTATTGTCTGATTCAGTCATTAGTCTTCAGAATCAACTGAATAGCTTAAAAATTGAAGCGGACCGTATATGCTTGACAGTCAATCTTGCAAAAACAAACAAAATGGTGTTTACAGAACTAGGGCATCCATCTGTTCAAGAAGGATAGTTTTACGGAAATGATGAAGTTAAAAGAATAAATTCATATCAACATCTTGAATTTTTTTAATAACAGAATTGAGTATTACTTTTGCCTTGTCTAAGGCTTGCAAAAAAGGAAAGAAAAAAAAAGGGGGGGGGGGGGGGGTGTCATTGAGATATTGAAGTCGTTAGGTTGAATGCAGCAGATTTACATTCATTTCTGATTTGACACAAAGATTGAACTAATTTTGACTTACGAGCCGAAGTTTTGGGTTTTGAGAAAGATCTCATAGAAAATGTGCATACATTTAGCTCAAAAAGAGTTCTGAACACAACACGCCTCAAACAAACTGGTCTATGGAGACACTGGTAGACATTGTCTTAGTATAAGACAAACTATGAAATGTATTGGATACTGGCCAAAGCTCCTTAAAGTACCCGTGTCACGACTAAGCAGACTTGACTTTGACTTAGTCCTCTGAATTCCCTGGGGAACATAGGGTCGCAACCACACTCTTCCAGCGGACACGGTTTTGGGAGATCTTCTTCAGCTCGGCCCACGTCATTCCGGCGACAGGCATAAGAAATGCTTCTTGGTCAGCAGAAATCTGGGCATAACAGTTGGGTAACCAATGTGCAGAACGTTTTATGTGAAAATGGTTTGGTATAGCGTGGTTGTTTAAAGGAGTTGGAAGGGAATGTAGTTTTCTTGTTGAATTTAAAGACAGGTTTATTTCGTGAAATATGCAAAACTGGCATTCAGCGTTTGAAAACAAGGACATATGTATATTATCATTCTTTTAAGAACATTTTGCAGCCAGAAAGACGCTTGTATTTAATTACATATAACTGGCACGGACATAAATTTATAAGGTTTCGATTAAGGGTTAGTGGGCTTAATAACTACAAGCGATGATTTCTTGAAAACCAGACTGATAGTGACTGTCCACAGTGTAAACAAAAAACCCGAAAATGAAGTTGTTTTTTTTTTCTTTTTATTCTACTGCATTACTTACAAAGATATCCGAAAGCAAAATACTGTATATGACTCAGCTTCTTATATTACTGACCAGAATGGTGTTGCAAATGTTTTGTCGAGCAACAATAAAAACGTGATAACGGATCTAGCAAAATTCATATCACAAGCTATGAACATTAGCAAAAAAAATTGAAAGAAACAACAAGTGATATATTTTATCACCGAAATGTTTGTTAAAATGATCAGCTGTTGTGTGCCGATATGATATATTTAATCACTGAAATGTTTATTAAGATGATCCGCTGTTGTGTGCCTGTATGTGTAAAAGTGTGTGTATGAAGAGAGAGAGAGAGAGAGAGAGAGAGAGAGAGGGGGGGGGGGAGGAAGGGAGGGAAGAAATAGGGATGGGGTGGGGAGTGGGGGGGAGAGGGGCAAATGAGGAAGGAAGCTGTCGGAATGAGGGGTGGAGGAGTGAGGTGAGCGATTGATTTTATTGAATTAGTTCAAACATGCCTGTGGTCTAAAAGGGGCGCTTAATTGCTGAATGGCAACCCCCCCCCCAAAAAAACAAACAAAAAAACAAAAAAAAAAAAAAAAAAAAAAAAACCATTGGTCATTGTCATTATCATTGTCATCTCTCTCTCTCTCTCTCTCTCTCTCTCTCTCTCTCTCTCTCTCTCTCTCTCTCTCTCTCTCTCTCATTCATGCAGAAGGCCATTAACTCTAAAGTGTCAGCCTATCTGACACTAAAACAGGGGATTTTTAGTATGGTCATAATGCTGAACAGTTACATCTGTCGGCTAAAAAGCAATAAAAAAGCAAACAAAGACAGTAAAAACACTAAACAATTTTGATCATGGTGGTTTGGGAAGATATCCGATATAAATATCTAATTACTTGTATAAATCGCATGATCTCCTAGTTTAAGGCCGGAAGTATGGAATGCCATAAACTGCCCTCTACAGTCTATCAATTTCGATTGTCTTTAATTCAGAATGGCCAGAAGACATGGATATCCCAAACACGCACTGCACAGAATAATCCAGTCACAGTCTGGCCAAAATACAGCATCAAAGACTACAGGTGACAAAACTGGTACGAACCGGTTCAGGACATATTCATAGAAAACACAATGTATACGACCAATGATACTTGGAACTCTAGTCATGAACTTCCATTCTTGCCTGAGGCTTCCTGACAAGGCCATGCCATACGCTTACTTTCATAACATAACCCGGTGTCAACCAGGCCCGAGAGACGCAAACACCTTCTGTGTTGGTTACGGAATTGGAGTTGAGCAACATTTTGAAACGGAGCCATTCAGTGAACGAAACGCGACTGCATGGCTCTAGTTTTCGCCTTTAAGCCCGACGCAAACTCAACTCTGGATAGAGATTGACTAGTGTTGAAAATTACACAAATATATTCTCTGATGGTTAGTTTCAGAGTGAGGTGACTGCAGGCGGAAACTGAAACACATCTTAAAATGAATTTAAAGTAAATCCGCCAGATAACAGGGTCAAACAAACTGCAAGACAAAACACGACACGTTTCGGCCTCTTAGGTCTTCTTCAGGCAAGATATACGACACTCAGGACAAAGAAAACGAAGAACGAGCAATCACGTCTCTTCTCTACTGATGGGATTTGAACCCACAACACCTCCCAGCCCGCCTCGTAGCCTACGACACTAATCACAGTACCATGTCTGTTGGCAGCGCTATACATGTTGATTTCTATAAGTAAACTATATTAGAAGCGCTGAACAATTAAGTAGTGGGGAAAAACAAGTGCAAGTTAACAATTCTTCCATCATTATAGTAATGACTATATTAGAAGTGCGTTAACTAAACTCAGACTAGTGGATAGGACACGGCTCATATTGGTCTAAGCACAGTGCCAGAGGTTTTGAACATTCTGAAGCCGTTTATGTAATCCATATGAAGAACATGACACAGACAGTTATGTTCTGCTGTTCTGGTCTTTTTTTTTCCGAGGATTAACATTAATTGAACGTAAAGTATGGAAACCCATGCTGATTCATGTCTGATTTACGTATGACACCACGAAATGAGATTTCTATTTCTCATATGGGCGTCTATACACTCTATGTTATTTCACGATTACAGTGGTATGGTTTATAGGAGTAACTTTATGCAATCTTGTCACACAATTCTTCTGTCCAAAGTACCTACTCGGGCAGCTGGTGTGTGAAAGAATATTTTGTCAAATTTGTTGGTACGCTGTCTTTGTGATGTAACGCTCCCTTTCTGATGGTGGCCTTTGGCAAAATCAGATTTCACATTCGTGTTCATTTGCTCTCTATCTGTCTGTCTCTCTGTCTCTATCTCTCTGTCTCTCTTCTTCTCTCTCTCTCTCTCTCTCTCTCTCTCTCTCTCTCTCTCTCTCCCAAAAAGTACAAAGGGATAAAGTGTTATTGTTGTGTAAGAAACAAAGTTTGCAAAGTTAACGAACGAATAAGAGACAAGGCTGATATGACAGATTGGATTGCCTGTATAACAGTGGTAAAAACATGGAACGTGTGGAACAAGGTTTGTTTGTTTGTTTATTAATTGATTCACTTGTTAAATAATGGAATATGAAAACACAGTTGTACCTTTTTCACGTTTTTATTGAAGTTTTTATCTTATCATTTGTTGACGATATCGTTTTCGAATATAGATACAGTGGTATATTCACAAACCCAGTTAAATAGCGAAGACAAACATCCAGCCAACCAGCCCAGTAAGAACGTAGCACTGTTAATATCTGAAATGATAGATGTTCGTTTGAAAGTGCAAAAAGGTGTAAAATAGAATAGAAATGATAGTTGATAATAGTTACGAATATCAAGGTGTGTACATTTCGATCAAATTCAGGTATGTTACGGCATATGACGACCGAATGAACAAACCTGAAAGAGCACTAGCAGCAATATTAACCCTCAAACGACCAAGCTATTTTACCTACAAAAACGACCAAGTGGATTTTCTGCTGAAATGCTAGCTTTACTGAGTCAGTTTTCTTTAATTTATAGTTTTATTGCTTCTTTCGACTTTGACAAATATTATGTAATATTCAAATGCAATTATGGTTTTTAAAAAATGTGGACAAAAAAGTGAGTGATTTCTTTCCCTTTGAATCTTTCTTATAGAACAACGCATTTTCTTTCTTTCATAAAACAAGAAATGATAAATAAAGAACCTAAAACTAGTTCTGTTGTCCATGGTTTACTGTAACACAATACGAAACATTCAGTAGATGCGAAAAGTTTGATAAAATTGAAGACAGTAACATCATATGACATAGTATTATTTCTTGCTGGGGTCCATTTGGACCCCAAAGAAATTTTCACTACAGTTGTCATACCCTTATGCAGATTTTTGCAAAAATGCGTGTGAAGTTCAAAGAGACAGAGATTGACAAATTCATGGCAGGAAATTTTTTTCTTACAAAATTCTCAAAAACGGCACATAAACATATGTTGCTGGGGTCCAAACGGATCCCACTTGGTCGTTTGAGGGTTAAAAAAAAACATGGTATAAACTTCTAAAAAAAATTCGCTTGGTTTGTTTTCTGAGCTATTAGATGCATAGGTATACAGACCATAATATGATACAGTTTTAAAATATGGGATTTGGGTTAAAAAAAAACAACAAAAAAAAACAAAAAAAAACAGCATTTGAAACAGGAAAGGTTCACAAAATTCCCTTTAACAAGTTCTTTTGTGTAGATATTCAAACACCAATTTGTTTCTTGTATGGTGAACGGCGGGGATTTCCCACATCCGTTCGTCTTTAGTTAATCGTCTGTTCACTTAAAGTTGTATTACACGGCCCGGGAGGTGGCTATCGTGGTCGAGGGGGGACAGTAGGGAAGAGAGGGCAAAGTGTGAGGGGGGGGGGGGGGGGATGGATTAGTGGGGTGGTGGGGGGGGGGGGGGGGGGGAGGGGGGGGAGAGGAAGGGAACACGGGAAAGGGCGGAGGCTGTAGGGCATGTGTGTGTGTGTGTGTGTGTGTGTGTGTGTGTGTGTGTGTGTGTGTATACTTGTGCGTGCGTGCGTGCGTACGTGTGTGTGTGTGTGTGTGTGTGTGTGTGTGTGTGTATGTGTGTGTGTGTGTGTGTGTGTGTGTGTGTGTGTGCGTGCGTGCGTGCGCGTGTTGTGTGTACGTGTGTGAGTGCGTGGTTACATGCGTGCGTTCATATGTGTGTGTATTGTGTGTGTGTGTGTGTGTGTGTGTGTGTGTGTGCGCGCGGCCGCGCGCGCGCATAGGCGTTTGTTCCCTGTGCGTGCGCGCGTGTGTTATTGCGTATGTGTCGGTGGATGCGCG
>CM065746.1:5900304-5907804 GCA_033310375.1 Conus canariensis
CCGCTGACCACAGGGAAAGTCCTGTTGATAGTGGGAAAGACTACAACTTTGGATTCTCTCTTGAGGGCACATAAGACCGTATGGCGAAAGCCTGGCTGTGTCTGGAGTGGCACTGTCTTCATCTGTCCGTGGGCATGGGTGGTTGGGTCTGTGGGGTGTGCTCGGCAGCTGGAGGGTGGTGTTTTTTTTTGCCGGTGGGCTCTGCAGTCATGAAATACGGGCTGGTACACCCATGGGGATGCTGCTTTAAGGCTGTTATGAGTTGCATCCTGTAGTCTGATTTACCTCTGTTCAGGAGCAGTTATGTCCCTTGATATCTTAATGGAGTATCCTGCGCGTGCCTGTACCCATCGTCAACACAGCGCAGGCCTCCAAGGGTGGTACAGGACTGCTCTAAAGGCAGATGAAGACAGTGCTTCTCTGGGTTTTCCCCAGCACCTTCGGGTGTTTCTTTTTCTTTCTTTTTTTCTTGTATAGCTGCCAATTCAAGGTGCAAGTGATAACATAGTTGATAATTACAATAATGGGTGTAGGGTTGCCATTTAAAGGTGTTAACTATAACATACCTGACAAGTACATTGACGGGCGATGGCCGCCATTTAAAGGTGCAGATGACGTCATACTATGAGAGTAATTAAATTAATGAGATTTATGTTGTATGGCTACCGTTTAAAGGTGCAAATGATGTCATGTATGGAATTACATTAATGGTTGTATGGCTACCGTTTAAAGGTGCAAATGATGTCATGTATGAGAATTACATTAATGGTTGTATGGCTACCGTTTTAAAAGTGATGAACATAATGGTGATAGCTGCCATAGGTGCATAGTATGCATGAAATTATACATTTAAATGGATGTTGTATGGATACTAGCCTGATTTAAAGGTGCAAATGATGTCATGCATGCGAATTACATTAATGGGTTGTTAATAATGATGCTGCCATTTAAAAGCTGCAAATCAAAATTTTTTTTGTACTACCACTTACCTTTCCCACACTGTATTCATCACACTTAGCTCATCCGCCTCTTTTCCACCCCCCCCCCCCCACCCACCCACTCCCACCTTCTCCTCCCTGACTGGACTGCCGACTTAAGAACAGGACACTAATGATGCTTTGAATAGTTGCTGATTATCCACCAATTAAAAGCCTCCTAGCTATTCACTTCCAGCGCCTTCTCCGGATGTCGATGACAGGAAGTGGTAAGAAGGAAAGATCTCTGGCAACATCATCGCGTTCGGCTTAACTGGAGGAGTAAGACTAGGAGATGAATGTGGCAGCACACCACAAATAACTGTTCTGACGCCTTGGATGAAGAATCAAGTATTTTTAGATAGGCACAACTGGCTTGGTTTAAGATTTACTTTTTTTTAATGTTCAGATGTGTCTGAAAGTTGGTTTCACTTCGTTTCCTTCTTTCTTTCTTTTTTGCCATGAAGAGACATGCTAACATGAGTACAACCAGACAAAGTAAAATGAGAGAATAAGAAACCTCTTGAGGAAGCACAGCTGACTCAAAGATGTATCACGGGTTGAGTTTTTGGAGATTAAAATCTGGTGTTAGATGTGGGGCAGTTGTTGCAGCCACAAATTAATTGTGAGGAAGTTCATCGGAAGAAATCTTAAAAACAAAAAGTGAAATGATGGGCTGTGTATTGAGAAAGCTACAAAGTAATAAGCAATGAAACGAGGTCTTCCCCATTTCCCTGATGATTGCTGCTTATTGTTATGCCTTTTGTTGTAGCTGAATTATTATGGTTGGCCGAAAAAGACAGGTTTTTTGTGTCTTTCGTTTTCCTTTTCTTTTCCCTTCTTTTTCTTTTTCCCCCTTTTTAGACTCTTCACTTGTGGCAATGGACCGGTTTATTTATTTGGAACAAAAAATGTCTGTTTTAGTTGTGGTGTGTTGGCACTGGGGATAAGGGTTTGAACTTATGACTTTGGTCACTCTGAGAGATAAAATGGAAGGTGAAAGAGACCGAGAGAGAAAGGAGAAGAGAGACAGAGAGAGAGAGAGAGAAGAGAGAGAGAGAGAGAGAGAGAGAGAGAGGAGGCAGAGAGAGACAGAGAGGACAGAGAGAGAGAGAGACAGAGAGACAAAATGGAGAAAGAGACAGAGACAGTGAGAGACAGAGGGACACAAGGAGAGATACAGAGACAGACAGAGAGAGAGAAAGACAGAGACAGAGACACAGAGAGAGATACAGAAGAGAGAGAGAGAGAGAGAGAGAGAGAGAGAGAGAGAGGCACAGAGAGAGAGAGAGAGATACAGAAACAGAGAGAGAGAGAGAGAGAGAGAGAGGCAGAGAGACAGAGAGAGTTCCAGGTGTGTGTCAAGGGGGGAAACTCCAGTCCTCACCCCCAATCTCATGGAACCACCTTAAAGAAAGTACTCTAGAATGGGAAAAAACAAACAACCAATGAGAGAGAGAGAGAGAGAGAGAGAGAGAGAGAGAGAGAGACAGACAGACAGACAGACAGACAGACAGAGAGAAGACAGAGAAGAGAGAGAGAGAGAGAGAGAGAGAGAGAGAGAGAGGGGGGGGAGGGAGGGAGAGAGAGAACTCAGAACTCAAAACTCAGAAAACTTTTATTCGATCAGGGATTGGGATTTTAGGAAGAGCCTGTTCTTCCAATCTGTCCTTGCTAAACTAAATTATGCAATGACATTGAAAGATCAGAAAAAGAAAAGAAAAATGAAATGAAATAAAATACAGGCACACAGGATTATAGAGTACATGACTCACACACACACACACACCACACACACACACACACACACACACACACACACCACACACACACACACACACACACACACACACACACACACACACACACATTTGTAAGCAAAGTTTTGACAAAGTGTGCATTTATAAGCAATAAGATAAGATGCAGACAAAAACAACAAAATGGGGTGGGGGGGGGACGTGAGACAGGGGAGGTGGGGGTGTAGTGTGGGACAGCGGTTGAGAACGGAAGATAAAAGGGTGGTTAGGTAAAAAGTGCAATATGCCAATGCTTGCTGTGGGTTTGTCATTGCTGGTGGAGTTCGCGACCAGACGACGACGATGATGGTGATGGCACTGGCATGAAGCAAATTACAGTATTCTAAGAGAAGCAGTTTTCCTTTCTGAGGAAGGACAGTTAGTGGTATCATTTACTGACATACCTAATACGCTAACAACGTATACATCTGTAATTGTTGGTAATATAAGTGATAGCTGAAGACAGGCAGAAAATGGAAAGTTCAAGAGGCGATGGATTCTGCAAAAGAAAGTCTCAAGATCAGAGAAATAACAGGACCCACACAGACCAACAGACAAGGACTGGGGGTGACCAGAACTGAATGGTGGTCAAAGGCCAAAGGAAAAGCCAAAAGAGACATGATGATTCAGGAGATGAGAAAAGAAGAAGACCAAAAAAGACTCCAAAAAGCAGTCCAGCAGAGCCAGCAAGGGCAATGGACAACGTGGGAGAATGCACTCCAAAGAAGTCTCACTTGGAATGACATTTGGCACATGGCCCCTCTCAGGATCAGCTTCATTCTCAGATCTGCATATGACCTTCTGCCCTCAAATGCAAACCTGGTGTAGTGGGGAAAAACAGACGATCCTGCATGCCCCCCTCTGCCATGAAAAATAAACAGTGGAGCATGTCCTAAGCTCATGTAAAGTAGCCCTGGCTCAAGGAAGGTACACATGGAGGCACAACCAAGTGCTCAAAGAGATTGTACAAGCAGTCTGGGCTAGTACTAACACCACAAAAGTAAAACTCAGGACTCCAAAAGCACCCGCAACATTCTTCACGGCAGGAGGCTGCAAATCATGGCCTAGAACAACAGTGCCACTCGGAACATGCAGGCAGAGTCTGCTGGACGGGGCAGATGACTGGGAGTGCACTGCAGACCTCCCAGAATGGAAGAGTCACCCAGAGATCATCAGCAAGAGTGGCATGAGACCAGACATAGTAGTCCACTCTCAGTCAACCAAGCAGCTGATCATGATCGAGCTCACGGTGACATATAAGAACAGAATGGAGGCAGCTCAAATCTACAAGACTAAAAAGTAAGCTGATCTGGCAAACAGCCTGAGGAGAGAAAGCTATCAGGTCAAAGTCCTCACTGCAGAAATTGGAGCTAGGGGGGTTGTAGGAACGTCTGCATACAGCCCCATGAAATAGCTCTCACTTGCAGGGAGGGAAAAAAACCAGAGCCCTGAAAGCAATGGCAGAAACGGCAGAGAGGTGTTCAAGCTGGATCTGGTCAAGGAAGAACAAAAGTGAACTTCATAAGGCTTAACTTTCCCTACAAATATCATGTGCCCCAGTGGCTCAGTGGTTAGAGTGCGAGACATTAAGTGGACAATCCCTGAAATAAGCATGTCCAGAGGGTCATGGGTTCAAATCCCAGCCATGACTCGTCCCAAGATGGAAAAAAGGGGGCAGCAGAGGGACATCCGGAGTCATGAACCGGGTGTGGCCCAACCCCCCTAGAGTGTCAGGAGATAAGGGCCGAAACGCTTGCTTGAAGGGGAGCTTCTCTTCTGAGGACTCTCTGCTGCCACGCTCTCCACGAGTTTCTTTCTACACATCTGTAATTGTTGGTGATATAAGTGATAGCTGCAAAACACTTCTATGGGACATTGTAATCTACGTGAAGGAGTCTGTGAAATATGTTCGAAGGTCTTTTTTGAAGGTGTGCAGTGAACGGCACAATTTCAGGTTTGGGGGAAGAGAGTTCCAAACGGCTGAACCTGAAAATGCAAAACTAGTTTTGAACATGTCGATCCGAGTACGTGGTGGAATATAATTGTTAGACCCATATCGACATGAGGCCTTAGGAAGTACATCTCTGAGGTATTGTGGGGCCAGATAATTGTGTACTTTATACATAAGTACAGCTTTGTTGAAATCTAGTTGTAGTTGAAAAGTGAGACGACTGCAGGCGGAAATGTAAACAAATCTTAAATAAATGTTAGCAAACCGCCAAGAGAAACGTGGACAAACGAGTCACAAGACAAAACACGACGCGTTTCGACCTCCTAGGTCTTCTTCAGGCATGACACAAACAAACAGGACAATGAAAATGAATGAGTTTGTCACTTAGCTTTGCTCTCTTCAGCGCAAGATAGGCGTTGAATGAAAACGAGGCTGTTTGCATTGGCAGTGTGTTTACTTTAGCCTGCTTTTCGGAGGTTGATAAGGAAGAATCTGGCAGAATTATCTGTGCAGCTCTTCTGTACATTGGCTCTAGTTTTCTATGGTGAAGTGTTGCTGCACAGTCCCCGACCACAGATGCACAGTGGATGTGAGAGAGACAATGAGCATGGAAAAACATGTTTCGAGCGTTTGTATCTATGTAAGGCTTCAGTTGTCTAAGCATGAGGGGACTGCCAGCCAGCTTGTTAACGACAGATTCACTGTGGGACAGTCACTTCAGTTCCTCGTCTACTATCACTCCCATGACTCGGTGCTTATGTACTCCATCACTCCCATGACTCGGTGCTTATGCACTCCATCACTCCCATGACTCGGTGCTTATGCACTTGTTCTATGACGCTGCAATCTAAAGTCAGACTGAGACTTAGGAGTTTCTGTTTGGTGTTTCTGAGAGAGAGATGGGAAGAGAGAAGAGAGAGAGAGAGAGAGAGAGAGAGAGAGAGAGAGAGAGGGAGAGGGGGGGGGGAGACAGAGACAGGACGGAGGGGGGAGGGGGGGGGGGGGAGACTCAGAAGCACACATTATCAGCAGCTATTGAACAAAGCCCCACCATACCACCTCTACCCGAACACACAGACAGACAGACAGACACACACACACACACACACACACACACACACACACACACACACACACACACAACACACAACACATACACACAGACACACACACAACACACAACACACACACACACACACACACATACACACTCACACACACACACAACACTCACACACACACACACACACACACACACACACACCACACACACACACACACACACACACACACACACACACACACACTCACTCCCTACTCCCCTTCCACCTAACTCGCTTCTCTCCACAACTTTGTGATGTGTGGACGTGATTCGTTGAAAGAGGATAAGCAGTCCCGGTCATCCACATCCTCCTCCCTATTCTCCCCCCCCTCCCTCCTGCCACCCTGCTGCTTCCTCCCCACCCGGCTAAGCCATCGCGAATGTCGGCTTCTTCGTGTGGTACCGGAGAATATTCAGCCTGTCCTCCCCCCCCCCCCCCCCCTCCTTGACATCAGAAAAAATGAGTGTGTTTGGTAGTTTAGTTCTTATAGGCCTAATTATCTATATCTATTATCTAATCTATCTATCTATCTATCTAATCTATCTATCTATCTATCTATCTATCTATCTTTATGTGACCTTCCACCACGGAATGAGTCGCTTGTCATCTCTCCGGGTTTTCAGTTAGCAGCCAAAATAGGCAGTAAGGGTGTCAGGAGTCGATTTTGAGATTTTGACCCTAGCTGATACTATAAGTTTTCCTGCACAAAATACAATAAGTGAATTGTTTATATTTGACTGCTTTCTGTATTAAAATGACATTTAAAAACACCTAATATGTTAATATTATGCTGAATGTGTGCATCTGTTTTTGTTCATTTTCTCAAAAGCGCTTCTCAGAGGGTTACCATCTTCAAAACACTGTAACTTGAAAACTAAAAGCCCAATTAAAAATGGTTTTCACCATTGAAAAGAGCAGACAAAATACTTTTAGTAAATATGTATATCTTAGAAACGCTTAACAATGACAAGCGACTCATTTTGTGGTGGAAGGTCACATATATTGCTTTCATGATTGTTTGCATGTTGTAATCGTAAGGAATCGTGACACTGCTGCCTTTATAAATTTTTTTTCAGTAATATTCTTATCGCCCTTTTGTATGGGGCTAAGGCCTTAAATGAATACATCATCTGAATCTGAATCCTTCCTCCTCCCTCGTCCACCCCCTTCCTTTAAAAATTAGCTCCCCCCCTCCCCCCCTCGCCTCCCCCCCCCCCCCCTCCCCATCTTCAGGCCTCCCCCTTTCCCATCAGAACCATCTGCTTTACGAAATGATCCGTCCGTCACTTCAGAAACGGATTCAGTCTAGCTAAGAACAGAGACCTGGCCTGCTGACACATCGACGAAGGAGAAGCTCTATGGATCTCTGGAGGGCCTCCGCCATACACCAGCCTTCGTCAATGCCTCAGGGATGAGAAGAGAAGAAGAAGAAGCAGAAGAAGAAGAAGAAGATTGAGGAAGAGGGGGAGGGGGAGGAGGAGGAGGAGGAGGAGAGGAGGAGGAAGAAGAAGAAGAAGAAGAAGAAGAAGAAGAAGAAGATAATGAAGATGAAGAAGAAGAAGAAGAAGAAGCAGAAGATAATGATGATGATGATGATGATGATGATGATGATGATGATGATGATGAAGAAGAAGAAGAAGTTTTTTTTTTGTTTTTTTTTTTTTGCTGTCCCACCT
>CM065746.1:5915304-5920304 GCA_033310375.1 Conus canariensis
AGTGTATTTCAGGATCTTCAGACATAGCAGCAGATCGTATTTGAAACGCTTTATATAAGAATATTGATACATTCATTTTTCATTGTTAGACGCCAACAGTAAAGTCAATCGAAACTGGCTGGGATGCTTATAACATTTCAAAGGTATATAATGTATTCGTAAATTATTTCATGTAGGACAGCACAAAAGAACATGAACTTCGTCTTTCTTGGTAATTCTACACACTAGAGAGAGAGAGAGAGAGAGAGAGAGAGAGAGAGAGAGAGAGAGAGAGAGAGAAGAGACAGAGGGAGAAAGAGAATAAGAGAGAGAGAGGGGGACGGAGAGAGAGAGAGAGAGAGAGAGAGAGAGAGAGAGAGAGAGAACATAACTGATATCAAGCATAACTGATATCATACTTGTCTAAATGAACTGCTTTTAAGCGTAAAGCTTGAAAAAGAATGGAGATGTTGCATGACAGCCGAGAATGAGTTGTGACTCGATGAAATCACTTGCGAATTACATTTCCGGAGCATTTAAGTTCTGGATATAGAAAGAAAGAAAACTTCCTAGCAACTAATGACCCACACACATGAAAAAGAATAAAATCGGAAGGACAGATGTTAAAAGCATATTTGTTATTATGTTCTATGCTACATTATTTCATCAAATAGCAAGACAGAGTCTCAGACCTACTGGTCCAAAAGAAGTGGGGCCTACCCAGCATTGAGTGTATACTCATTCAAAGCCAGCTCCGATGGACAATACATGTTGTCCGTATGGAGGACAGCAAAATTCCAAAATTGCTGCCCTATGGACAACCGAAGGAAGGACAACGTGACCAAGGAAGGCTGCTCAAGAGATACAAAGACACCTTGAAGGCCAACCTCAGAAACTGCAACATCGACACTGCTTCCTGGGAAGATGTCGCCCTTGACAGAACACAGTGGAAACAACAGTGTACCCAGGGCACAAAGACATTCGAACGCAACAAAACAGCCGCCATCCAGGAAAAGAGGATTCTGATAAAACGGGGCCCATCCTTGCAGGACTCCATTCCATGCAGCGTCTGCGGACGACTTTGTGCCTCAGGAATTGGTCTTCATTCCCACATGAGGACCCACATCAGCCAATGATTTGCCTGACTACTCATCCGTCGCACACGGTGGGAGAATCCATCATCATCATATTAATTCTGCGCGGCACATACAAGATGTTTTGTAGTTGTTGTTTTTTTCAAAAACAACGTTTCCAAGTGAAAGCTTTCTGGTGCTCAGTAATATAGCTGAGTGTGTTTGGTTGCTTTACAGTTGTTTTGATTTGCACTTCCACCTCATCACAGGCACAAAGCTCAAATCATTGTCATTCCAGTGCTCACTGATATGGCAGTGCAGTTTAGCGTTCTGAGCAATGGTTTGTGCAGCCAGAAATTCTTAGATGTAAGAGAGAGAGGAGAGAGAGAAGACAGACAGACAGACAGACAGACAGACAGACAGAGAGCTCGCAGCAAATGGCAACGAGAGAGAGAGAGAGAGAGAGAGAGAGAGAGAGAGACAGAGAGACAGACAGACAGACAGACAGACAGACAGACAGAGAGCTCGCAGCAAATGGCAACGAGAGAGAGAGAGAGAGAGAGAGAGAGAGAGAGAGAGAGAGAGAGAGAGAGAGAATCAGTCAGACAGACAGACAGACAGACAGAGACAGAGAGAGGGGGGGGCAGACAGACAAACAGACAGAGAGAGAGAGAAGAAGAAGAAGAAGAAGAAGAAGAAGAGAGAGAGAGAGAGAGGGAGGAGAGAGAGAGAGAGAGAGAGAGAGAGAGAGGAGAAGAGAGAGAGAGAGAGAGAGAGAGAGAGAGAGAGAGAGAGAGAGAGAGAGAGAGGAATGCTGCAATTTGGCAAATAACAGCAACACCAAAAAGAAATGCGCTAGTCATGTAATGAAACTACGTCACATCATTGAGAAAAACAAAAACAAAAACAAAAACAAAACCATCTTGTAATTCCACCCGAACACTTTTTTGACAATATGCTCTGAATATGTAATTGCTGTCAGTGTTCCAATGCTATCATAGACAAAATCATAAGACCATTTTAGTTCAAAGAACGAAAGAACAGAATAAAAAAAAAATGCATCGGCTTTGAGCTGTTCTGCGTCATAGCGTAACTTGCACCGCCACCGCCACCTCCAACACCCCTCCCCCTCCCTCTCTACTCTTCCACCACTACCCCTCTCATACCCATCCGGACACAAGAATTTCCATCTGAACGAAGTTACTGTACCCCAGTAGGAGTGAAACATATCAACAGAAAACAAACAAATAAATAAGAAAAAAAATGGATACTGACACTAAACAATTATCTTCTTCGCTCCCTTCCTTCCTCCCTCCCTCCTCCCCCCCTCCCCATCTCCTCTCTCTCTCTCTCTCTCTCTCTCTCTCTCTCTCTGTGTGCCTGTCTGTCTGTCTGTCTCTCTGTGTCTCTGTCTCTCTTTGTCTGCTTGTCTTTGTCTGTCTGTTTCTGTCTGTCTGTCTGTCTGTCTGTCTGTCTGTCTGTCTGTCCTTCCCTCCCTCCCCCCCCTCTCTCTCTCTCTCTCTCTCTCTCCGTATTTTCTTTTTGCTTCAAATTATACAAACTAAACCAGGACATTCAATAATATCCAATAAGCATGTATGTTGTCATACGTATCATTATCAACATCTGGCTTTACATAACGTATGGAGAGTTACAGGAATCTTAAAAGGCAATGAGGAAGCTGACCAATTGGCAAAGGAAGGAGGACAGCAGCCCCAACTGGAGCAGGAAGTCTCCTTTGAAGAAATCAATCAAGGAGAAGCAAAAAAGAAGATGGCTTGAGCAGCACTCAGGCTTCAACAAGAGGGATGCATACTACCTGCTGCCCAGATCAGAGCAAGTGAACATTGTGAGACTGAGGACAGGGCACTCCAGACTGAGACATCACATGTTCACAAAATTCCACATTGGCGAGTCTTCAGGTTGCCCATGCGGTACAGCCCCAATGACAGTGGAACACTTCCTGCAGGACTGTCCCACACATGAAAAGCTGAGGGCAGAGACCTGGCCTGCCAACACACCGATGAGGGAAAAGCTTTATGGATCACTGAAGGGCCTCCGCCGTACAGCTGCCTTCGTTAATACATCTGGGGTTCCTGTCTGAGTGAACGAAGAAGAAGGAAAGGGAATAATTCTGTTAATTCTTTGAGATGATCGGAATAATTACCTCAAGCACCTAAATAATCACTCGCTTGTCTTGTCTGGTAAACAACAATAAATGTTGGTTCACGTTACAAACTATCTTTCGGGATGCTCAGAAGATTTGGAGAAAAAAAGAAAAACAACAAAAATCTTCAACGTTTCGGTCATAGACCGTCCAGGACTGATAACATGAAAGACAATTAAATACATGTGACGTATGGCATTGACGTAAGAAAACATATACGTAAACTTCTTCTTTCATAAATGTCCGCCTTCAACCAGCTGAAGATTCTAAAAACGGACGAAGACAGACATGGCGACGGACATGCGCAGAAGGTTGGGGGTTACTCAAGACATGCGCAGAAGGAGGGAATCCCTCTTTTTATCTGACCTTCACCCTTTACTTTCTAGATACTTCGTAAGTAGAAACCGAGACAAAACCCAGAGGATATAGGTACGAAAGTAGAATGCGCTGAACCCACAGTTTGTACCCAGGAGTTAATCTCGTTGTAGAAGTAAATTACCGACGACATATAAGTACGGCAGCAGGATTGTTCGGTTTGTGGATTTTGTGTAGAAGACAGAAATGGGGTTCACGGGTTTCACTTGTAACAGCAGACGAAGCTTCAGAGGGTACATGGCATTTTAGATGGTTTTGTGAATCGAAGTATTGTTTTGTTGATGAGGATGAATTTTTTCCATAGAAAGAACCATCTGACAAATGACGTTCAGCTTCATCTAGATACAAGTCTTTACGCCACACCACAATTGCCCCGCCCTTGTCTGCAGATTTAATCATGATGTCTGTGCGATTCTTGATTTCTTTGAGAGCTTTTAGCTCTTGAACATTGAGGTTGGATTGTTTGAGGAGTTTTAAACGCAACTGAGAAATTTTCGCAGGCAGTTGTCTGTATAATAGTCCAAGGCTCCAAACTGTCCAGGTCTTGGAGTCTAGGTGCTGGGTTCTTTGGGAAATAAATGGAAAATATCTTTTGGATCGTTGGTGCTAAAAAGAGGCTCTGAACTACGAAAATGGGCAGTTAAGCGGAGTGGCCTGAAGAAACGATGGCAGCCGTAGAGGGTAACACACATGCTGGTCTTTGGCTGCGTTGGGATGGATTTAAGGCCATGAGGTAACACTTTTCTCTGATCAACTGGAAGATGTAAATTTTCTGGAATGGTGAATACTGTCAGGTACACTGGCGTTGGCGTTTTCTGTTTTGGTATTTGGTAGGGTGTATGTCATGTGCACAGGATGTGTGAAGGTGTCGTGTGCACACGTTTTGTGTTTTAAGATTGAACGTCAGCGGTATTGGGGTATTGAGAGAAAAGAGATCATGTGATTGTACGGCGTCGTTTTGTTGGATAGTGGCCCGGGGTGAGTACTGCTTGGGAGCGCTGCGTGCGTTATTTTACTTAGCTAGACAATTTCATAATCACTTGCTCTACGCCAGGCGGGGGAGTCGCATGGTCTGTTTATTTACGGCTATTGACCGATGCAAGGCTGAGGTATTGTTGAGGTATTTTTGTCATTAATGTTTAACTAGAGAGAAGTGAAATCTTTGGGGAAAAATTAAAGGAAACATTTGTATTCAAAAGAAAAGAAAAGAATAAGAACCAGTGTGGTTACACCTGTAACATTTCTTTATAAAAGAATGGAGAAAAGAAAGGAAAAGTAATATTTAAAGTAAAAACATGTAAGAAAAGGTTACTGTTTACATCTTCATGTTGAAGTGAGTCTCCTTAGTTATTGTAGAACTGCACGTGGTTCCGAGTGTGTTGACAGGTTGCCTGTCTCACGCCGGG
>CM065746.1:5930304-5932804 GCA_033310375.1 Conus canariensis
AGAATTATGTAAAATCTTCAAAAACCACAACTTAAAAATCACAATAGAAGCAAACAAAAAAGTAGTGAATTACCTAGACATAACATTAGACCTCAATGACCATGTGTACAAACCATACAAAAAACCCAATGACATACCAATCTACGTAAATATCAAAAGCAACCACCCACCATCTATACTAAAAACAATACCCAATGGTATAAACAAGAGACTATCCAACCTGTCATGCAATGAAAAAAGTATTCGATAATGCAGCAACAGAATACCAAGAAGCATTACAAAAAAGTGGTTATGATTACAAACTACAATACAGCCCAGACAACAACACGAACAGAAATAAGAAAAACAGGAAAAGGAAGATCATATGGAAAACCCCCCATACGATGGACAAGTAAAAACAAACGTAGGAAAAGAATTCTTTAAAATCTTGGCAACATCATTCCCAAAAGAACACAAACTGTTCAAACTATTCAACAAAAACACCATTAAACTATCATACTCATGTTTGCCCAACCTTAAAAACATAATTGACTCATCTAACAAAACGAAAAGCAATACAACAGAGAAGGGTGCCGAAAGGACATCTTGCAACTGCACTAAAAAAGAACAGTGCCCCCTAAGCAACAAATGTCTTCACAGCAATATTGTATACCAAGCTACGGTAACATCAGAAAATGAAAAAGAAACATATATAGGGATCACTGAAAACACTTTCAAAACCTGATACGCAAACCATAAACAGTCATTCAAAAAAGAAAAATACAAAAACCAAACAGAGCTGAGCAAATACATTTGGAGACTCAAAGATAAAAAAATAGACTACAACATATCATGGAAAATCATAAAAAGAGCAACACCATACAACAATATTTCAAAAAGATGCAATCTATGCTCCACAGAAAAATGGTTAATATTATGCAAACCGCACTTAGCAACTCTGAACACAAAAGTAGAAATTGTAAACAATTGCAGGCGCAAGTGGAAATCTTTGCTAGCACATTCCATCTGAACAGGCCCCAATAAGAACCACAGGCCGCACGTGCAGCAAATGAGATCCGCCTGCACACACAGAGTTGAAATCAAGTCCCGCACGCCATAAAAGATCGTTGGCGTGCCCCAAAAGACATCCTGAAGATAGCAAGGCTTGAAACAAGCTTGTAGATTTTAATACTTCATTTTAAAAAATATTTTTAACAAATATATATATATATATATATATATATACATATATATATAATCAGTAAAATTCATAGGCACTGCAAGTTAGGTAACCTACATTCTCACACAGCAGCGTGTACGTGTGGAAATTACATGTGCGAGTATATCTAGTACATTACACGTTAACATTATTTCTAGAACCATACATCTCTATCCTCAGTCATTCGGTCACTGGATCACCTTTCACGCTTTTTTTCTCATTAAGTGTTAAGAGCTCAAGAAGTAGCCTTTTTTGCGTTGCACGAGCTCAGAAGAAGACGACATCTGTTAACAGTAGAGATAGGACATGCAAAAAGGGCACTCCGACCAGCATGGCCTAGGCTAACAACTGTGTGGGATTGAACACACCTGGATTGAATAGTGCCAGTGGATAAAGTTCGCTATATACCACAAGCATGCAGTGTTTTTGTTTCCAATCTTTCTTTTTTTTTTCCTTCTTTTTCCTCTTCTTTTCGTCAATATTTTCAGTGAGATGTAAGACAGTGATTATACGTAGAAGTGCGGTCATCAGTGGTGTGATTCCCCACCTCAACACACGATTCGAGAAATACGGACATACAGAGTCATTGTTTCCGCTGGTGCATTTCAGGTCGGATGTCGTGCACCGTTCAAATCTACCACAGTCGCAGACACAGGAAGACCCCGTGCAGAAGACTGGACAGTCAGGACCCCCCCCCCCCAATCCCCCCGATTACCCCCCCTCCCCAACTCATGGACGGTGGAACAGAGTTAGTGTGTGTCTGCTTCAGGACCAACCGATCATCCTGATCAGACTCTTCACCCTGGATAACACTGACACTGGTGACAGTGCCACACTGCGGAAGATCAACAACAGCAGGATTCTCGTAGATTTGTGCCAGAGGTTGTGCGACTGTCTTCCCCTGCAACCGGTGGTGAGTGACAGCCCTGTGAATCTCAAGAGTGGATGATGTGGAATCTCCTCCATCACAGACCCTAGATATCCCATAACCCCCTCTATGAATGTCAGTGTGGATAATATTGAATCCCCTCCACCGCCCACCTTAGATATCCTATCATCACCCTCGGTAAATGTCAGAGTGGATAATATTGAATCCCCTCCACCACAGACCTAAGATATCCTATCATTCCCCTCTATGAATGTCAGAGTGGATAATATTGAATCCCCTCCACCACAGACCTACGATATCCCATCATCCCCCTCTGTGAATGTCAGAGTGAATAATATTGAATCCCCTCCACCACAGACCTAAGATATCCCATCATCCCCCTCTGTGAATGTCAGAGTGAATAATATTGAATC
>CM065746.1:5937804-5945304 GCA_033310375.1 Conus canariensis
GAGGGGTCGATATTCCTTCACATCATCTTACTTCCCCCTTCAATTCTCATATTTAACGGCAGACACTCACAAAGAAAGAAAAAAAAATGAAAGAAAGAACGAATGAGAAAAGAAAAGGATTGGGAAAAAAAAGAAGAAAGAAAGAAAGACATAACCGTGAACAAAACAAGAAAAGTCCATCTCGTACCAATGTTTTCCAAGTGTTAACCGTGCACAATGCTGTGACAAACAACAAAAAACTTCGCTTCGTATGCAAATAAGAACAAGGCGCAGATTAACCAATAAGCGCAAAGGTCATTGGGGGTGAAAACGAGGCACTTTCCCTCTCTCTCTCTCTCTCTCTCTCTCTTGTTTTTGTCTTTTCGAATGATTTGTTGGCCTCTGTGTTGTAAATAATATTGATGGTCTACTTAAGATGATTGAGCTGAAACCACGAAGAGTCTTAGCGCGAAATTGATGATATTACTGATATACTTTAAAATAACTGAGCTGAAATTATGAGGGGTATTAGTGCGAAAAGAACTGCGTTGTGTTGTTTTGTCGCGTGTTTATTCCGTTGCGTTGTATTACTGTTGTTTTGTGGAGTGTTATGTCCACACGTATCACATCATCTCACATTGTGTCTGGTATTTGTGGTGCGCTGTGTTGTGTTGTGTTGTGCGGGTTTGTACTGCGTCGTATCGGGGTCGAACTGCATGTGTTTGTGTATGTGTGTTTCTGTGTGTGCGTGGGTGGGTGTCAATATGCTCCCTTGTTTGTAGATGCATGGTACTTATTGCAAAATTCATCTTCTTTTTCGTTTATGTTTTATTTAAGCTTTTCTGTATTTGTAAGCGCTTAGGGCTTAGATGTAAGATTAAGCGCCATAAATCATCATCATTATTATTATAATCATTTTTGCTGTAGTTTGTTCTGGTGTGTTGTGTTTATATTGCATCATGTTCCCTTTTCCTTCGTGCTGATCAAGGTCCACGTCTTTGTTGTTGTGATCCGGTGGGTGTAACCATCGCAGAACCGACATATTCGCGGGGGGGGGGGGGGGGGGGGGGGGGGGGGGGGGGGGGGGGGGGGGGGGAGATCCAGTTTAATGTCACTTGCAGCAGTCGACTGGCTTGATATAGCACCACTTGACTGTCCACACACACACACACACACACACACACACACACACACACACACACACACACACACACACACACACATTTTTAGTGGAAGGGCGTTAAACTGAAGAACAACAACAGAGAGAGAGAGAGAGAGAGAGAGAGAGAGAGAGAGAGAGAGAGAGAGAGAGAGAGTTGTTGTAGTAGTAGTAGCAGAGCAGCAGTAGTAGTAGTAGTAGTAGTAGTAGTAGTAGAAGTAGTAGTGGTGGTGGTGGTGGTGGTGGTAATAGTAGTATAAGTAGTAGTAGTGGTAGTGGTAGTGGTGGTAGTAGTAGTATAGTAGTAGTAGTAGTAGCAGCAGCAGCAGTAGCAGAAGATTAATCCTGCATATGTTTCCAAAAAGGACAGTAATAGTATAGTTAAGTAGATAGATGTATGGATGGGTGGATGGCTGGATGGATGGATGGGTAGATTGAATGATTGATGGATTCAGACAGAGTGAGACTGAGACATAGATAGATAGGTTGATAGACGGACAGACAGATGGTCATTTGTTTCTACTTTGCTTCCTCCGCGTATTATCTTTGACTGTTGGTGACACAGCGAGCTAAGTTGCCCCCCTTCACACACCTTCTCTCCCCAGCCGCCCCTCCCCCCCCCCTCCTTCCTTGCTTTGCACGGGTCTGCTGAGCTAACGCTCAGCCGTTTGGTCAGACTATCTGTCCCAATGTGTCTTCACGCGTTGGTGGTGGGTTTTTTTTTTTCCCAAATATGTCTGGATTACAGTTATTCCGGTCATTATTTGAAATGTAGCGGCTACAAGGTTAGTGTTGTTTTCGTATTGTTTTTGTTTCTTTCCTTTATTCTTTTCTCTCCCCCCTCCCCCTTCTCCCTCATTCTCCTTACCTCCATACCCCCCCCCCCCTCTCTCTCTCTCTTCTTGATGCATTTCTTAGGCTCCTTTCTTTTCAGGCATTGGATGTTTTCCGTGGTTCATGTCGTGTCCCATGGCCTTCTCCTGTCTTTCTGTTTCCCTCTGTCTGTCGTTCGCCCTTGTGCGGCCCTCTGGACCAGATTTTGTTATTAACGTTAGGATGTTCAGGTAGGTTGCCTGTTTTATCCTCTATATTTGATTTCTTTTCAGTTCCCAGTTTTGCCGCCCCCCCCCCCCCCCCTCCTCCCCTTCTTACGTTCCTTGTCTCTGTTTCCAATGATGATTTCGCTCTCTGCCTCTATTTTTTCTCTTTCTCTTCTGCCCTCCCTCCTTCACCCCCCCTCTCTCTCTCCCTCTCCCCCCCCAAAAGAACAGCAAAAGGCAAGTGTATCTACCCCACCCCCACCCCACCTCCTCTGGCCTTTTTCTTCCAACACCCCCCCCCCCCCCCCCAGTTTAATTGACAACACGGGAGAGATGACCGCGTTCGACACATTCCCTGACAATGACCCCCGCTGACAGTCCCTGAATGTGTTGCTGTCAACGCACGTGCGACACGACCTGCCGACCAGCTTTAGCATGACACGCTGTGTGTGCGTCACTGACCCAGAGACAGTGACGGTGCTGTCAGAGTGACCGGACACTGGACAACGCGGAGGCTGGCTGTCACGTTCATGTCATCGATGTGGACGCACAGACAGAAGGTGTTTTGACCAGGCCTCTGTCCAGTCTACAGCACAGCACAGACGGTGTCGTGAACAGTGTGTCAACGCCAGTGCAGCATGCTGGTAAAGAACACTCATTGCATCTTTGAAAGAAAAGCCATACCCAGAGCACCCTGCCGCACTGAACCTGCCCAGTCTCGAACATCGCCGTCTCAGGGGGGATATGATCGACCATGTACAAGTACACGCACAGCCTGTACCTGACCAGCCACCCCCAGTCCAGCTACTTCCAAGGCAAAGACACCAGACGGCACAGCCTGAAATTGGAAAGATCACACTGCAGGCTCAACATCAGAAGCAGCTTCTTGTGGCCGCCACCTGGAACAGCCTGCCAAACAATGTGGTCACAGTCCCATCAGTCAATGCTTTCAAGAACAGGCTCGACGCACACTGGAAGGAGCTTCCTGCAAAGTCTGACCCTGTCTGCTACCATTAGCTACAACTGTCGAAGTTTTGTACCACGCATGACAATCAGTTGTACTAGTGGAAAAGGACCTGTGAACAAGCTCTTAGGAGCTTCAACACGGAAACCATCCAGTATTCAGTGACTGTGTCAGCCACCCTGAGGGGCCGGTATAGCTCAGTTGGTAGAGCGCCGGACTCGTAATCTTGGGGTGCTGGGTTCGCATCTCCGCCGGGCCGTGTCGGTACAGGGGGATTTTTCTCTCAGAGTTAACATTGGTTCTGACTCCATTCCCCATACAGTCCTTCGAATGAGACTATAAACCGAGGTTCCGTGTGTGAACGCACGCACATCATCTTGCTCACACGTCAAATCCCATCACCAACTTTCGGAAGAGAAGGCCAGTTTGGCCGTTGGTATGGATGACACGTTACACATAGCATGCGCCTTCTCCGAAGTTGGAGTATGGCTGCCTTAATGGCGGGATAAAAAAAAATGGTCATGCACACAAAAGTGTCAGAATAATCAACATGATGATTTTGGACACTAAACGAAAGAAGATATTTCTGAACAGCAGGCGTCCAGACTGCCATCCGACACTGGCAGAGAAATGCTGAATTATTGGCAAGAAACATCGAACGAAATTGACAAAGCGCAGCGAAACTTCCAACTTGACCACGATTCTTCCACAGCTGGTCGAAAAGGAAATCCAGACTGACCACCCCTGGAAACATTGATCTTCCTTAATCACACAGAAATCATGACGGACAGCGTGACCATTTCCGCCTGTCCCCCTAATGGCCGAAGTGATGTACTGTGGTCCGGCTTCCGTGGATCAAATGTTGTTCATGTTTGTTTCTATTTCATTGTCTCACTCCGCCTCTTTACCCCTACCTCCCGTCCCGACGTGTCAGTGGGTCGAACACCTGACGCATGAAACCATTCGTAGAAGTATTCGTAGTCTCCGACTCTGTCTCTGACGCTGTCTCTGTCTCTCTCTCTCTCTCTTTTCTGTCTCTGTCTGTCTGTCTGTCCGTCCGTCCGTCCGTCTGCCTGTCTGTCTGTCTGTCTGTCTGTCTGTCTCCTTTAGTCCTTTCCTTTTTGGACCCCCTTCCCCCTCTCTCTCTCTCTCTCTCTCTCTCTCTCTCTCTCTCTCTCTTTCTTTCTTTCTATAGTGTTGTGTGTGTGTGTGTGTGTGTGTGTGTGTGTGTTGTGTGTGTGTGTGTGCGTCTGTGTCCGTGTGCGTGTGCGTGTGCGATTTGTTGTTGTTCCTTTAACGGATCTGTTTAATTGTACAGGAGTCCCGCTGAAAGTTTTTACAGGCGGAAGCTTGACAAATACAAACTGAACTACGTGGGCGGTGTTACGACTTATTGTTCATCATCATGATATATCTATATCTATCTATCTGATTATCTATCTGTCTGTCTATCAGTCTATCTATCTATCTATCTATCTATCTATCTATCTATCTATCTATCTATCTAATATAGTGTGTGTGTGTGTGTGTGTGTGTGTGTGTGTGTGTGTGTACACCATGGCTTTTCTTTCCACTGAATTGCCGTAGGTTAATTCTGGATCTTCTTCGGTTCTCTCAGAGGTGGAGAAATTGGAACCCTCTTTGCTGCTTCCTTCTCGTATTTCACCCACACGGTGACACCAGAACATTGATACCGTTCACCTTTAATCCCAGGGAGACGCTTCTATCACTGCACCGCCGACGATTCCATTAAGATGCTAAACAGATTGGGTTCCCCAATACCTCCCTGTGGTATACCCCTGCTGCCTTCGAGTCAGCCGCCTTGGTTACTGTCACTGTCCTTTTTGGAAAGAAATGCGGGATTGCAGAAATGAGCGCGGCCACTCGCTGGCCTAGAAAGGTGGTTTCAGCATGATTGCCATCGGGGTTGTGTGTCTCCTGGTGGTCTGGTGCCCAAACTGTGTGGAGCCATAGCGTGATACTCTGTGATCATATAACCGAAGGACATGCGTACTTTCAAAGAGAGGAATAAGTTGAGTACAAAATAAGACAGACAGCAGACGGAACAAGAAATATCGAAAGGAAGGAGTAAGGTGGGTGAAGGAAGGAGAAAGAAGGAAGAAAAAAGGAAAGAAAGGAATAAAGGAAGGAAGGAAGGAATAAAGGAAGGAAGGAAGCAGAGAAGGAAGGGAGAAACAGTGAAATTCTGTTATCTACCAAAGTTTTCTGTCATCAATAATTGAAGCAGATTTTTTTTTTCTTTCTGTCATCAATAATTGAAGCAGATTTATCTTTTATCTTTGTCATCAATATTGAAGCAGGTTTATCTTTTTCTTTCTGTCATCAATAATTGAAGCAAACTTGTCTTTTTTCTTTCTGTCATCAATAATTGAAGCAGGTTTATCTTTTTTCTTTCTGTCATCAATAATTGAAGCAGGTTTATCTTTTTTCTTTCTGTCATCAATAATTGAAGCAGGTTTATCTTTTTTCTTTCTGTCATCAATAATTGAAGCAGGTTTATCTTTTTTCTTTCTGTCATCAATAATTGAAGCAGGTTTATCTTTTTCTTTCTGTCATCAATAATTGAAGCAGGTTTATCTTTTTCTTTCTGTCATCAATAATTGAAGCAAACTTGGTCTTTTTTCTTTCTGTCATCAATAATTGAAGCAGGTTTATCTTTCTTCTTTCTGTCATCAATAATCGAAGCAAACTTGTCTTTTTTTCTGTGGCAGGGGCCATCTTTTCTGCTCCACTGTCTTCAACCCCAGGCAGCAAGACAGGGTCAAGATGGCTGGAGACGGAGTCAGATGCAGTGGATGGCCATGATGTCTTTCCTGTCTCACCATGCTCTATGCACTCCACAATGCATTGCTGGGAGTCAGATGCAGTGGCTGACCATGATGTCTTTCCTGTCTCACCATGCTCTATGCACTCCACAATGCATTGCTGGGAGTCAGATGCAGTGGCTGACCATGATGTCTTTCCTGTCTCACCATGCTCTATGCACTCCACAATGCATTGCTGGGAGTCAGATGCAGTGGATGACCATGATGTCTTTCCTGTCTCACCATGCTCTATGCACTCCACAATGCATTGCTGGGAGTCGCCCGTTGAATCAGTTTTCGATTTCCTCCACACAGTCCATATACTTAGGTCGACAAGCCATATCTCACTGAGGGTTTGAGACCCGGGGTGTGGCCGCTGTCGCATGTTAACAGCTACGGGGAGCCACAGGTGGGAGCTGAGTGCCGAGTGAGGACCAAAGATGGACGTGCAGCCCTAAGGACTTGCCAAGCACCCCCACCAGAGATGCTGCCTCTACTGGACACCCGTGGACTCGAATGGTTTTGGACGAGAGAGTGAGGTCGACGAATTGCGCAACTCCTCGTCACTTTTAACAGTCATTACGCAAGTCACTTTCTGTTGTCATTATCACCATCCATCCCTATCCACCTCATCCCCATCTCATCCCTAAGTCCTGTGGCGATGGGCAAGCGACGAAGCGGCAAGTGTGGGTACACTGGCAGCCGTAGCCGCAAACCTGCACACAGGCGGCTCAGGCCATAGGGTCGTTCTCCACTGAACTGGAGCAGCAGTGAGTTGGGCAGCCACCTGAGCGACTGAGCAGCCCTTGTTAGGATAGCACTGCTCATCTCCATAGCACGAGGAAGGTCTAGAAAAGGTGTCCTAAACATTGCCTGCTCCATTCGTCCCTAGCCAGCCTGCCGCAGCTGGAGGGGACCCTGTAACAGCGGTCGGAATTCAAAGAAGAAAAGACGGGGATTATCCCTCTCACCTTTGGCACATGGAATGTGCGCACGCTCCTGGATAGAGACGATTCAGAGCAGAGGTATAATTGGAAAAGAACTCGCCCTGTATAACGTCGACATCGCAGCCTTGAGTGAGACCCGGCTTTCGGGACAGGGTGAACTTTGTGAAAGGGGCTCTGGCCATGCCTTTATTTTGAGCGGAAGAGGAAGTGAAGAGTGACGAGAGGCTGGTGTCGGCTTTGCAGTGAAGACAGCTGTTGTTGGCAAGCGAGCTGACCTCTGAAGGGAGTGAATGACAGGCTGATGGCCATGAACCTCCCCCTTCCATTTGGAAAGAACCACCTGACAATTATCAGCGCCTACGCGCCGACCATGACCAACCCAGATGATGTGAAGGACAAGTTCTACGAGGATCTTCACTCTATCATTGCTGCTGTTCCGAAAGCAGACAAGCTCGCCATATTTTGTGATTTCAACGCTAGACTCGGTTCTGACCGCGATTCCTGGGAAGGTGTCATCGGCAAACTCGGTATAGGCCACTGCAACAGCAACAGTCTCCTGCTACTCCAGACCTGTGCTGACCATGAA
>CM065746.1:5950304-5952804 GCA_033310375.1 Conus canariensis
CTGTAATAAAATCTGACCTCTCAGACTATACAGACAGAGCCAGTTTGTAATAATGTCTGACCTCTCAGACTATACAGACAGAGCCAGTTTGTGATAATGTCTGACCTCTCAGACAATACAGACAGAGCCAGTTTGTGATAATGTCTGACCTCTCAGACTATACAGACAGAGCCAGTTTGTAATGTCTGACCTCTCAGACTATACACACAGACCCAGCATGTAATAATGTCTGACCTCTCAGACTATACAGACAGAGCCAGTCTATAATAATGTCTGACCTCTCAGACTATACAGAGCCAGTTTGTCATATCGCTTTGTCTGACCTCTCAGACTAATACAGACAGAGCCAGTTTGTCATATCGCTTTGTCTGACCTCTCAGACTATACAGACAGAGCCAGTTTGTCATATCGCTTTGTCTGACCTCTCAGACTATACAGACAGAGCCAGTTTGTCATACCGCTTTGTCTGACCTCTCAGACTATACAGACAGAGCCAGTTTGTCATATCGCTTTGTCTGACCTCTCAGACTATACAGACAGAGCCAGTTTGTCATATCGCTTTGTCTGACCTCTCAGACTATACAGACAGAGGCAGTTTGTCATATCGCTTTGTCTGACCTCTCAGACTATACAGACAGAGCTAGTTTGTCATATCTCTTTGTCTGACCACTCAGACTATACAGACAGAGCCAGTTTATCATATCGCTTTGTCTGACCTCTCAGACTATACAGACAGAGCCAGTTTGTCAAATCTCTTTGTCTGACCACTCAGACTATACAGACAGAGCCAGTTTGTCTTACCGCTTTGTCTGACCTCTCTTACTATACAGACAGAGGCAGTTTGTCATACTGCTTTGTCTGACCTCTCGGGCTATACATACAGAGGCAGTTTGTCATAACCGCTTTGTCTGACCTCTCTGACTATACATACAGAGGCAGTTTGTCATATCGCTTTGTCTGACCTCTCAGACTATACAGACAGAGCCAGTTTGTCGTATCGCTTTGTCTGACCTCTCAGACTATACAGACAGAGCCAGTTTGTCATATCGCTTTGTCTGACCTCTCAGACTATACAGACAGAGCCAGTTTGTCATATCGCTTTGTCTGACCTCCCTGACTATACAGAGCCAGGTTGTCATACCGGCTTGTCTGACCTCTCAGACTATACAGACAGAGCCAGTTTGTCATATCTCTTTGTCTGACCTCTCAGACTATACAGACAGAGCCAGTTTGTCATATCGCTTTGTCTGACCTCACGGACTATACAGACAGAGCCAGTTTGTCATATCTCTTTGTCTGACCTCTCAGACTATACAGACAGAGCCAGTTTGTCATATCGCTTTGTCTGACCTCACGGACTATACAGACAGAGCCAGTTTGTCATATCGCGTTGTCTGACCTCTCGGACTATACAGACAGAGCCAGTTTGTCATATCGCGTTGTCTGACATCTCGGACTATACAGACAGAGCAGTTTGTCATATCGCGTTGTCTGACCTCTCAGACTATACAGACAGAGGCAGTTTGTCATATCGCGTTGTCTGACCTCTCAGACTATACAGACAGAGCCAGTTTGTCATATCGCGTTGTCTGACCTCTCAGACTATACAGACAGAGGCAGTTTGTCATATCGCGTTGTCTGACCTCTCAGACTATACAGACAGAGCCAGTTTGTCATATCGCGTTGTCTGACCTCTCAGACTATACAGACAGAGCCAGTTTGTCATATCGCGTTGTCTGACCTCTCAGACTATACAGACAGAGCCAGTTTGTCATATCGCTTTGTCTGACCTCTCAGACTATACAGACAGAGCCAGTTTGTCATATCGCGTTGTCTGACCTCTCAGACTATACAGACAGAGGCAGTTTGTCATATCGCGTTGTCTGACCTCTCAGACTATACAGACAGAGCCAGTTTGTCATATCGCTTTGTCTGACCTCTCAGACTATACAGACAGAGTCAGTTTGTCATATCGCTTTGTCTGACCTCTCAGACTATACAGACAGAGCCAGTTTGTCATATCGCGTTGTCTGACCTCTCAGACTATACAGACAGAGCCAGTTTGTCATATCGCGTTTGTCTGACCTCTCAGACTATACAGACAGAGCCAGTTTGTCATATCGCTTTGTCTGACCTCTCAGACTATACAGACAGAGCCAGTTTGTCATATCGCGTTGTCTGACCTCTCAGACTATACAGACAGAGCCAGTTTGTCATATCGCGTTGTCTGACCTCTCAGACTATACAGACAGAGTCAGTTTGTCATATCGCTTTGTCTGACCTCTCAGACTATACAGACAGAGCAGTTTGTCATATCGCGTTGTCTGACCTCTCAGACTATACAGACAGAGCCAGTTTGTCATATCGCGTTGTCTGACCTCTCAGACTATACAGACAGAGCCAGTTTCTCACATCGCGTTGTCTGACCTCTCAGACTATACAGACAGAGCCAGTTTTCTCACATCGCGTTGTCTGTCCTCTCAGACTATACAGACAGAGC
>CM065746.1:5965304-5970304 GCA_033310375.1 Conus canariensis
CCTTTTGGGGAGAGTCCAAAACAATGACAATGCCAACTAAACACAGAACATAAATCATCACCACCATGACTGCCTCACATAAAACAGACTGTGACAATGACAATGCCAACTAAAAAACAAAACAAATCATCACCACCATGACTGCTCACATTAAACAGACAGTGGGCCATTGGTCTGTACTCTGGAGGGACCGTCAGGCAAATGGCTCCAGCTCCAGCGTTCGGCTTCAGACCTGAAGTCAGCGAGTTCGAACCACTTTGGGGGTCGGGTGTTGACACCTTGAAAACCCTCTCTGTCCTCTCAGAAATAAATGGAGACCTGATTTACTTCAGGACAAGTGGAAGAGGTTGATGGAGAATGAGGGGATCCGCCTTTTACAATTGCCGTACCCCAGGTACAGGGAACCTGTAATAGTTCACTGCTTTCATGTCAGTTTGGATATGAAACTTTAAACTGTATAATCTTTAACTTCTGCTTTTTAAAACCTTATCAGCAAGCAGAATGGAGGCTGTGAAAAGTCTCTGTGCAAACATCTGCAAGCGTTACTCAAAAGCGTACGATTTTATTCCCCTAGAAGCAGAACAACATGAACAGTGGTTTTTAAGATATTTTTGAAAGATTTTTCGTAAGACTTGACAGCAACGAAAGCATCTTGTTCAGCCTCCTAGGTGTTTATACAGTGGACACCAAAAAGCCCAGTCGCCTCAGGGCAAAGACTGGTTTATGATCAGACTACGGCCAGACTCTAAGTCGCAAAGTGCCCTTCAAGTTGTAACAAAGTTCTGTTACTCTTCACTTCCGATAGTCTTCAATGACTCTTCTTAAGTCAAACTGGATAGTCAACTGGTAATTGTGCATGCACTATAACAACCATACTGCCTTGTCATGTGAGAGTAGTCGGCAAGGAGTCAGAACACTCGTAAACTGCTAACTCTTGAGGCAGATGCGATTGGTCCAAGTGTGTTGGACGAGTGGAGTTGTATTGAAGATCGCATGAAGTCAAAGGGAACTCTTACAACGCCCAGAGAAAAGGTCAATTCAACACCTTGACAGGTCGGAGAAACGTCGTGGTCTTATTGCAGACTTATTTGGGTTGACAACTAGACTTGTATGTGACTGCTGCGCAGTTTGGATTCTTGTGGAATGGAAGACCAGGCTACGATTGTCACAATAGCCAGATGTCGACATGGTCGTGATGTTGGGGGCGTCACACGTGACTTGGCACGACAAAGCATGTTTATCAACGGTTTCCGACTGTGACCCCTGTGGTAAGAAGCTGACCCTTGCCATGTGCATCTTTAAACGCCTGTCACGTCAAGCAAAATGTATAATTTACAGTTCCTTAGAACAAGAAGAAACCTAAACGCCTGGCATGTCAAGCAAAATGCATGTTTTACAATTCCTTACGACGAGAAGAAACCTAAATACAAAAGGACACACGGCGCAGAACGCTTAGTTCATATCCAGTACAAGACACACAAATGCATTATCGACAAATGTCTTCTTCTGACGTGACTTTCAATAGACATCAATCCAATATTGCTCAGAGTATCCTTAGATGACTGAACTGTTCTGTAAAATGCATACCAGTCACTCTTTAGCATGTGTTCATTCCAATTCTGTCGTGTTTTAATCAGTTTGACAGATTATTTTTGTAATCAGATTTCAGCACCTTTCTTGACCAAAGCAAGCTCAAACCTGTTTTTTAAAAACACACACACACACACACACACACACACACACACACACACACACACACACACACACACACAACTAACGCACCCCCTCTCCCTTCCGTTCTCCTTTCCCTACACCCTCCCCTACACCCACCCCCAAATCATGACGAACCGACGTCTGGCATGTCATGCCGTGTATTTCCAAACTCAGAAACATGTTTAACCCTTTTTGTGGTAATCGTTTTGCGTCCATAGGTATTCATCACATTTAACCCAATATAAATACACTGCAGATAGGACTTTATATGAATAGAATAACTCACTGTGTCTCCCACAAACAAGACTTTCTGGCGTTTAAATGCAAGAGTTTCTTTAAGATGAACAGATGTATTTTGTCTGTGTGTACAACGGTTAGTTGTTTCGTTTTGCGCTGGTTTCCGCATCTTACAAATCCAAATTGTATTTAAAATGAGCATCAAAACGTTGAAGGGGCTGTCGTGAACTCAGCAAGTATAGAGCATGCATTTCTACTTCCTTTTGTTTTCTTTTACCCCCCCTCCCCCCCCCCCCCCCCCCCGCCCCCAGCTAGACAAGCGATAGGGTGTGTTCAACTTTGCTTGCAAACAGCCAGTGAAATGAAAGGAGTGCAGAATAGACGAGAGAGAGAGAGAGAGAGAGAGAGAGAGAGAGAGAGAGAGAGAGAGAGAGAGAGAGAGTATAAAAACTTACACATTCAAACATGAACCAGAAGAATATTTCCATGATACTCCTAGCTGTCTGAAAGAAGTAAACAACATTGCATCACCTGCGGACAGAGAAGAGGAAGGTTTGAAATATAAGCCTATAGACGCACTAAAACGGAGAAAATAAAATGTGAGACCTAAGCACACACCTCTTGACTTGCCAATTGGCAGACCCACACACTGACCAAACAGACTGTCCAGCAGTGTTGGACCAGTGCTGACGGTGCCAGAGAGATCAGCAAATAGAGCAGATAGGTCACTCAGCCAGCAGCAAGCACGCGCACACATGCACATACACACACACGCACGCACGCACACACACACACACACACAGACACACACACCATGACCAGACAGATTGGCAAACAGATCCCAAAAACGGCCGTTTAAGCGTGGATCCGCAAAGAACAGACAGAATGATCTATGCAGGTTGACACAGAGGGACCAGACGATAAATAGAAATCATTGCATGGCTTCATAAAGTTGGTCTATCTGTCTTTCTGTCTGTCTTTCTGCTTGTCTGTCTGTTTGGCTGTCTGGCTGGCTGGCTGCCCGCCTGTTTCGCTGGCTGGCTGTCTGTCTCTGTCTGTCTGACAGCCTGCCTGTCTGTCTCTGAGAATGTCTAGTCTCTCTCTCTCTCTCTCTCTCTCTCTCTCTCTCTCTCTCTCTCCTCTCTCTCTCTCTCTTCTTACTGTCTTGTTTTCTAGTATATTAATGTCTTTTTTTTATCCTCTCGTGTCCTCCGATACATTTGTTGATCAGAGGAGACCCGTAGCACGTGCACATCCTTTTATCAATCTTTAACCACCTGCTTGCCAGATTCCTCCTCCTCCTCCTCCCTTCTGGTCAGTTTGACTGAGCTATAGTTGAGCTCAGGCAGTGGAATATCAAAGTGTATGATAAATAACGTCAGCGTTGTGTATCAAGAATGATTTGTCCGAGTGCCAACAAATATATAAAGAGTACACTATCTCTGATAAACTCTCTCTCTCTCTCTCTCTCTCTCTCTCTCTCTCTCTCTCTCTCTCTCTCTCTCTCTCTTTTCTTACACACACTGACGGGCAGTAGTTTCAAATCAGACGAGAAAGACAGATGTGACAGTAGTGCTGGTTACGATGGAAATCTCGATTTAGAAGCTCCCGACCATCCAATGAATTTCCTTTTTATCCAAGCTTGTTCTGACCCCATAGCTGGTTGTTAAAGAAATCGTGCATAAATAGTGACCGTAGGGCACGTCATTTGAACCTGTGATCACACTTCTGGTTTGGAAGGAAATCTTGATGTGAGAAGAATTTGAAGTTTGTTTTTGGTTGTTAACTTGTTTTTCTGATCACTGTGCCGAAGCCTTTTTGAACCAGTGACTGTGCTCAGCAGATTCATCTCGCAATGCACTGTATTACCTTGACTTGGCTTTCTTGTCATGACGAACCTGCAATCTGGCATCAATTCTATATAGTGATATAGTTTGATTATCTTCCCTTAACTCCCCCCTTCCCTCATTTTCCCTATGTGGATGGGCACAAAGCCTAACACCTTAAAGCATTCACATTTGCATTCGCATGCATGTACACACACACACACGCACACACACACACACACACACACACACACACACACACACACACACACACATACACGCACGCACGCACGCACGCACGCACGCACGCACGCACACACACACACACACACACTTTTTTCTTTTCCTTTTCTCGTTCTTTTTACCTTCTTTCAACACAACCTCCATTCCTTTCTTCATTCATTCGTTCGAGCCTTGTTTTCACTCATCCTTCCTTCCTGTAATTCCTTTATCATATTTCTCCCTTTTCTCCCTCGCGTCTTTCAACATTACCTTTCTTCCTTCGGTCCTTCCTGTCCTTCTCTTCCCCTTAGTACCGCCCGTGCCTTCTGTGTTCCTCTCTTCCAGCTCACACATTCCTTCCTTGATTCTTTTCTTCGTTTTCTCTTTTTTTTTTTGTTCTTCCTTCTCTCTTTCCACCATTCTTTCTCCCTTCTTTCTTTCCTTTTCTTTCTTCGTTCATTCCACCTTTCTGTCTTCCCTCCTTTCTTCCTGCTTTTCTTTTCCCTCTTCGTTTCTTCATTTTATCTTGTCTTCTGTTTCCCCTTCATGCCTTCTTTTTCTTCCATTTTTCCTTCATTCCACATTTCTCTCCTATGTCGTGTCACTCTTCTTTCTGTCCTCTTTTGTTCTTTCATCCCATCCGTCCTCAGCTCCGTGGTGCATTCCATGCCATGTTCCACCCACAGTGAAACATATCCTTGTAGAGTGGTGGAACCTGCATGATGCGAGACACAAACACTTCACGGCGGACTCCCTGAAAACCCTGTTCAGAGATGTCCCACCTGACGTGATCTTTGAGTTTCTGAAATAGATTAACTTTTTTCATCTGATCTAAGTTTTCACAGAAGAAAGATTTTTTTTTTAACAAAGTTTCTGCTGCGTTTTTAGAAGGTATTTTTCAAGGATGTGTGAGTGATGATTAAAAAATTTTTTTTTGTGACTTGAGAGCTGACTTCAACGTGTTGACAGCCCTGATATGGCCCTTTGTGGTCGGCTGGGCTA
>CM065746.1:5977804-5987804 GCA_033310375.1 Conus canariensis
CACTGGGGCCACTGAAATCCAGGACTAGCTCTCACTACGTCCGTAAGAGAAACACAGAGAGAGAGAGAGAGAGAGAGAGAGAGAGAGAGAGAGAGAGAGAGAGAGAGAAGAGAGAGGAAGAGGTTGGGGGGGAGGGGGGGGGAGAAAAGTGATCGTAGTGGTTACATGCATTCATATGACCCCACTCTCACTGGGGCCGCAAAAATCCAGGACTTGCTCTCACCAGATCCGTGAGAGAGAGAGAGAGAGAGAGAGAGAGAGGAGGCCCTGTGGAGCACTGCTCTTTGCTCTTGCCCCTACCCATCTTCATGCCATCCTTCATACACCCCAACGTCCACCCTTACCCCTTTATCATTCACACACTACCCTGCCCTTACCCGACCCACATCCCACCAGCCCCCGCCCGCCCTCTCCTACCCCAAGCAGACATGACACCGCATACAGCTGGTAAAGACACTGCGAATTGGAACAATCTTCATCAACGGCGGTGACATGTGAGTAGAATCACCCACCCAGAATGAACCCCCCTGGTTTCTTTTCATACCTGTGCGGAGCAAAAGACTGTGCCATGTTACCCCACTGCTGTGACATGGAGTAGAATCACCCACCTAAACTGTATTGACGGGACTATAATTTTAATCTTAATCTTAACCCACCTAAACTGAACCCTCGCAGTTCATTCCCTAACTGTGCGGAGCGAAAGACTGTGACATATGAACACAGCAAGGTTCAGCTGTTCAGTCAGATTTAGGAAAACGAATCGCCAGCTGTCAGCTGATCATTCAATGAGTCATTGACAAGGCGATCCGTGAAGCGGTCAATGACCAACTATGCGTAGAGTTCGTCTGCAACAACAGAACACAATACAGGAGACCACAATTACAATGCCATCGAGAATTGTGAATTGCAAAGCGATTCAACACGACACACATCCGAACAATGCACATGCAGTACAATAGAGAGGAATAGCTCAGTTGGTAGAGCGCCGGACTCGTCATCTTGGTGATCCTGGGGTTGCGGGTTCGAATCTCCGCTGGGCCGTTTCGGTACAGGGGTATTTTCCCCTTCGGAGTTAACATTGGTTCTGACTCCATTTCCCTAAAGTCCTTCGAATGAGACTATAAACCGAGGTTCCGTGTGTGAACGCACGCATAACATCTTGCACACACGTCAAATCCCATCACCAACTTTCGGAAGAGAAGGCCAGTTTGGCCGTTGGTATGGATGACACGTTACACATAGCATGCACCCTACGTAAGAAATGGAAAGAACGACGGAAGTAAGGAAACTGAGTGAACGATATTGAACGATACTGACTGGATGACACGGGAAACAACTGAAAGAAGCGCCAGCTGGCAGCTCTTCAGTCGGCACTACCCAGGTAGGCAGCCCGTTGTGTAAACGAATGCGGATTGTAAAACGCTTAGAGCTTGGTGTCTAGCCGAGAATAGGCGCTATATAAGTAATATTTATTATTATATATATATATATATATATATATATATAAGGTCGTAATGCAGCACAGTACAAAACGACACAGTGTATTTACATACAGGAGAACGCTGTGCAATACAGTATCGTAGCGCACGACAAAACCACTGCACAATACAACAGCTGAATTCACTACCTTACGGTGGAATTCAATATAACACGTTACAAAGCAGTACAATGAAGCACAATACAATGCAATACAACACCGGCAAACAGCACAGTACAGCGACATACATTATATTACAACACAGTACAGTACGACACCTACAAAACAACGCAGTCAAAACAGTACAACAGAATACAACGCATTACAATACAACACAGCGCAACACAATCATTTTTGCCTTGCTTCCTTCTACGTTTGATATTCCTCCCTTGGTTCTTTCTTCCTTTCTTTCCTCGTTTAACTCTTCTTTCTTTTCTGACTGCCTTCCTCCTTTCCTCCCTTCTTTTATTTTATTCCTTCCTTCCTCCATTTCACCTTTCTTTTTCTGTGCTTTCTTGCTTCCTTCCTACCTTCCTTTCTTCCATCCTTCCTCCTTTAGTTTATTCCTTCCTTTCTTTCTCTCTTTGTCCTTCATCCCACTCTTCCTTCCTTTATTTCCGCCTTCTTACTTTATCTCGTTCATTTATTCTTTTATCCTTCCTGTATTCATTCCCACCTCTCATTTCTTCCTTCCTTCCTTTCTTTCCACCTTTTTCTGTATTCCTGTCTTCCTTCTTTTATTCTCTTGTTCCTTCCTCCATTCCCGTCTTCCTTTCATTCATCGATCAACTATTCTTCTTTCCTTCCTCCTTGCTGTCTTTCTAGGTATCGTTCACGGGACTCTGTATTCGTTCCAAACGTTTCTTTTTTTCCTCTTTCTTCTGAAGTCCCATGTCCCTTTTTTTTTTTTTATAACTCTGTTATCCCTTCCTTTCCCCATTATGCATGTCTAACAGAAGCATGAAGAAAGGTTGAGTGGAGGGGGGGGAGGGGAGAGATGGAAGAGTGGAGGAGGGGGGGGGGCACAGACTAGAAGACTTGAAATTCTCTTTTTCTCCCATCCATTAGAACACTCGAAATTCCAATCGGAACGAGCCCTCGTCCCGATGTGACTTCAGTCACAAGAGAGGAGAGCGCACCAAGGGAGACAAAGCAAGCAGGCAGGGTGTTTCAATGGTCTGACTGGGCGTAAACCAACGAAGGGAGTGCAGCGACAGTCGGTCAACCCTTTTTTCAAGACATCAGCCAAGGTTTTTTTTTTTTTTTTTTTTTTTTTTTTTTTTTTTTTTTTTTTGGGGGGGGGGGGGTCTCTTTAGAAATGACCCCCAGCCCATGCTCCCCACCTGTCATACCTCTCCAGAATGGCCACTTCCCTGAACATCCATCAAATACGTCTGCAAGCCTTGATCAGGAAATTCCAGGCCGTTGTATATGGTCTGAAATCAGTGCTCGTTACTGTTATATTCCCTGAAGTTCTTCATTCATTACTGTTTATATTCCCTGAAGTTCTTCATTCATTACTGTTATATTCCCTGAAGTTCTTCATTCATTACTGTTATATTCCCTGAAGTTCTTCATTCATTACTGTTATATTCCCTGAAGTTCTTCATTCATTACTGTTATATTCCCTGAAGTTCTTCATTCATTACTGTTATATTCCCTGAAGTTCTTCATTCATTCGTTAACTCTTCTTTCCTCCCATCCTTTCTTCATTCCTTGCTCCCTTTTCCCTCCATTTAGCAAACTTTTTTCTTTCTTCATTGTTTTATTCCTTCATATTTCGTTGCTTTGTCATCTGTTTTCCCTTTGTCCTTTCATCCCTCGCTTTCCTCCATCCATCTATCCATCCATCTTACCTTCGTTCCTTCCTTCCTTTTCTTCCTTCCTTCCTTCCTTTTCTTCCTTCCTGCCTTCCATCATGTTCATTCATCTTCCCTTTGACCCTCCCAGCCTTCTAACGTTTTCTCTTCCTGTTCCTTTTCAGTTCGTCTTTCCTGCTCTTCAAGTCAGATGTAACACATTGTTCTCCCTACTTTCACCTTTGTGCCTGTGTAATAGAGGTCTGTATGCAGGACAGGAGTCAGATGTAACACATTGTTCTCCCTTCTTTCGCCTTTGTGCCTGTGTGATAGAGGTCTGTATGGAGGACAGGAGAGTGAAGGGAAGCAGAATGCTTCACTTAAAAATTCCCATTTTCCCCCATCTGTTACAACACTCGGAATTTTAAATTAAACGTCCCCCTAGTCCTGACGTGACTTCCCATCAAAAGAAAAGGAGAGCACGCCAAGGGAGAGCAGGCACGCAGGCAGGGGGTGTGGATGGTTGGACCTGGCATAAATCAACAAAGCGAGCGCAGCGACAGTCGGTCAGCTTTCTTCCAGACCTCAGTCATGTCTGGGCAAGGTCGTAAGAAAAGACCCCTCCTCGTTAGAACTGCCGCTTTCTGTGGAACTGTACATCTCCATCAAAGACGTCCTGAAATCCTCTTGCCTTCACCCCAGCCACAAATGGCTGTCTGGGGATCGTCTGCACGTATTCAAATCGGCCGATATCGACCTCCGCCTCAATACGTGTACGATGGGATTTTCATCATGTTCGACTCAGCCTCGCACACATTCTATGAACGTGAATTTCTCGAGAACGTCCGACATCACCAATGAAACTTAAGTGCTAACTTAGGAGTTGGACAGCTTCATGTCTGTTTTACTTGAGTAATAGTCTGTAGAAAGTTGATCTGAATCAGTGACACGTCATTGGCGTAATCCTGGAACTCACATGAGCCCCATGCAACAGAAATATAGGATGCACTGTATAACAGAGCTAAATGTCAGGGAGAGAACAAATGGGCGATATAGAAACAAGAGTTGCGGACATTGGTTTCTGCCTGTCATGGTGGGTAAAAAACATGTATGTTCATACTGAGATAGCGCCCCCCCCCCCCCCCCCCCCCCCAAAAAAAAAAAAAAAAAAAAAAAAATCCTGGCACACACTATCTCCAACCACTACCCACTTCACCCCATCCAAATTCCGGATTCCGAATCACTTTATTATCTCAAACAGAGAAATTCAGAATAGTGACGTCTGTCATTTCACACAAGAAAGCCATTCATAAATAGGACAGTGACATCTAAAAGATCATCGCACACAAAAAACAACAACAAATATCCACCACATAGAATGCTTTAAGGGAGCTCGTTCCAAAAGAAAAAAAACCTTGGCAAACACCACTCTAAGCAAACAAACGACTATATGTTCTAACGAGTATGTGCACTCTACAAACACACAATGAAGATAATACATACCTAATTACCTCATATGTATGCCAAGACACACGCATACACAGGCACGCATTAAAATTTTCCAACACCAGCCCATAGCTTTGAGAAGCAACAGAGTTCAAAAGCAGCTTGCCGATTACAAATAATGTGTCTTAATTAGTATAGCCACACACCCTTAGACGAGCACGTACACTCACTTGTTTGACATAGAAACTGACATGTAAAGTAAAATATTACGCACACTCACTTGTTTGACATAGAAACTGACATGTAAAGTAAAATATTATGGGTCTTAAAGAGTCCTCCTCCTCTTTTTCTTTCTTTCTTTTTTGTTCTTACTTTCTCTCTTTCTGTCCGTCTGTCTGTCTGTCTTTCATTCTTTCTTCTTTCTTTTTTTCTATTTTTTTCCTTTCTTCAAGCATACTTTGCGTTCTCTAAGAGTTGTTTCAAACCATTACCTTGTTGAATAGACATTAAATCGTAAGAACCATTAATCATTCTGTCAATACTCGGTGTGTACGAGGAGTCTTTCTCTTTCAAGCCTCATTAGATTATCTTCCCAGGGCCAGTATAAATGGGCAGCTCCAGTATCAATTACACCGTTTCAAGCGAAGCCGCTGAGCCTCCAAAAGCACATAATAGAATACTTCTGGTAGATTGGGGGCGGGGGGGGGGGGAGGGGGGCGGACCAGAAAAGGGAAGGTAGTGTGCGTGAGGGGGGGGGGGGAGGAAGGGAGCGGGTGTGGGCGGGGAAGGCAGAGTTAAGGAAGGAGAAAAAGAACAGAAGAGGGGAAGGGGGGAGGGGGGGTCCTAAAGGACGCCGTGGCGTTTTACTGGTGCTCGTTGAGATCGGTGATGGACGAGGTCCTGAAGAGCCCTGTGCGACGGATCATCTGTGGGAGCATTCATCTGTGGACACAGTCCTGTTCCCCTTTAGGAGTCGTTCGACCAGACAAAGTCTTTCCACCACTCTACTCCCTCCCTTGCTCTCCCTCCCTTGCTCTCCCTCCCTCCCTCCCTCCCTCCCTCCCTCTCTCTCTCTCTCTCTCTCTCTCTCTCTCTCCCTCCCTCCCTCTGCTAGTTCCACCCCCTCATTTAAATGACGGGATGCCCCTTTCTCACTGAGGGAACATTCATCTCGGACAAAGTCCCGAACACTTTGGTGGGTCTACACTCCCCCCCCCCCCCCTCTCCTATCTACATCGCTTCTGTACCTTCTAATTTCGGCTGTCCGAACTCTCTGCTTCTTTACAGCTCTTTAACGTGCGTCTGTAACTCTGTAGACACATAGGAAAGTCCTTTTTCTCCACTGTATATCCTTCATCTGTTCACTCCCAGTCCCTCTGCACCTTCCTCCTCCTGCTTCTCGTCTTGCGCCTGTCTCTCATCATCTTTCTTCTCCTTCTCCTTCTTCTTCATTTGTTATGAGCTATTCTTGTTCTTCTTGTTAATCGTCGTCGTCGTCGTCATCATCATCATCATCGTCTTCTTCTTCTTCTCCTCCTCCTCCTCCTCCTCTACTTCTCATCCTCATTCTTTTTGCTTCTTTTCAACTTTGACATTTTACATTGATAACCCATCGGTTACCTCATACAGTTTATACTCCAGCCAATCCAACGCTGAAATGATTTTATACAAAAATGTTTATTATGTGATTGACCATGTGCACACTAAACTATGTACATATGGAATAAAAAAAAGGACTTTATATATGAAAAAAGTACTTAAAACATAAGATACACAGGTGTGTGTGTGTGTGTGTGTGCGCGCGCGCGCGCACACAAAGAGAGAGAGGTAAGGGGAGAGAGAGGTAAGGAGAGAGAGAGAGAGGTAAGGACAGACAGAGGGGGAGAGAGAGACAGAGGGGGAGAGAGAGACAGAGGGGGAGAGAGAGACAGAGGGGGGGGGGGGGAGGAGGGAGAGAGGGAGAGAGGCAGGCAGGCTCGCACGCAGACACACACCCACCCACTACCATAACCACCCCAACCCCCTACCCCCCCTCCCAAAGACACACACACACACACCATACACGAACCCTCATACACACATCCCACACCCTCCCAGCCAAACTCCCCCGAAAACCCGTCACACGCACCATACACCGCACACACATACTCCAACACACCCATACACACACCACACATCTCCCTCCCCCCCACACTCACATATACCCCCCCCCCGCCCCCTCCCCCCCACACACACCCGCATAGCACCCCACAAACGCACAATACAATGTTAATGGCGCAGCCAATGTAAGTAGGTACTCGAGGTCTGGCCAGTGCGCTGGGCTAATGCATCGGTAAGACATCGAAGTCGTAGCCACCAGACCCTAAATTGGCCATTAATCGTGCGCGGATGGAGACCAGTTCGTACGCAGTGACGCCTCCCTGATGAAACTGATCCATAACGAATTGCTAATTGCTGTGTGCAGGTGGAGTGCATCGTGAGGCAAGAAGATGAAAGTGCACAGTCTGCGTGCGGAGCACTCTTCTCCACGGAAGCGACAAGAGCGCAGACTGAACGCCTTCCACCTGTGCTGCCTCGGGAGACTCCGGGGCATCGCTTGGCAGGACCGCATCACCAACAAGGACATCCTGGCCGAGGCGGAGATGCCTAGCATGTTTGCCATGCTCACACAGACGCCTTCGCTGGCTTGGCCACGTCAGCCGCATGGACGGCGGTCGCATCCCAAAGGACATGCTGTACGGCGAGCCGTCTCCAGACCCACAGCTCGGCCCGCCCTGAAGGCAGGCAGCCTCGACCCAGCAGACCGTAGCTTGAGAGGTCAGCGTGCGGTCCACCATCAAGGCCGGCATCAAACAAGCAGAGCAGAGAGGCCTAGTGGGAAGAACAGAGGCGCCGCAGACCGAGACTTCACCGCAGCAAGAGAATCTGTCGCTCAAGGCTCGGGCTCTTCAGCCACAGCAGGCGCTGCAACTCCACGGCGCAACGCGATTGTGTGTCGAGACTGACGGATGCCAACATATTTCTGTGTGCAGGCTGAGCGTGTTGTGAAACGGATGCAGGAATGTTACCGATCAGGAACCCATGAAACTAAAAGAAAAAAAACAATGGCAAGAATGTTATACTGATGGGGATATATACACACACAAATAAATACATAGTAAAACAGCGTGTGGATCATTGTTGCGTTTTGAAAATAAGCAATTGCACGGGCATGTGTGGATGAACTGTGAAAAAGGAAATGGATATTTCCTTGTACGAGTAGTTGGGAAAAAAATTTGGGGGCTGGAACGCCCCATCTCCATGTTGGAGATTTAGAGGTTCCACCCCATGATACGAGCGACCATTGACAAAACAAATACGAATGCATACAACAGAATAGTGGATGTATAGGTGTATGAGTAGCCCGAAAAAAAATTTTGGGGCTGGAACGCCCTATCTCCATCGTGGAGATTTAGAGGTTCCACCCCCATCATACGAGTGAATTTTCCATTGACAAAAAACCGTATAATAGTGGGTGTATGAGCAGCCCGAAAAATGGGGTCTGAAACGCCTTATCTCCATCTTAGAGATTTAGAGGTTCAACCCCATGGTATGAGCGAATTTCCAATGACCCCCCCCCCCAAAAAAAAAAAAAAACGCATGCCATACAATACTGGATAGTTCACTGTAGGGATAGTATCGGTGCATGAGCCTCCTATAGTAAAATCTGTCTACAAAATTTTACATACGCTGAAAAAACGCTTTTTCCTAAATAATGGTTGGATATGTCAAGTTCAAAGGGTCTGGATCCAAAACTTTGTACTAAATTGATTTCTGGACATAAATCTTATGCGTTTTTTTTTTTTTTTTTTTTGGGGGGGGGGGGACTTATACACTCCTTTTCAAGTTTCAATACATGTCACAGATTGTGCAGCCACACATTTGAAACTTTTGGGACTAGTTGTCGTAACATTGAATTACTTCACATTGCAGACAAAAAAACTGATGTGTTGCAGTTCATATTCTTTACCAATATGTCAGCAATTTGTGTCTTTAAAAAATCCTCTGTAATCTCAAATCTCCTGACGCTGAAGAATTGTCATCACCATTATGGTTTCTCTTGTCCATTACGGATAGTCATCCACACAGAAAAAAGTTCACGTGTTCTCAGGACAGACATTTCTTCCAGAATCACAAGACAAATCCATGGCCGTCACCCTGAACAGCTGCATGAACTGCTGTGAAACATTTAACATCGTTTTGCTGTCTCCATCTCTGACGCCATGTTTGCAGGATAACTGTACCAGCGTTTCCTGCAAACCACACACCCAATTGTCTGCCACTCGGGACAAGCAAGAACTGGCCGCATCATGGCCAGTCACAACAACATGCACCGCCTGGCCACGACTCCGTCACAGGCTCCCGTTATTTATCATGCTCCTTCTCTTTTGAAGACGCCGCTCTTACTGGCAAGGAACGATCTGTCTACAATTGATCAAGCAGACTGGTCTCCAATCACGTGATGATCTTAGTTCTTCCCTCAGGTCCTCCTCTTTCTGCTGCAGGTCATCAAGTGTCATAATCTGGCCATCTACAAGCAAGGAGAGGATTTGGTCCAAAGGGTGCATGCATCCACGCTGCATCCACTTGAGAATGGTCACCCTGGCGTGGGAAAAGCCCAGGTTTTGCTGAACATTGTCCGCTCCCACCGGGTCCATCTGCGCACTGGCCCAGTGAAGAAGCCTGCAAAAAAAAAATTGAAAAGATAAGTCGCTGACTGCTGGACTATTGCAAGGTTATTCCAAAGCAACTTTAATAACTACTACCAGACAGCAAACAAATGTGTATATCGATCCATCCTCAAAAAAAATTCAGCATCACATACTACTGAAAACACATTGACACTAATAATGGTACAAAGAAAAGAACTGCAAATATGCACACACAAAAACAGGGGGGGGGGGGGGGGGGGGGGGGGAAGCCATATCTTCAAATGGAGAACCTGTCATTCATGAAACAACATGGACAGATGTACACACATATACCGAAAACAGTCTTTACACACGGAATGGTGCAAGGAAAAGAATGTCAAAAATGCGGGGCAGTTGCCCTATCTGCAAGTTGCAGATTTTGTCTTTCCCTCTGCAAAAAGGGAATATTTGCCCCCCCCCCCCCCCCCGCCCTCCCCTCCCCAGCAAAAATGAGGGGCAATTACCCTATCTCCAAGTCGGAGATTTTATCATTCCTTCCTTGAGCGAAATGAAAGCATTAGCCCCTCTGTGTGAATTGGTCGTGGAAT
>CM065746.1:5992804-6000304 GCA_033310375.1 Conus canariensis
CAAATAGGTAGCCACTGAATACAAATCTTCTTCTTTTTTTTTTAAGTCCTCCATCATCCTATTTTTTCCCCACTTTTCGTTTGCATTTTGTTTCTTCTGACTCACACCCATCATGCAATGTCTGAACGGTTTTCAACGGATGGACACTGGCTTGCTGAAGTTGATGTTTTTGTCGTTTGATACAGGGTGTCTGAGTTTATTCATGTACTGGTGTATGGGACGCTGACACTTTTAAACCATCATACCAAGTATCCATGTATACTTTAACAAGATAAAAGCAACATTCATCCTAGCCTTCCCATCCCCTAATACAAATAAAGGTGCAAAAGGATATCATGATCACTACACATTTGACAATAATAAACTTAGTTGCTGTTCATAGTGGTCAGCGAAAATGAATTTGAACGTTTCCTGGAGAAAGGTTTTTTTTTTTTTTTTGATCAGTAAAATCGAAGATGTGAAACTTAAGCGGCTACAAATAAGAATTGTCCATCGAATTATTGCGACTTATATTGTTCTGAATGCAATGGGTGTAACTGATACGGTTCAATGTTCATTTTATAATGAAGAACGATTCAACATTTCTTAAGAGGCTGCAAGTATATACAAGTTTTCTGGAAATCTGTCGAACGTTTACTGCAAGAAAAATGTGAACACACTCATAATATAAGAATTTCATGTAAACTGGCATTTTTTTGGTGTGGATGAAAACTTAGATGCACATTCTGCCTTCGAGTTTATAGTAGTGTTTGCAAAGATGTATATCTATCGATGTAAAATGTAAAAGACATGTTTCAGATTTTTTTTTCCGACGAAAACTTAGTATTAGATACAAGGTTGAAGAACATATTGTTAAAATCAACTATAACTTAGCAGAGTTCAATTGTACTTGGTATCCATGTAGATCAATTGTCCATCACATAAACGGACGACAATTTACTAATTTTTTGTTCTCCCAAACCTACAAATTATGGCTTTGTGATCTTAATTTTTTTTCTTCCAAATGCGCTTCTGTTGATATCCACTAACTGGTTAATGCCTCAGAGCGAAGGTTATTTAAATATGACGGAAGGCTACGGAGAAGAGAGTAAGTTGCGATGATTTTTTGCCACCCTTCCGAAATTAATAAAATAACAGTTTATGCTTTGTCTGTATGATAGAACAATAATTGTAATCGATCTGTTATGTGTTTTGCTTACTTTGTTAAGTAGTATTATATCTATTTTCAAATGGTACTGTAAATAAAGATTTTCATTTGAAAGAAAACAAACTTCCTATCCCACCTCACCCACCCACCTGATCACCACATCCTCACACTTCGTCCCTCTATCTCTCCTCCCTCCCCTCACTCTTCCAGTTTTCTTCCTTACAAAAAATCTTGTAGAAGATGTATTCGCTATAGGTTGAAATTAATGGCAAAAATATTTATCGACCACCACGAAAATCTCTTAAGACGTACTTTGCGATTTAGACCTAAGAAGTCAACAAAACTGGGTAACTTACTTAAGCATATCTTTGTGTGAACTTGTTCTGGGCGTGTATGGTATCGTCAATGAGCGGGTGAAGAAAATGTGTTTGTGCCAACTTTACATACATGACTTACAGATTGCAGATGATCAAAATCGCGATTAGATGCATGCAGAGATTTTACCTTTGCACATCTAGTACGAAAATTTATTAGTTCAACCTAATTTGAAATCAGTTAAGTTTTACTTGGACCGAACTTAAGCTTGGTCTGTCCGAAATGAAGGAATTTCAGTACTAATTTAAACCAGACCAGAATAACACTTTTCCTTTCCACCAAGCTGGACCATTCAATAAATCCATTGTGCGAAGAAACTACTGAGGATGAAGTACATTCTGTTTCGCAGTGTCCTGCTCTAAGTGATCTCCGTTTAAAGTTGATCCCAAAGAAATATGAAAAACAAAAAGATTCCATGCTTGTTGATGTGGAATGGTGAAAGAACGATTCGTAATGTGAATCAGGAATTGTATGAAGATGGTCATCCTCGGTAGGTTCTTCTGAACAGCTTCCCATGTACGTGTACAGTAACTAACAACTTCCTATGTACGTGTGCAGTAACTACATTCTTCCTATGTACGTGTACAGTAACTACATTCTTCCTATGTACGTGTACAGTAACTACATTCTTCCATGTACGTGTACAGTAACGAAAGCTTCCTATGTACGTGTACAGTAACTAAATTCTTCCTATGTACGTACGTGTACAGTAACTAAAAACTTCCTATGTACGTGTACAGTAACTAATTCTTCCTATGTACGTGTACAGTAACTAATACTTCCTATGTAGTGTACAGTAACTAAATTCTTCCTATGTACGTGTACAGTAACTAAAAACTTCCTATGTACGTGTACAGTAACTAAAACTTCCTATGTACGTGTACAGTAACTAAATTCTCTCTGTACCTGTACAGTGACTAAAAGCTTCCTATGTACGTAATTAATGCAGTGTGATCATGTATTGTTAATGCTCCTTTTTAATAAGTATGGTAATATAGCCTTTTGTGTAAAACAAATATCAGAATATATATGTAAATAGAGAAAGAGAAACCGACCGACCGACCGACCGACAGACAGACAGACAGACAGACAGACAGACAGACAGACAGACAGACAGGACAGACAGACAGACAGACAGACGAGAGAGAGGGGGGGGGGGGGGGAGAAACTCTAAGGTGAGCTGGACAGCAGAAGGTCTTCATAGAAGACCTTCCTCCCCTCTTCCTCCCCCCCCCCCCCCTGCGCCTCCTCCCCCCTCCCCCACGCCTCCCCCTCCCCATCCCCCCATTCCATCCTTCGGAATAGTGTTTCGGCAACGAACCCCACACACTGTAAGGGGACCGGGCCGTACCCAGGTCATGAGTCCTGGATGCCCGAATGTTCCTGGTGCTGAGGCAAATTCTGAATGGGTGGGCACTTCAAGGCGTTGCTTTCTTAGAAGGAAGACTAACCCATGTTGCAATCAGACACCTGTTCACATTCATGACATGTCAAACCTAATGAAGATCACTTTTGTTCCTCCTCGACCAGATGCAGCCGTAGCTTTTTTACAGCTGCCTTCGGCATTGCCTTTTTCAGTTCTAGTCTTTTTTTTTCCTTACCAAAACTCTCAACCTGTTTCTGAAGATTATAAGCTGATGAGCCTGCAACCAACTTGTCCCATCTTCTGTGGCGAAGACCGTAGATACATGATAGATAGATAGATAGATAGACAGCAGACAGACAGATAGGTAGATAAATAGATAGGCAGACAGACGGACAGTCAACAGAGAGATAGAGAGATTGAATGAGACAGACAGACACACAGATGATGATAGATAGATAGATAGATAGATAGATAGATAGATAGATAGATAGATAGATAGATACATACATACATACATACATACATACATACATACATACATACATACATACATACATACATACATACATACATACATACATGCATACATACATACATCCATATACACACATACTTAGAGAGAGAGAGAGAGAGAGAGAGAGAGAGAGAGAGAGAGAGAGAGAGAGAGGATGGGTGGGTGGGTCGGTGGGTGGGTGGGTGGGTTCCACCCCTTTCTTAACCTCCTGCGTCGACGCCTGATTCCCTCTAGCTGCTGGCTAGACCAGCATACGTTTTCTTCACTCTTGTAGATGTGAGCTTGGCTCTGTACTGCTTTCATAGAGCGCAGTGAGCGCAGTTCAATCAGCATCAACTAATTCCGGATAACCTGGAGGGGAGTAAAATGCCCGGTCTCATCTCACCCCGTCCTGGTGATCCCTGGGTGGTGGTGTTCCCATTCTGAAAGGTCCGCTGTGCATTCCCAGTCATCCACTTCTCTGAACCCATGCTCTTTGTCCCACAGCTGGTCCAGACCATGATTGGTCGCCTCCTGCGGTGTGGAATGCTACTGTTTGCTGGGCTTTCTGGTGGCGTATTGGTTTTCCTCTGGCAGCGCTAACCGCATTTGCGATTCCTTTAACTCTTACCAGTTCAGACATTTGGATGCTGATTATGGTGATGTTTTGTTGTTGTTTTTTTTAAAAGAAACTTGGCTATAACAACTGACTGGTGATACAACAAAGATTACGCAATAGATAGGTCATCAAAATGCTTATCTTTAGATGCGATGAATTCCTAAAGACATTTGCAAAACATGAAGGCAGGAAATGTGTGTGATTGCTGAAACGGCAAGAGTGGAAAAGTACCCAAGGCGTGGCGTAACTAAGGGAGGGAACTGGGAAGAGCTAAGGACCTGACGGTGTCTCCATACATACCTTCCCGGGGCTCCAGTGCAGCTTTGCCTGAGCTCGGAACATGTGGCACTGCTTGCTTGCACTGACACAGCGGACATTTCATTCATTCATTCATTCATTCATTTATGCCCATCGTTCCCGGTGGAGCATAGGCCATCGACGACCCTTCGCCATCGCACTCTGTTCTGGGCTGTTCTGGTCATTCCAGTCCAGTTGGTCCTTAGTTGCTTCAGCTCCGTCTCAGTGTCTCGCCTCCAGTTGTTGTGAGGCCGGCCTCTCTTCCTCTTTCCCTGCGGGTTACAGGTCAGGGCTTGGCGTGTGGTGCTGGACGCTGGCTTCCTGAGGGCGTGTCCGATCCAGCCCCACTTCCTTCGCAGTAACTGTTGGCCACTGGTTCCTGTCCCGCACGCTCCCACAGATCTTCGTTTCGGATCTTTCCTGTCATCGGATTTTGTAGATGCGCCTCAGACAGGTGTTGAAGAATGTCTGAATCTTTTGTTGCATCGTCTGTGTTGTCCGCCATGTCTCGCATCCGTAGAGTAGGATTGACTTCACATTGGACAGCGGACATTGAAGTCGTCTGATTTCCCCAGTTTCACCGGGTTTAAAGTCAAGGGCAGGGGATCCCATGCAGACCTGAGGAGGACACTGAGATGTGCCGTGTGCCATGTTCTATTCAAGGTAATGGTTCGTCGGGACGGTCCTGCATTCGCCTGAAGTCATCTTCTGTCCTCACCTCCTGTGTCACCATGCATCCTTTGGCTCTGCCCTTTTGTCTGTTACCAACGCTTCATGGCTGTTGACCACTGCTCCATCTGCTGCTGGGATGGATGGAGAGAGAGAGTGAGAGAGATACAGAGAGAGATAGAGATATAGACACTCTGTGTGTGTGTGCGTGCGTGTGTGTGTGTGTGTGTGTGTGTGTGTGTGTGTGTGTGTGTGTGTGGGGTGTGTGTGTGTGTGGTGCGCGCGCGCGCGCGCCTATGTGTGTGTGTGTGTGTATGTGTGTTGTGTGTGGGGCGCCTATGTGTGTGTGTGTGTATGTGTGTGTGTGTGTGTGTATGTGTGTGTGTGTGTGATGTGTGTGTGTGTGTGTGTGTGTGTTGTGTGTGTGTGTGTGTGCGCCTGTGTGTGTGTGCGCCTGTGTGTGTGTGTCTGTGTGTCGTATGTTGGTGTGTTGTGTGTGTGTGTGGTGTGTGTGTGTGTGTGTGTCTGTGTGTCTGGTGTGTCTGTGGTCTGTGACTAACTATCTATCTATGTCCATAATGCCTCAAAAACACTCAAGTGATCGTAAGCATATAATTACAATAACCTCCCATTGAACGAAAACTGTATTGTTATTTCAAAGAGCTGAAAGGTATGAGCAGATCAATGCACAAAATAATCCGTAAGAAATCAATTCAAAGCACGAGAGCACTACACAATATATGCCACGTACCCCTTTCCCACGCCACCCCCACCTCCAGTCATTGCCACATCCCATCTCTCTCTTAAACACCTCTCTCTCCTCTCTCTCTCTCTCTCTCTCTCTCTCTCTCTCTCTCTCTCTCTCTCTCGCACTCGCATACTGATTGAAACCAATTTATTGTCAGATTAAGCCGTGGTTGTACCGACATACTCACACACACACACACACACACACACACACACACACACACACACACACACACACACACACACACACACACAACACACACACACACACACACACAACACACAACACACACACACACACACACACACACTGCCAGCATTCCTGACGTTTATGATCATCATTCCTGACATAAACGCAGCTGGATACGACAGCGTTATAGATGTGCACCGAGTTTTGCCCCACATTTTCCATTCTATCACCCTCGTCAAATAGTTCACCTTATCATCTTGTTTCAACACCCAGATCACCGTTAAGGACTTCAGTTAGACGCTACGGCAGTTAATTAATGAAAGAAAGAAAGAAAAAAAGGAAAGAAAGAAAGAAAGAAAGAAAAAATCGGAAGAAGATGCATTAAGATAAGCAGTAATTTCTCAAGGAAACACGAACGACGCTATTGAAGAAAACTGCATTTTATACGTGTGTTTGACCTTTCGGGAAGCAGGGCGAGGTTTTTAAAAAAAGCTGTTAAAAGTGTTTTACGTGGAGCATGGACGGATATTTTGTGAAATAAAGTGTCTGTCGTAAATTTTTCTTCAGGGCACGGAACCAAAATAAAGGAAAACGGGTTAAAAACAAAAAAGGAAGAAAAAAAAGAAGAAAAAACAGTTTTCAAATTCTATTAATGTGTTCCGCTCGAAAGAAAGTGAGAAGAAAATCATAAGCATTCTGCTACAATGAGCAATTAGCAGTGTCTCAGGGTATTACCCTTTCAATTTACCACGCCTTAAAACATTAGGACAAAACGCCACATTTGTCAGCCTTCCGTGAAATTTCCGTGACATTACAGGTTTGCTTGCTTTTTGTCTTTCCTGTCTGTCTGTCTGTCTCTTGTATCTTTCTCTCTCTGTCTCTTTCTCTCTCTCTCTCTCTCTCTCTCTCTCTCTCTCTCTCTCTCTCTCTCTCTCTCTGTGTCCAGAGACAGAACGAGAACATATTCAAGGAAAAGAAAAGCACACATGCTTTAATTTACGCTCTTATCTTAAAAGAATATAATAACAGCAATTTCACACAGAGAGTAAAACAACAAAAACTAGTAAAAAGAAAAGCAGTCAAACTCCCCAATACGAACATGAAAATAAAACTTTGCTAAATACAAGTTCAAATGAGTTCTGACATCTTCGAGTTGCATTTCAATTAGGGGCACATAAAGCACAGAACCAAACAACGCCGTCATTGACATTCCAAAAACCTGTTCCACATTTTTCCATCCCATCACCACCCAACTACATCACCACACACTCCTCGAAAGACTGTCCTATATTTTTGTAACCCTCATCTCTCTCTGTGTCTCTGTCTCTGTCTGTCTGTCTGTCTCCCTCTCTCTTTCTCTCAGCCTGCCTGCCTGCCTGTCTGTCTGTCTGCTGTCTGTGGGACTCTGTGTGTGCGTGTGTGTGTGTGTGGGGGGGGGGGGGGGTGCTCCTGTTGTAAAAATTTGCCTGTGTCTAAGCATTTTCTTTGGGTCTATGTTGTTCCCCAATTCTGTGTTGTGTTCTCTTCGAGTCTATCTTGTTCCCCGAGTTCCATCCGGGTCAATGTTGTTTCCCAGGGCTATGCTCCCTTCGGGTGT
>CM065746.1:6005304-6017804 GCA_033310375.1 Conus canariensis
TGCACTTTTCTCGTTTGAAATGATGCTTTTGTTTTTACTTTGAACTTAAGCACTCCAGGGCATATGTTAACAAATTCTTGCTATTTTAGTTTATACGAAACGGTTAAACTCAGCTGTCATCTCTCTGTCTCTGTCTCTCTCTCCCTCTCTCTCTTTCTCTTCTCTCTCTCTCTCTCTCTCATATATATATAATATATATATATTGGTGTGTGTGTGTGTGTGTGTGTGTGTGTGTGTGTGGCGCGCGCGCGCGCGCGCGCGCGTGTGTGACCTGGGGCCCCCGGATTTATGGCGGCACTGATTGAGGATAGCGACAGACTCTTGTGTGACTGGTTCAGAGAACGAAAATGAATGAATAAATAAATAAAAGACTGGTAGGAGAAAGATGGCTGTGTGTGTGTGTGTGTGTGTGTGAGTGTGTGTGTGTGTGTGTGTGTGTGTGTGTGTGTGTGTGTGTGTGCGTGTGCGTGCGTGCGCGCGTGCGCGCGAGCGCGTGTGTGTGCATGTGTGTGTGTTGTGTGTGTGTGTGTGTGCGCGCGAGCGCGTGTGTGTGCATGTGTGTGTATGTGTGTGTGTGCGTGCGTGCGTGCGTGCGTGTGTGTGTGTGTGTGTGTGTGTGGGAGGGGGGGGGGGTTGTGTGGTGTGTGTCAAGTCAAGTCAAAATTATCTTTATTAACGGTTAAAGAATAAGCATTCCAGCTTATTTACATCCTGCCCTGTGTGCGTGCGTGCGTGGGTGCGTGCGTGCGTGTGTGTTGTGTGTGTGTATAAGACTTTGAATCAAGCCATCCAGCAGACGGTCTACATCTGAAACATCTGGATAGAAAGATCCATTACACAGGGCAGTGGCGTGCTGTTGTTGGCAGCCTTATGCCAGGAGGGGTGGGGGGGGGGGGGGTAGGTGGTGGTGGTGGTGTGGGGAAACAGGCGATGATGCTGCTAAACCTGAAGAACTTACCGTCAAGGACCTGCTTGATGCCTCTTCTTGTCCTCTTCATATCTTTGTCAGTACCTGTTTGTTGGTGGCGCTTGGTATTGTTTGTTTGGTTGGTTGGATGTTGTTTGTTTGTACCATCATGTTTTAATGCATACGTTGTATCATTTAATACTAGTTTCGTATGATAGTAACAGCACGTATGAAAAACAAAAACGGTTAATTAAGCTGATACTTTCACCGTCATGAAATAAAAGACTCATTGTCAATGTCACTGTTGCAAGTAAAGTTTACACCATGTCCACTTCAACGATTTCTTCCACCGACCGAGCATGTTCTGGAGACGGATGCAGCCAAGAGGGTGAGTGAGTGTGGAACGGTATGGGTGGAACTAGAGGAGTGTTGAAGCGGATGAGGAGCTGGATGAAGACAGTTGAAGGAAGAGGAGAGGAGAGGGACAGACAGAGTGAAGGAGTTAAAAGAGACAGATTGGATGAATACTCCTGACAAATGGCAAGCATGTTTGGAGTATTTACAACGATTTCACGACATAGTGAAGCACCATTACAGTTTGGTTGCCACCCCTCCTCTCTCTCTCTCTCTCTCCTCTCTCTCTCTCTCTCTCTCTCTGTGAGTATGTCTGTCTGTGTGTCTGTCTGATTGTCAGTCGGTCTCTCTCTCTCTCTCTCTCTCTCTCTCTCTCTCTCTCTCTCTGTGAGTGTTTGTGTGTGTGCGTGTCCGTCTGTCTGTCTCTCTCTCACACTTCTCTCTCTCTCGCTCGCTCTCCTGGAGGTAGCGGACGGGAGTTTGAAAAGAGGAGGGAAGGAGGGGGGGGGGGTATTACATGAAGACGTGTTACTGCATTAAACGATGACTACTGTGTTAGACGATGGCGACTAATTTAACTTGTTAGATGTAACCTCATTCTGACAAGTTCAAAAGTCACCTTTAACTAATACAGTTCTGCCACAGTTTAAGTAAACAATAATGATAGAGAAGAAGAAAGAAAGATAGGAAGAACAAAGGAAGGAAGGAAGAAAGAAAAAAGAAAGAAAGAAAGAAAGAAAACCCTCATATTCCACAGACAGGCTTTATCATTAATTTCTTTGATGCTACAACAGAAGTACAAAACTGCATGACAAATGATTCTGCATCTGGATGTGACTTCCCACACGTGGGAGTCAGAATCAGCCACACAGCAGATCCCTTCTATCCCTCCTCTACCCCACATCCATACCTTCCTTCCTCCCTCCCTCCTGGTAGTTCCCACACCCCCTCCTCCCCCATCATCTCCATCACTCTCAAAAAATGATCGTCTTCATAAGAAAAATCTCTTTACAATGAGTTCCAACGTTTACCTTGAGGATGTGCCACAAACCAGACGCTTGCTCCCTACAAACAGCGGAGTGTCAGGGCCAACTGGTTTCGCTTCAAGGAAACCTGGAGCTGATGTTACCAGTGGGACGCTGCAGGGGTCTGTGACATAGGAGCCGTTTTCTCGCAGCAGGTCTGATGGGATTCCTATTACGTCACTGCAGAAACGTTGGCATCAGTGCATGGGATGTGCCGTTTTATGTGCCGTTTTGCCCTTCGTGAGGAGGAGGGGGGGGGGGGGGGGTGTGACAGGAGGGGTGGGGGGGGGGGTTAGCTGGCCCAGTGGATACAGCACGGTTCTGCTGACTCTGGGGTTCTGGGTTCAATTCGGAGGCAGTCAGGGTAGAGGGGGATGGGTTTCTTGTCAGGGTCAACACTACCATTTAGAGGTCGTTTGGATGAGATTTTGAACTGAGGACCAGCAGGGGAGGGCGTACAGATTATATGATGATGATGATTATGCTAGTGATGATAAGAAGAGATACAATGGCCATATACACTCTCGTGTATTTCACGAATCTCAGAATTGGTAATACTCAGAGGTCTAGCCAGAAAAAGCAAGAAACAGAAAAGAAAAATCCTCACTGTTTGTATGTGTGTTAGTCTCATTCATCACTGCACGCGGTCTCTAAACATGACCTATGTTTTTATACTCCCAGTGCTTATAGAACGGGGAGTACTTTACAATGGGAACGAAGAAATGCTGTCTGTGTGTCTGTCTGTCTGTGTGTCTGTCTGTGTGTCTGTCCGTAGTCAAAATGTGTTCCACTCGTTCCAGACAAAATTTCTGGGCCGATCTTTATAAAAAATTGTACGTATATTCATTATAGGTCACGGATGATGCCCGATGTTTTATTTTACCAGAATAGCCGTTCTAACGGCTATAACGGCCCCAAACAGTTTTTCTTCTTTATGGAATATCTCAGAAAGCACTTGTATTCAAGATAACTGGGAGTACGTTTATATGCTTTGCATCTTGCCTTATTTCACTTCTTCGGCAGGCTGTTTAGAAGATGCTTTGTTGTTGTTTTTTGTTTGTTTGTTTGTTTGTTATATTCAGGTCTAACGCTCAAACCCACCCAAAGAGGTGAAGCAGGTGGCGGAGAATCGAGGAGTGGAAGGAGAGAGAGGGAGAGGGAAGGAATCTACATGACACGGCACCGTGACCACCAGAACGTTACGGTACATCAAGATGGGTGGAGAACATTGGATTTTTTCCCCTCCATGTTTTGTTGCCAGCGGGATCTGACACACACTACATCTGACCGCAAAGTAGGTTGTTTGGTATCGCCGAGGAGGAGAGAGGAGGAGGAGGAGGGAGGAGGAGGAAGAGAAGAGAAGAAGAAGAAGAAGAAGAACAACAACAACAACAACAAGAGGAGGAGGAGGAGGATGACGATGATGATGACGATGACGATGACGATGATGATGATGATGACGATGACGATGATGAACAAGAAGAACAAGAATAGATCATAACAATTGAAGAAGACGGAGGAGGAGGAGGAGGAGAGGAGAGAGGAGGAGGAGGAGGAGGAGGAGGAGGAGGAGGAGGAGGAGGAGAAGGAGGAGGAGGAGGAGGAGGAGGAGGAGGAGGAGAGGAGGAGGAGGAGGAGGTGGAGGAGAAAGAGGATGAGGGAAGGATGGAAGAAGAGGAGAAACAGCTAGGAGGAGGAGGAGGAGGAGGATGGGGGGGGAAGAGTAGGAGGTTGGAGTGGATAGATGAAGGATATACATTGGAGAAAAGGACTTTCGTGCATATTTAGAGTTGGACATGAACGTCAAACAAAGAGCTGTCAGAAGCAGAGTGTTCGGACAGCCGAAAGTAGAAGCTGCAGAAGGGGTATAGAAAGAGTGTGGGGAAAAGTGTTGACCGACCAAAGTGTTTTGGACTTTGTCAAAGATTAATGCTCCCCCAGTGACAAAGGGGCACCTCGTCATCTAGACGAGGGGGTGGAACTAGGAGTAAGGGGCGGGGGGGCGAGAGAGAGAGAGAGAGAGAGAGAGAGAGAGAGAGAGAGAGGAGAGAGAGAGAGAGAGAGAGGAGGGAGGGAGGGAAAGCAGGGGATGAGTAGAGTAGAGTGGTGGAAAGACTTTGTCTGGTCGAACGACTCCTAAAGGGGAACAGGACGGTGTCCACAGATGAATGCTCCCACAGATGATCCGTCGCACAAGGCTCTTCAGGACCTCGTCCATCACCGGTCTCAACGAGCACCAGTAAAACGCCACGGCGTCCTTTAGGACCCCTCCTTCCCCTCTTCTTTTCTCTTTTTTCCTTCCTGACCCCCCCCCCCCCCATACACACACACACACACATAGACACACCCCTTACTCCCTCTTCCTTCCAGCCCCCCACCCTCACACACTACCTTCTCCTTTCATGCCCCCACCCCCACCCCCACTCTACGAGAAGCATTCTATTTTGTGCTTGTGGAGGTTACGCGGCTTCCCATAAAATGGTGTAATTGATGCTGGAGCTGCCCGTTTAGATTGACCCTGGGAAGATAATTTAATGAGGCTTGAAAGAGAAAGACTCTTGGTACACACTGAGTATTGACAGAAAGATTAATGTTCTTATGGTTTAATGCGTATTCATACAAGTTTATGCTTTGAAACCGCACTCTCAGAGAGCATAAGATGTGCTGGTAGGAAGTAAGAAGAAGGGAAAAAAAGGAAAAAAAAACCGGAAAGACAGAGGACCCTTAAGAGGAGGACTCTTAAAACCAGGAACAGTTTTCTTTACACGTCAGGTTCTATGTCAAACGAGTGAGTCTGCATGCTCCTATATGAATGTTCTAATCAAGATAAACCATTTGTAATCAGCAAGCTGCTTTTGAACTCTGTTGTTCCTGAAGCCGTGAGCTGCTGTTGGAATTGTTCATGCATGCATGTGTGCCTGTGCGTGTGTGTGTCCTGGCATAGACATGTTCCTCACGCTTGCATCGTTTGTGTGCCAGTGTTTCAGGTGGGTGAGATCATCAGGTGTATTTCATCTTAATTGTCTGTCTGTGAGTGGGTGCTCATATTCGTTAGAACATGTAGTCGTTTGTTTGCTTGGAGTGGTGTTTGCCAAGTTTTTTTTCTTTTGGAATGAGCTTCCTTAACGCCTGCTATGTGGTGGATAGTTGTCTTTTTTGTGCGATGATGTTTTGGATTTTACTGTCCTATTTATTTGTGGTTTTATTGTGCATAGATCATAGACGTCACTGTTCTGAATTTCTCTTTTTTGAGGTAATAAAGTTATTTTGAGTTTTGATTTCGGACGGGCGTAAAGTGGGGAGCAGGAATTAGGGAGTGGGAGGGGGGGGGGGGCGGGAGGAGGCATCTCAGTATGGACACACAACATTTTTTTTTAATACCATGAAAGGTAGAAAGCAGCGAACACAACTCTTGTTTCTGTGTCGCCCATTTGTTCTCTTCTTGTGTTTAGTGGTTCAGGAACATGACGTTTATCTTTCTAACAGCTCATCCCATATTTTTGTTGTACGAGGCTCATGTGAGTTTCAGGAACACGACAGTGATGTGCCACCGATTTAGCTCTATAGACTATTACTCAAGTAACACGTGAATGGAGCTGTCTCGCGTCTAAATCAGCACCAAAGTTTCTTTGGTGATGCCGGACGTTCTCGAGAAATTCACATTCATAGAATGTGTGCGAGGCTGAGTCGGAACATGATGGAAAATCCCATCGTACACATTTTGAGGCGGAGGTCGATATCGGCCGATCTGAATACGTGCAGACGATCCCCAGACAGCCATTTGTGGCTGGGGTGAAGGCAAGAGGATTTCAGGACGTCTTTGATGGAGATGTACAGTTCCACAGAAAGCGGCAGTTCTAACGAGGAGGGGTCTTTTCTTACGACCTTGCCCAGACTTGGCTGAGGTCTGGAAGAAAGCTGACCGACTGTCGCTGCGCTCGCTTTGTTGATTTATGCCAGGTCCAACCATCCACACCCCCTGCCTGCGTGCCTGCTCTCCCTTGGCGTGCTCTCCTTTTCTTTTGATGGGAAGTCACGTCAGGACTAGGGGGACGTTTAATTTAAAATTCCGAGTGTTGTAACAGATGGGGGAAAAAGGGAATTTTTAAGTGAAGCATTCTGCTTTCCCTTCACTCTCCTGTCCTGCATACAGACCTCTATCACACAGGCACAAAGGCGAAAGAAGGGAGAACAATGTGTTACATCTGACTCCTGTCCTGCATACAGACCTCTATCACACAGGCACAAAGGCGAAAGAAGGGAGAACAATATGTTACATCTGACTCCTGTCCTGCATACAGACCTCTATACACAGGCACAAAGGTGAAAGAAGGAGAGAACAATTGTTACACTCTGACTTGAATGAAGCAGGAAAGACGAACTGAAAAGGAACTGGAAGAGAAAACGTTAGAAGGATGGGAGGGTCAAAGGGAAGATGAATGAACATGATGGAAGGCAGGAAGGAAGAAAGCAAGGAAGGAAGGAACGAAGATGGGATGAGGATGGATGGATGGATGGTCGAAAGAGAGAGACGAAGTGACGAAGGGAAAACGTATGAAAACGGAACGAAAGAAGAAGGAATACAACAAAGAAGAAAGAAAGAAGCCTGAGAAATGGAGGAAAAAGGAAACAAGGAATGAAGGAAGGAAGGAAGGAAGGAAGGAAAGGTAAATGAATGAATGAAGAACTTCAGGGAATATAACAGTAATGAGTCACTGTTTCAGATCCTTATATAACGGCCTGGAATTTCCTTCAAAGGCTTGCAGACGTATTTGATGGATTTTCAGGGCAGTAGCAATTCTGGAGAGGTATGACAGGTGGGGATCAGGGGTGGGGGGGGGGGGCATTTCTAACGAGCCCCCCCCCCCCCCCCCCCCCCCCCCCCCTACCTTGGCTGATGTCTTGAGAAAAAGGTTGACCGACTGTCGCTGCACTCCCTTCGTTGATTTACGCCCAGTCAGACCATGAAACACCCTGCCTGCTTGCTTTGTCTCCCTTGGTGCGCTCTCCTCTCTTGTGACTGAAGTCACATCGGGACGAGGGCCTGTTCCGTTTGGAATTTTGACTGTGCTAATGGATGGGAGGAAAAAAGAGAATTTCAAGTCTTTCAGTCTACATCCCCACTTCCACTCTTCCCTCCCCTCCCCCCCCCCCCCCCCCCCTCCTTCCTTCCATTCTGCTACCGTCATGCATCGGTTAGACATGCATAAAAGGAAATGAAGAGATCAAAGAGATTGAAAAAAAAACCCAATGTAGAACGAGGGACCTCAGAGGGCAGAGGAAAAAAGAAACGTTTGTAATGAACAGAGGGTCCAGTAGCACATAAGTAGAAAGACAGCAGGGAAGAACGAAGGAAGAATTGTGGATGGATGGATGGATGGAAGGACGAATGGGATGAAGAAGGAAGGAATAGAATGAAAGAAGGAAGACAGGAATACAGAAAGGAGGAAGAAAGAAAGGAAGGGAGATATGAGAGAGAGTGGAATGACTTAAGGAAGAATGAAAAGAATAAATGAAGAGATAAAGACGGAAGGAAGAAATAAATGAAGGAAGAGTGGGATGAAGGGCGAAGAGAGAAAGAAAAGAGCCATAAATGAAAGAAGGAAGGAAGGAAGGAAGGAAGGAAGGAAGGAGGAAGAAAGCATGGAAAAAGAAAGGAAGGATGGAATAAAATAACAAAAGCAGGAAGGAAGGAAAGAAGGAAGAAAGAAAAAGGATGGGTTGAATGAGTAAAGGAAGGAAGGAAAGAAAGAAAGAACCAAGGGAGGAATACAAAACGTCGAAGCAAGGAAGGGAAAAAGGATTCTGGTGTGTTGTATTGTATTCTATTGTGCTGTATTGTGTTGTACTGGTTTAACTGTGTTGTTTTGTAGGTGTTGTACTGTGTTGTGTTTTACTGTACTGTACTGTTTTTTGGTTGTGTTGTATGGCATTGCATTGTACTTCATTGTAATGCTTTGTAATATGTTATATTTACTTCCATTGTAAGGCGGTGAATTCAGTCTATCGTATCGTGCGGTGTTGTGCTGAATGTGCTCTACTATACTGTATTGTACAGAGTCCTGCTGTATGTATGTACACTTGTGGTCTAGTACTGTACTGCTTTGCGTCGTTTTATATAGTATTGCATTTGTATTGTTTGGTTATGCGTTTTGTCGAATCGCTGTGCAACGTACAAGTTTCGATTACGTTATCTGTTTTCTCCTGTACTTTGTTACATTGTCGCAGAAGAACTGTACGCATAGCTGGTCAGTGACCGCTCCATTGATCGCCTTGTCAATGACTCATTGAAGGATCAGCTGACAGTTGGCCGATTCGTGTTTCTTCAATCTGACCGTACAACCAGACCTTGCTGTGTTCACATGTCACAGTCTTTCGCTCCCCACAGTTAGGGGAGGAACTACGAGGATTCAGTTTAGGTGGGTGATTCTACTCCATGTCACCGCTGTGGGGTAACATGTCACAGTCTTTTGCTCCGCACAGGTATGAAAGAAACCAGGGGGGTTCATTCTGGGTGGGTAATTCTACTCACATGTCACCGCAGTGATGAAGCTAGTTCCGATTCGCAGTGTCTTTACGACTATATGCGGTGTCATGTATGCTTGGGGTAGGAGAGGGCGGGCGGGGGCTGGTGGGATTTGGGTCGGGTAAGGGCAGGGTAGTGTGTGAATGATAAAGGGGTAAGGGGTGGTCGTTGGGGTGGAGGCATGATATGAAGATGGGTAAGGGGAAGAGCAAAGAACATGTGGAGAGACAGCAGAGAGTGAGAGTGAGTGATGAGTGAGGCAGAGAGTGAGAGTGAGTGAGTGAGTGAGGCAGAGAGTGAGAGTGAGTGAGTGCGTGAGTGACAATGACAATGACAATGATTCTTTATTTCATAACGGTAAAAGTATCGGGTTAGTTAGCCATCTTTCATACATGCCGTTACTATTCTACGAAGCTAATACTAAATGATGCAATGTATGCATCAGAGAGAGCGGGAGAGATAGAGATAGAGATAGAGAGAGAGAGAGAGAGAGAGGAGAGAGAGAGGAGAGAAGAAAGAGAGAGAAAACAGAGGCAGAGGCAGAGACAGAGACAGAGAGACAGCAGAAGGGCGGAGTGGAAGGACTAGGCTGGCTGGACAACTCCTGAAGGGGAACAGGACGGTGTCCACAGATGAATGCCCCCACAGATGATCCGTCGCACAGGGCTCTTCAAGAACTCGTCCATCACCGATCTTAACGAGCACCAGTGAAACGCCACGGCGTCCTTTAGGACCCCTGCTTCCCTTTTTCTTTTCACTTTCTCTCCTTCCTTAAAACGCCTCCCTGTCCTCGCCCCCCCCCCCTCCCTCCCCTCCATTCCTGCGTTCCACCTTCACACTCACCATCTTCTCTTTTCTGGTCTCTCCTTTACCAGAAACTTTCTAACTTGTGCTTGTATAGGTTAAAAACGGCTTCGCTTTGAAATGGTGTGAGTGCTGCTAAAGCTGCCCCCATTTAGATTGACCCTCGGGAGATAATGTAATGATCCTTAAGGAAAAAAAAGAGAGAAAAAAAGACGCTTGGCACACGTAGAGTATTGGCAGATTGGTTTATGTTCTTAAAGTTTGATGTCTACTCATGTAAGGAAATGATCTGAGAGCACGCCTTAGAAAACATAGAGTGTATTAGGAAGAAGAAGAAGAAGAAGAAGAGCGTTTCTGAGAGTGTTGCTCAACTTTCCTGACCAACACTGCAGGTGCCTGTATCTCTCGGGCCTGGTTGACGCCGGGATATATTATGAAAGGAAGCGTAGAGTACAGCCCTGTCATGTAGTCTCAGACCGAAATGGAAATCCGTAGCATCATCGTAATCATCCTCATTGTCATCGATCAGCATAAAAAAAAAATGTCTCAAATTCTGTGGCCCTTCATGCCCTGCTCTCATGGTGACCTCAATTTCGATGTCCTCTCCACGTCTATGGCCTTGGTTTGGTTCCGTCGGGGTCACCGGTGTCGGCGAGTCCATGTGGGCTGTCGTTGGACGGACGTGGTGGCGCCCTCCGGGGGGAGAGCTCACTCACGCCGGCTCCGCGACTAAGCAATTATTGTCGTCAGTAGGGGGCTTAGTAGGTGGTGTCCTGCGTATGTTAGATCAGAACAGGCGCCACTGAACACCACCGAAGTGACTCGGCAGCAGTGCAGTGTCTCCTCCGGTGGGATGCCTCTTGACGACTTGACATTGACTGCTCCCTGTGGATTGCCGGTGCCGGGGCTGCGGCGGGGCCGACTGGGCTGTGGCTGTGGACGGGGTGTCGGAATGAGCGGCGTGGGTGCACTGCCTCTGAGGTGGCACAGAGGTTGGGACAGCAAAAAAAAAAAAAAAGAAAGAAGAAGGGAAGGAGGGGAGGAGGAGGAGAGGAGGAGGGGGAGGAACGGAGGAAGGGAGGAGGGGAGAAGGAAGAAGGAAGGAGAGAGGAAGAAGAACAAGAAGAAAAACAAGAACAAGAACAAGAAGAAAAAGAGAACAAGAGAACAAGAAGCAAGAACAAGAACAAGAGAAACAACGAAAACGAGAACAAGAACAAGAAGAAAGAAACATCGAAAAAAAGAACAAGAAAAGAAGAAGGAACATAGAAAAGAAGAAGAAGAAGAAGAAGAAGAAGAAGAAGAAGAAGAAGAAGAAGAAGAAACAACAACAACAACAACAACAAACAACAACAACAACAAGAAAGAGCAGGAAGAAGACTATTAGGACCAGCAACAGGCTTACCTACAAGTGAGTTTCTATGTTGAAGAAGTGAGTTTGAGTGCTCGTCTATGGTTGTCTTATTAAGACAAATTATTTGTTATCAGCAAACTGTGTTTTTAAATGTTTTTTTTTAAGTTACGGAGTTGGTGTTGTGAATCGAACACTGTCTTGGAAGTTATGAGCCGGTAATGGTATTTTTAATGTGTGCATGCATATCCGTGCGTGCGTGTTTCCGCACATTGGTATGTGCTTTGCGCTTGCATTACCTGCGTACGAGCGCCCCCTGTGAGTGAGCCAAGCAGGTACAGCATCACTCAATTCTGTGTTTGTGAGTGTGAGCGCACACGCTTTAGAGCATGTATCGTTTGTTTACGTGGAGTGATGTTTGCCAAGAATCTGAATCGAGAGTTCACTCAGTCAGCAACATCGCTGAGGAAGATGGCCGGATGGCTGTCGAAAGCTACGAGTGAGTAGTGCATTTTCTTTTGTTGGGAGACTAGGTCTAACTCTAGGTAGCAAGATGTTTGCCAAGTTATTTTTCTTTCATAATGATCTTCTATAAAACATTGCATAGTTTTCTTTTTTTGTGCGATAGTTTGTCAGATTTTATTTTCCTGTTTGTGGCTGTTTTGAGTGAAACCGCAAATCTCATTACTCTTAACTTCTCTTTTTTAAATTAAAAAAACAACAACTCTCACTTCTGCGATTAGAAGGCACACACCTCAACTTGAACATATAGTATCTTTTGTTGAGAACATCTTGTATGATTTCTTAAAACGGCTGGACAGGCGGAAAGCAGTGTTTGCAACTCTCGTTTCTACATTACCCATTAGTTCTCTCCCTTCGTTTAGCGATCCAGCAACGTGACGTTTATCTCTGTTCTAATTCATCCTACATGTTTGATGCATGGGGTTCATGAAAATTCCAGGAACATGGCACTGGTGTACCGTGGATTCCGGACCACCTTCAACAGACCGTTCCTCCAGTGAAACAGGAATGGAACTGCCTGGCGTCTGAACAAGCACCAGCATCTCGTTGGTTTGTCAGATGTGTTTATGGGTATTCACATTCATAGAGTGCGTGTGAGGCTGCGTTAGTCACCTATCACCTATCCCAGAGTCTTGAAGACCGTTGGAGCGCCACAGAAGACTTCGCAACCAGCTTCCTCCACTCCTCCCGGTTCTCAGACGCTGTTAGGCAGTTGCTGAGTGTGAGGCCAGTCCATGCACTGATGTTGTCCTCCCATCTCTTTCTCTGTCTTCCTCTCCTTCTGCCTCCTCGCACTGTTCCTTGTAGAATGGTTTTGGCAAGTCCTGTTGATCTTGATACATGACCATACCATCTCATTTTCCATCTTTTCGTGTGGATTACGGTTCTTCGTATGGTCCAATGGCTGGCCTTACTCTGGTCTGGACCTCCAAGATGGTAATGTGGTCTTTGTATAAGATGCCAAGGATCTTGCGGAAGCATCTCATCTCATTAATGCCTGAATCCTTCTCT
>CM065746.1:6022804-6050304 GCA_033310375.1 Conus canariensis
ATGCAGTTCAGATTCTTGTATATTTTGTGCGAAATACACACAACACACCGTCATACGTTTGTGATATTTGGTTTCACTGGGGAAGCACCAAGCTTGATTCTGATAAAAACTTACCGTAAAACAGAATTTAAAAAACCATCATGTTTATGTATTGTGGTGAGTCGTGTAGGGACTGAACGTATAATACATTGTAAATCGATCATGTGACATTTTACAGTCAAACAATCTCTGTTGGAAATCATATAAGAATTCGTTCACATTTTCCACAACCCGATTTTCCCACGTACGTACACAAGTCTGTATCTGCACAATGTAAAGCGAATGGTGACACCCATGTTATTCTCAGTCATACAACATTCTGTATGCCTTGAGTAGAATATTATCGTCTCCCAGTAAGCTTCAGCCAATATGTAACACAGACTGTATGGATTTGGATGTACAAAGGCTATCCTCCCTGTTTCATAATCATCTGATGCGCTATGTGTTTTTATGCAAATATGAAGACAAGCAAACAGATGTACCCTCCCCCAAAACTACTGAACTGTAGGTTAGCAAGGGTTAAATTTGGAGATCAAACAGCGCAAAACTAGTTTGGACAGTTTTCTGCCAAACACCAAAGGAATTTCTGAATTCCTTACACCCCCTTTCGGCTTTCGAGGACACGTGATCCAGTGTATGTGGGGGAAAAAAACAACATCCAAATGTTTGTGTTAAACATTTCGAGTTTTCCGTCATCATGGAACTGACTTTCTTCTGATGCAGTGTGTCCTCCGTCACTATATACAACATTTTCGGCAGTAGTAGTAGTAGTAGTAGTAGCAGCAGCAGCAGCAGCAGCAGCAGCAGCAGCAGCAGCAGCAGCAGCAATAGCAATAGCATAGTTGTAGTAGTATCAGCAGCAGCAGCGATAGCAATAGTAGTAGTAGTAGTAGTAGTAGCGGTAGCAGTAGCAATAGCAATAGTAGTAGCAATAGCAGTAGCAGCAGCAATAATAGTAGTAGTAGTAATAGTAGTAGGAAAAGGAGAAGATAAACGAGGAGATAAAGAACAAGAATGTAACAAAGAAGCTGAGAAGAGAGAAGAAGAAGAAGAAGAAGAAGAAGAAGAAGAAGAAGAAGAAGAAGAAGAAGAAGAAGAAGAAGAAGAAAGAGGAGGGAGGAGGAGGAGGAGGAGAAGAAAAAGAGAAGGAAGAAGAGCATAAGAAAGAGAAGAAGGAGGAGGATTAGCTGGAGGAGAAGGAGTGGGAGGAAGAGAAGGTTCTACTTTTTTAAGTGTCTCCACACTAAGAGATACATATCAAACGGCTTGAAGAAGCTAGGGACGCTGGAACTACGAAAGCTGAATGCCAAGAGTCTCTAAGTGTTGCAGACTTGGTAGGAAATGGAAGTGACGAATAGGCAGTCTCTTCATCTTGATTACGGGTGGGGACTATGAATAAGGGCTGAGAGAGAGAGAGAGAGAGAGAGAAGAGAAGAGAGAGAGGAGAGAGAGGAGAGAGAGAGAGAGAGAGAGAGAGAGAGAGAGGGCTGAACAACTTCTAAATGGGAGCAAGACTTTGTCCACAGATGAATGCTCCCACAGATGATCCGTCGCACAGGGCTCTTCAAGAACTCGTCCATCACCGATCTTAACGAGCACCAGTGAAACGCCACGGTATACTTACTGGACCTTTACTTCCCCTCTTCGTCTCTCCTCCTCTCTCCTCAATCACAACTCTCTCTCCCCCTCTCCCTTTAACACTCTGACCTCCCCTTCACCACCACACTTCACCACCACACACACACACACACACACACACACACACACACACACACACACACCCACACACACACCACACACACACACACCACACACACACACACACAAACAACCACACACACATAGACACAAACCATCTTTCCTTTCTGATTCTCAGACTACCAGACTGATCGCCCCCCCCCCCCTCCCCAAGAGTGAATTTGATGAGGCTTTAATTAGTATAAGAAGCTTGAACACAGAAGGACTTACAGATTGATTGACATATTCACAGCATAGTGTTTGTCCATCCAAACTGCTGACCTGAGTTAGTTTCAAAGGAAGTGACCGCAGGCGGAAATCAAAGCAAATTTGGAAAGGAATCTAAAGTAAATCCGCCGGCTAACACGGACAACAAATCACAAATCAAAACAAAGGCCTCGTTTTCATTCAACGCCCATTTTGCGCCGAATCTGAGAAGGTAAGTGACGGCTCGTTCTTCGTTTTCACTGTCCTGAATGTTGTGTCTCTTGCCCGAAGAAGACCTAAAAGGTCGAAACGCGTCCTGTTTTGTCTTGTAATTTGTTTGACCCTGTTGGAAGTGTGTGTGTGTGTGTGTGTGTGTGTGTGTGTGTGTGTGTGTGTGTGAGAGAGAGAGAGAGAGAGAGAGAGAGAGAGAGATTTAGTAGCACAGTGTAGCGTTTATTGATGTGTTTGCACCTAGACAAGTCATTCTTGGAACATGACGCTGACATCATTTATCAGGAACTAAGAGATTCTCCTGCCTCAGCTTAACTATAGCTCTGTAGAACTGACCAGGAGGCGGGGGGGGGGGGGGGGGGGGGGGGAGGGGGGGAGCATGAGGAGGAGAGGAGGAATCTGACAAGCAGGTGGTTAAAGATAGATAAAAGGATATGCACGTGCTCGGGTCTCATGCGGCCAGCAAATGTTTGAGATGACACCAGAGGATAAAGAAGACATTAATATACTAGAACAGAAGACAGTGAGAGAGACCGACAGAGAGAGAGAGAGACAGACACAGAGAGAGACTGAGGTAGAGAGAAAGAGACAGGTAGGCAGACAGACAGACAGAGGCAGGGAGAGTGACAGAGAGAGAGAGAGAGAGAGAGAGAGAGAGAGATGAAGACAGAAGAGACGGAGAAGACGGACAGACAGACGGAAAGACAGACGAAACAGACAGAGAGACAGAGGAAAGACGAGACCGAAACATAGAGAGAGAGAGAGAGAGAGAGAGAGAGAGAAACTCTATAAAACCCTGCAAATATTTTTCATTCACCGTCCTGTCCTTCTGTGTAAACCTGCATAGATCATTCTGTCTGTTTCACTGCGGATCCACGCTTGAACGGCCGTTTGTTGGATCTATTTGCCAATCTGTCTGTGTGGATGTGTTGCTGCTGCTGCTGCTAGTTGGCTATGTGACCTATCTTTCTCTATTTGCTGATCTCTCTGGCACCGTTAGCACTGGTCCAACACCGCTGGACAGTCTGTTTGGTCAGTGTGTGGGTCTGCCAGTTGGCAAGTCAAGAGGTGTGTGCTTAGGTCTCACATTTTATTTTCTCCATTTTAGTGCGTCTATAGGCTGATATTTCAAATGCTCCGCTTTTCTATCCGCAAGTGATGCAATGTTATTTACTTCTTTCAGACAGTTGGCAGTATCATGGAAATATTCTTCTGGTTCATGTTTGAATGTGTACGTTTTTTATATTTCTCTTCTCTCTCTCTCTCTCTCTCTCTCTCTCCTTCTCTCTCTTCTCTCTCTCTCTGGTGTTAATTCAGCTCTTGTTTCCTTTCTTTGGCTGTTTGGGAACAAAGTTAAACACACCCTATCGCTCCTCTAGAGGAGGAGGTGGGGGGGGGGGGGGGAGAGAGAAAAAAAACCACAGAAAACAGAACCAAGAAATACATGCTCTACACTTGCTGAGTTCATTGCAATGCCTTCAACGTGTTGATGCTCAGTTTGAATAGACTATGGAGTTGTAAGCTGTGGAACCAGTACAACTGAAACAATTAACCATTCAACACACAGACAAAGTACTTTTGCTAACTCTAAAGAAACTCCAGGATTTAAACTCTAGAAAGTCCTATGTTTGTGGGAGGCACAGTGAGGTATCCTATTCATGTCGAGTCCTATCTGCTGTGCATTTATCATGGGTTAAAAGTGCTGCATACATAAGATATGGATGCAAACAGATTATCTAAGAAGGGTTAAATATGTTTCTGAGTTTGGAATAAACGACATGACGTGCCGGGAGTCTGTTCGTAATGATTTGGGAGGGAGGGGGAGGAGGGGGAATGGGAGAACGAAGGATGGGAGGTACGTTATGTGTGTGTTTTAAAAATAGGCTGGAGTTTGTTTCGATCAAGCGAGGTGCTGAAAATGTGATAACAAAATAACCCTTTGAGGACCGATTAAAACACAACAGAGTTGGAATGAACACATACCAAAGAGTGACTGGTATGCAGTGTACAGAACATTTCAATCACCTCAGGATTTTCCGAACAATACTGGATTGTGCATAGTCGATGTCTATTGTTTGTAACGGCTGAAGAAGGCATTCGTCAAAAATGGTTTTAAATCAGCGTTATTTTATGCCTTTTGTGTGTCCTTTTGTATTTAGGATTCTTCTTGTAAGGAACTGTAAAATATGCATTCTGCATAGCATGCCAGACGTTTAGAGTTCTTCTTGTTTTAAGGAACTGTAAAACATACATTTTGCTGAACACGTTGCAAAATACACATGGCAAGGGTCAGCTTCTTACCACAGGGGTCACAGTCGGAAACCGTTCATAAAAATGCGTTGTTATGCACTAGTCACGTGTGACGCCCTAACTTTACGACCATGTGAACCCGTCATGATCTGTCTCTCGTGACAATCGTAGTCTGGTCTTCCATAATCTGTCTCTGGTCTTCCATGATCTGTGTCTCGTGACAATCGTAGCCTGGTCTTCCATTACACAAGAATCCAAACTGCGCATCAGTCACTTACAAGTCTAGTTTTTAACCAAAATAAGACTGCAATAATGCCACGTTTCTCCGACCTGTCAAGGTGTTGTATTGACCTTTTCTCTGGGCGTTGTAAGAGTTCCCATGGGCTAATGCGATCTTCAAGACGACTCCACGACATTCGTACGATACTCGTGTACTAATCGCATCTACCTCACGAGTAACCGGCTTACGAGTGTCCCGACTCCTTGCCGATTACTTTCACATGGCAAAGTTTATGGTCATTACAGTGCATGCAAAATAACCAGTTAACGATCCGGTTTACCATGCCGAGTGAATGAGGACCATTGGGAGTAAAAGTTAGAGTGACAGAACTTTGTTTGCTATAACTTGAAGGGCATTTTGCGACTTTTGTAAGAGTCTGGCCCCAGTCTCGTTGTAAACCATTCTTTGCCCTCATGCGACTGGATTTTTTTCCCACTGTAAAATACCATGGAGGCTGAACAAAATGTTTCGGTTGCTATCAAGAATTACGAAAAATCTGTCCAAAATATCTTAAAAACTACTGTTCATATTCTTCTCTTTCTGGGGGAATAAAATCATACACTTTTGAGTAACGCTGGCAGATGTTCGCACACAGATTTTTCAGAGCCTTTATTCTGCTTGCTGATGACGTTTTGAAAAGCAGAGGTTAAATATGAAAAGGTTCAAGTTTCGTAACCAAACTGACATAACAGCGGTGAACTATTAGCCTACAGGTTCAATGTATCTGGGGTACGGCTATAGTGAAAGACGGATTCCCCTCATTCTCCATCAACCTCTTCCACTTGTCCTGAACTAAATCAGGTCTCCATTTATTTCTGAGAGGACAGAGAGGGTTTTCAAGTTGTAAACATCCGACCCCCAAAGTGGTTCGAACTCACTGACGTCAGGTCTGAAGCCGAACGCTGGAGCTGTAGTCATTTGTCTGCGGGTCCCTCCAGGGTACAGACCAGTGCTCCACTGTCTGTTCAATGTGAGGCAGTCATGGTGGTGATGATTTATGTTCTGTGTTTAGTTGGCATTATCACTGTCACTGTCTGTTTAACGTGAGGCAGTCATGGTGGTGATTTGTTTTTGTTTTTGTTTTTAGTTGGCATTGTCATTGTCACTGTACGTTAAATGCGAGGCAGTCATGGTAGTGATGATTTATGTTCTGTGTTAAGTTGGCATTGTCATTGTTTTGGACTCTCCCCAGAAGGGATCATGACGTATTCTGTATAAACTTCTAGGTCCGAGTTTCTGTCCGTCTATTTGTGTATTACTGTCTCTCTGTGTGTATGTCTACTTCTTTTTTTGTGGCATCAGTTATCGGATCAATGGAGCACCTAAGGCGGTGATTTTCTTTCTTTCTTTTTTTGCCGGTTTTTTTTCCTTTTTTTTCCCCCTGAGGCCAAAATCCACCTCTTCATTTTTGGTGCTTCACACTGTCCTCTTCATCTGTTTGGTTTTTTTTTTTTTTTTTTTCAACCAGTCTCTTACATAACATGTACAGTCTGTTTGTTCATTTACAAATGGACACATTTTTGCAGATTTTAATGTTTTGGCGTTTGATACAAAGTGTCTGGGTTTGTTAGTGTTCTAATGTGTGACGAACTGGCACACTCACTCTGACAATGTGTTGCTTGTACAAAGAAAACAACATAGATCAAACAAAAGACTTAATTATTTTCTTTCATGTCAGTTTTTCCCAAAGAACGAGAGAGATGGAGAACCTGTTATCTACTTGCTTCATCTTGCGTTGCGCACACACACACACACACACACACACACACACACACACACACACACACACACACACATACACCACTCTCCCTCTCTCTCTCTCCCCTCTCTCCCCCCTCTCCCTCCCTCCCCCTTCTCTCTCTCAAATATGTTACCAATGGTAGTTACATGTTAAAGGCACGGTATCAAAGCAAAATTTATGCGTACGCAACCAATTCCCTATGTACACACGCCTGAAAGGATATCTGCTTCTTTGTATGTCCGTCTGTCCGTCCGCCCGCCTGTCCGTCTCTCTCTCTCTCTCTCTCTCTCTCTCTCTCTCTCTCCCTCCTCTCTCTCTCTCTCTCTCTCTCTCTCTCTCTCTCTCTCTCTCTCTCTCTCTTCCACTGCTGATCGTTTTGATCTAGTGACGCTCTACACATGCTCACTTCATTTTCTTCTGATTCACTTCATCAGCAAAGCGCTTCAAACGACACTCCTCATGGCCCCCGTTCCCCTTTCTATCTAGGGTCCCAACCTACTAGAACTCACTGCATTCCACATCAGATGTCCACGTCCGCTGCATCTTCGCAATCAGCCTTTTTTTTTTTCTTTTGCTTTACACAACAAAGGAAAACGCCAGGAAAGCGAGCAGGGGGGTTCAACTGCAGTGGGTAATTCTACTCCATGTTACCGCAACTGGATGAAGATGTTTTCAATTTGCAGTGTCCATGGCAACTATTTTGACGGATGCAGGGGGTGGGGGTGGCGGGGTGGGGTTGTCTTTTGTTTTTTTTTTGTTTTGTTTTTGTTTTTGTCTGAAGGAATGAGAAGGAGGCAGAGAGTGCTATGATACGGGTAGAACAAGGGCGGGGTGGTGTGGTTTGTAAGGAAGTGGCGGGTGGTTGCTGGGGTGGGGGAGGGGTGGTATAAAAGACGGCTAGGGCTGGGAGCAAGGAAAACGGGTGAGTGGCGAGTATGTGTGTGTGTGTGTGTGTGTGTGTGTGTGTGTGTGTGTGTGTGTGTGTGTGTGTGTGTGTGTGTGGGTGTCAGTGTGTGTGTGTGTGTGTTGTGTGTGTGTGTGTGTGTGTGTGTGTGTGTGTGTGTGTGCTCTAGGCTTTGAGTGTGTGTGTGTGTGTGTGTGTGTGTGTGTGTGTGGGTTGTGTGTGTGTGTGTTTGTGCATGTGTGTGTGTGTGTGCGTGCGTGTGTGCGCATATTTGCACATCCGGGAGTCTGAATCCTTCTCTCTCTCTCTCTCTCTCTCTCTCTCTCTCTCTCTCTCTCTTACACACACACACACACGCACGCGCGCGCGCACGCGCGCACACACACACACACACACACGCACACATACGCACGCACACACGCACGCACGCACGTACGCACGCACGCACACACAGACACAGACAGACAGACACACACACACACACACACACACACACACACACACACACACACACCACGCGCGCGCGCGCACTCACAACACACACATGCACAACACATTTAAACACAAACACGCGTGGATGCCAACAAATATGGAGAGAAAAGAGAGACAGACAGGCAGACAGAGACTGAGAGAGACAGAAAGAAACAGAGATGGTAAGACAAGTGTGGGGGGGGGGGGGGGAAGGGGAGGAAGCAAACAAGACTCGTTTCACTACTGATGAGATCTGGCAGTGTGAGAGGCCAGGGGAAGAAAATCGTTGACACAGGATACAACAAGAATGACAGATGCTGACAGATGATGCAGATGACAGGGCGTGTAGCAGGGGTGGAAGAGGAGATGGGGGGGGGGGGGGGGGGGCTGAGGGGGGGTGGAGGAGGAAGGAGTGGCATTCTGGCAGTCGAGAGGGGTTGGATGGGGGGGGGGGTATTGATATGTGATGAGAGAGGTTGGAGAAAAATATGAAAAGGTTAGGGATGGTGTACGGCAGTGAGGGTGGAAGAAGGGATTTTATTTCCACGATGGAGTGTTGTAATGTCAATAACGATAGTAACCTAATTCATGAGAAAATGAACCCTATACATCGGGCGAAAAAAAATGTGTAGTCTTCAATTTCATGTCTATTCATGTTAGGTGATCTTAGACAGAAAACAAACAAACCAACCAACAAGCAAACGAACAAACGTAGCAACAATTAGAAATAACCCAAGTAACATCAAATACAAATACTCAAGATCTGCATCGCATTACAGGTAGGTCAAAATCGGACTTTGATTTAATGCTGATCCAATGTCACATATTAGTGAGGAATCATTTAAAACTTCATCCAGGGAAGATTCAGATAAAGCAGGCAAAAAACTTTTCAACTGTTTACATTTTAGATGTATATGCATGTTTGATATTTTTCACCACAAATGCGTTTTATATCATCAGTAAATTTTGCTTTAAAAGCATTAAGTTTAAGTCTGCAAATCAAAGAGGTCAACGATCAAACATGACATAAGCCATTTCGAGTTCTTAAGAGAGTATCATACCGTGGTGGCTGATTTTGGGGGGTTGGACAGAAAGTATCCAGAATCCTCTAGCTTCCTTCTGAAGTGCTTCCAACACGCATTCTGTAATAACCTATATCCGTCTGGAGGAGACAGAGGACTATTTTAGCTATACGCATTGTCAGCACGTTTTGCTCCACTTTATGCCAGTCTGTCAACTCTTTCCTTACAATGGATTCCACAATGTGATGGAGAATGTGATGCAGCTGGGAACACACTAAACTCCACATCAAACAAAACAAATATCAGCTGGCACAAGAAGATGTGCATAATATAAATACAGAAATGAATACAAATAAAGAGAGAGAGCGAGGAGAGAGAGAGAGAGAGAATGAGAGAGAGAGAGAGAATCATAAGAAGTGACAGCCTGCACGTACATTGAGGTGAAGTTTAGGGGTGGCAAGAGGTTGTAAGAATTTTGAGCTGAAAATATAAGAGAGAATTAGTAAGAGAAGGAGAGAGAGAAAGAGAGAGAGAGAGAGAGGAGAGAGAGAGAGAGAGAGAGAGACAGAGAGAGAGAGAGAGAGACAGACAGACAGACAGACGGACGGACAGAGAGAGAGAGAGAGAGGCAAAGAGAGAGACAGAGGGAGAGAGGAGAGAGAGAGGGGGGTGGTGAGAGAGCGGCACATATTGAGAGAAAGGCAGAGAGAGAGGGAGTGAGGGAGAAAGAGGCACAGAGAGAGGAGAGAGAGAGAGAGAGAGAGAGAGAGAGAGGAGAGAGAGGGAGTGAGGGAGTGAGGGAGAAAGAGGCAGAGAGAGAGAGAGAGAGAGAGAGAAAGAGGAGAGAGAGAGAGAGAGAGAGAGAGAGAGAGAGAGAGAGAGAGAGAGAGAAGCATGAGAAGTGACAACATGCCTGGGGCAGGAGTATGAGGTTTCTGGGGGGAAATGGAATAGTACGAATTTTGAACTGGAAATGTCTTTATGCATTTCGTTGATGAAGAGAGTATTAGCGAGAGAGAGAGAGAGAGAGAGAGAGAGAGAGAGAGAGAGAGAGAGAGAGAGAGAGAGAGAGAGAGAGAGAGAAAGAAGAGAGGAGGAGAGACAGAAACAGAGATAGAGATAGACAAACAGATAGACACACAGACCAAAAGAGACAGACAGAGGCAAACAGAGACAGAGAGAGACAGAGACAGAGGGAGAGGGAGAAAAAGACAGACAGAGACAAAGGGAGAGAGGGGGGAGAGAGAGAGAGAGAGAGAGAGAGAGAGAGAGAGAGAGAGAGAGAGAGAGAGAGAGAGAGAGACAGAGACAGTTATAAAGATAGAGACAGACAAACAGATAGACACACAGATCAAGAGAGACAGACAGAGACAAACAGAAACAGAGAGAGAGAGAGAGAGAGAGAGAGAGAGAGAGCAGACAGACAGACAGACAGACAGACCAACAGACAGACAGGCAGACAGAGCCAGAGAGAGGAAGGAGAGAAAGAAATGGAGACAGAGTGACAGAGATACAGAGAAAGCCAGAGCGAGACAGAGATAGACAGAAGCGTGTGTAAGACAGACAGACAGACAGAGAAAGAGACATAGACAGAAAGAGAAACAGACAGACAGGAAGACAGAGACAGCCAGAGCAGTGTCATGAGAACCAATCTGACCAGGAATCAACCAACATCATGAACCGGATAGGTCTTCAGTCACAACAACAATGACGACACACAGTGACAGTTGATAGGTGTCTTCAGTCACAACAATGATGACACACAGTGACAGTTGATAGGTCTTCAGTCACACCAATGATGACACACAGTGATAGTTGATAGGTCTTCAGTCAGAACAATGATGACACACAGTGACAGTTGATAGGTCTTCAGCCACAACAATGATGACACACAGTGACAGTTGATAGGTCTTCAGTCACAACAATGAAGACACACAGTGACAGTTGATAGGTCTTCAGCCACAACAATGAAGACACACAGTGACAGTTGATAGGTCTTCAGTCAGAACAATGACGACACACAAAGACACTTGATAGGTCTTCAGTCAGAACAATGATGACACACAGTGACAGTTGATAGGTCTTTAGTCACAACAATGATGACACACAGTGACAGTTGATAGGTCTTCAGTCACAACAATGATGACACACAGTGACAGTTGATAGGTCTTCAGTCACAACAATGATGACACACAGTGACAGTTGATAGATCTTCAGTCACAACAATGAAGACACACGGTGACAAGTGATAGGTCTTCAGTCACAACAATGATGACACACAGTGACAGTTGATAGGTGTCTTCAGTCACAACAATGATGACACACAGTGACAGTTGATAAGTCTTCAGTCACAACAATGATGACACACACAGTGACAGTTGATAGGTCTTCAGTCACAACAATGATGACACACAGTGACAGTTGATAGGTCTTCAGTCACAACAATGATGACACACAGTGACAGTTGATAGGTGTCTTTAGTCACAACAATGATGACACACAGTGACAGCTGACAGGTCTTAAGTCACATCAATGATGACACACAGTGACAGTTGATAGGTTTTCAGTCACACCAATGATGACACACAGTGACAGTTGATAGGTCTTCAGTCACAACAATGATGACACACAGTGACAGCTTATAGGTCTTCAATCACAACAATGTTGACACACAGTGACAGTTCATAGGTGTCTTCAGTCACAACAATGATGACACACAGTGACAGCTGATAGGTCTTCAATCACAACAATGATGACACACAGTGACAGTTGATAGGTCTTTAGTCACAACAATGATGACACACAGTGACAGCTGATAGGTCTTCAATCACAAAAATGATGACACACAGTGACAGTTGATAGGTGTCTTCAGTCACAACAATGATGACACACACAGTGACAGTTGATAGATCTTCAGTCACAACAATGATGACACACACAGTGACAGCTGATAGGTCTTCAGTCACAACAATGATGACACACAGTGACAGTTGATAGATCTTCAGTCACAACAATGATGACACACAGTGACAGTTGACAGGTCTTCAGTCACAACAATGATGACAACACAGTGACAGTTGATAGATCTTCAGTCACAAACAATGATGACACACACAGTGACAGTTGATAGGTGTCTTCAGTCACAACAATGATGACACACAGTGACAGTTGCCAGGTCTCAAGTCACAACAATGATGACACACAGTGACAGTTGACAGGTCTCAAGTCACAAGAATGATGACACACAGTGACAGTTGACAGGTCTTAAGTCACAACAATGATGACACACAGTGATAGTTGACAGGTCTTCAGTCACAACAATGATGACACACAGTGCCAGTTGATAGGTCTTCAGTCACAACAATGACACACACAGTGACAGTTGATAGGTCTTCAGTCACAACAATGATGACACACAGTGCCAGTTGATAGGTCTTCAGTCACAACAATGACACACACAGTGACAGTTGATAGGTCTTCAGTCACAACAATGATGACACACAGTGACAGTTGATAGGTCTTCAGTCACAACAATGATGACACACAGTGACAGTTGATAGGTCTTCAGCCACAACAATGAAGACACACAGTGATAGTTGATAGGTCTTCAGTCACAACAATTATGAGACACACAGTGACAGTTGGTAGGTCTTCAATCACAACAATGATGACACACAAAGACACTTGATAGGTCTTCAGTCACAACAATGATGACACACAGTGACAGTTGATAGGTCTTCAGTCACAACAGTGAAGACACACAGTGACAGTTGATAGGTCTTCAGTCACAACAGTGAAGACACACAGTGACAGTTGATAGGTCTTCAGTCACAACAGTGAAGACACACAGTGACAGTTGATAGGTCTTCAGTCACAACAGTGAAGACACACAGTGACAGTTGATGGAGGTGGGGGACCTGTGAAAGGGACGAGTGTTGGAGGCTGCACTGGGGTTTGAGAGGGGCAGTGGGGGCGGTAGGGGTGGGGGCGGGGGGAGGGGGGAGGGGGAGGAGTAAGGAAAGGGGCGGAGCTAGCAGGAGGTGGAGAAGGTGTGTGGGGGGGGGGGGGAGAAATATGATGGGTGATTCTGGCGCGGAGGAACCGGTTTCCCGCGTTGACAACCAATAGGAAGGAAGTGAGGTTCAGAAAGAATGAAATCTGGATACGATGTGAAACTACGAGAGAGAGAGAGGAGAGAGAGAGAGGAGAGAGAGAGAGAGAGAGAGAGAGAGAGAGAGAGAGCATGGAGGGATGGGACAGTGTGGTGAGAGAGAGAAGGGGGGGGGGGAGAGAAAGAGAGGATGGAGGAACGGAGCAGTTTGGTGTGCGTGCGTGCGTGCGTGCGTGCGTGCGTGTGTGTGTGTGTGTGTGTGCGTGTGTGTGTGTGTGTGTGTGTGTGTGTGTGTGTGTGTGTGTGTGTGTGTGTGTGTGTGTGTGTGAAGGAGAGACAGACAGACTGACAGACAGAGAGATTGACTGACAGACACAGAAATGCAGACAGACAGAAGACAGACATACAGACACAGATAGACAGACAGACAGATAGATACACAGACAGACAGATAAACAGACAGAAACAGAGACAGACAGATAGACACACAGACACAGACAGACAGAGACGCAGACAGAAGGGTGGAGCTTGGACGCATGCCTGGGAACTTACTGATAGTCTGAGAGTTCAGACAAGTCGATATGACAAACTGGCTCTGTCTGTATTTACTGAGACCAGTGGAACTAACTGATAATCTGAGGCGTCAGACAAAGCGATGTGACAAACTGGCTCTGTCTGTATAGTCTGAGAGGTCCGACAAAGCGGTATGACAAAGTGGCTCTGTCTGTATTTACTGAGACCAGTGGAACTAACTGATAATCTGAGGGATCAGACAAAGCGATATGACAAACTGGCTCTGTCTGTTCAGTGTGAGAGGTCAGATAAAGCGATATGACAAACTGCCTCTGTATGTATAGTCAGAGAAGTCAGACAAAGCGAGATGACAAACTGGCTCTGTCTGTATAGTCTGAGAGATCAGACATTATGACAAACTGGCTCTGTCTGTACAGTCTGAGAGGTCAGACATTATTACAAGCTAGGTCTGTCTGTATAGTCTGAGAGGTCAGACATTATTACAAACTGTCTCTGTCTGTATTGACTAAGACCAGTGAAGGGGGATGGCGACAGAGGGTGGAGATGAGAGGGTGGCAACGGACAAGGGAGGTAAGAAGAGGGAAGTGGGAGGGAAGATGAAGGCTTTGTGAGTGGAGGGGGTTGAGTGTTGAGAGAGGATATAGGTGGTGTGTGTGTGGGGGGGGGGGGGGGAGGGGGGGGGAAGGAAAGAGAGGACTTTTTTAACATTTAATTTTCCTTCTGTTTATCCATGTTTTTCTTCATTTACTTATGTATTTAATTATTTATTTGTTTATGAATTCATTTATTGGTTAATTGATTAATTCATTTATTTGTTTATTTATTGATCGATTTATTTATTCATTTATATGTCACTTATTATTTATTTATTTGTTTGTTTAAATGTTCATTCATTTATTGATTTGTTTGTACATGTATCTATTCATATATTTCTGCATTTATTTGGTTCTTCATTTATTCATTTTTCTTATTTATTGGGGAGAATGGTGAAGGCACAGAATACAAAATCCGATATGTTTTTCATTTTTATTCACTGTTGGACATAAAACTTTCGTTTGTTCCACATCTTCAAAGGTATGCTCAAAACTACCTCAGTTTCTTTTCTTCTTTTTTTCTGTCACAGAACGCAGAATAAAATCCCCGTTTCAAACTCTTTTTGAAATTCAACCTTCATTTGTACTCATTCCTTGATGTTAAGCACCACAGAATACAGTAGGCAAGAAAAAAGGTCATGACAGAGGGAGCTCTTCTCCCTCCTCCAGTCTCTCTGGAAGTGGACGGCCCGAACAGCTAGCGCGACCAGAATGCACAGTCTGGCAGTTTCTCGCTGATTTGAGAAGAAAGCCTTTTTGTCTTTGTCCTCTCGAGTCTGGTTCACTCCCCCCCCTCCCCCCTCCCCCCTGCCCCTCCACCATCTCCCACCTTTCCCAGCTCTCCTCAGCCCACCCCGTTTGGTGTGTCTGTCTGTCTGCCTGTCTGCCTGTCTGTCTGTTACTGGATGCACTTTTTGTTCCGTCAAGCTGGTCGTATCTCTGTGCCTCATTGTCTCTGTCTCTCCAGCGTCCTTCCTGCCCGTACTCTCCGGCTCTTTGCCAAGGTGGGTCAGATGGAATAAACAAACATGCAAACAAACAAACAAACATGCAAACAAACATGCAAACAAACAAACAAACATGCAAACAGGCATGCAAACAAACAAACATGCAAACAAACATACAAACATGGAAACAAACGGACAAGATTGGAGTATTACAGTTTCGAGGTGTTTCTTTTACTATGCCCTTTTTCTATTCGCACGTTGTATAAAAGCTTAGAGAGAGAGAGAGAGAGAGAGAGAGAGAGAGAGAGAGAGAGAGAGAGAGAGAGAGAGGCAGACAGACAGACAGACAGACAGACAGATCGAGAGACAGACAGATCGTGAGACAGACAGACAGACACCTAGCTAGATACATAGATAGCATAATCAAAGGATTTCTCTTTCGTCAACCTCTGTTGGTAGAAGTTACATCAAGCGAGCAGTTCTGTGATTAATAGGCTGGTGGAGCTACATGTTGCTCGCTTTGTTTTTTTTTTCCCATTAAGACACAAAAGTGAGGCTTCTGCGTGCATCGGCAAATTCCATCCTCTTGTCTTCATGAGAGACGTGATTCCTCACAGACGACCTTCAAATTCCATCCTCTTGTCTTCATGAGAAACGTGATTCCTCACAGTGGACCTTGGAAGAAAAACCCAAGCTGTGGAAACCAGATGTTACGCCAATCCTGATCATCATATATACCAATCAGATCACGACTGAAGAACAATAAAAAAAATAAAAAAAAGAGAAAAAAAACGTCAAATCATCAAGCAGCATACCATACCATGTGAAGATCTACGAACATCGGATAAGAAAAACAAATTACCTTGGCATGTCCAAGATTCCATGGTCTTACAATCCTCTAGGGAATTACTGACGGAGGGAAAGATGAGAGGAGGAGAAGGGGAGGGGAGGGGGTGGGCTGGAGGACGAAGGACTGACAAAAGTGCAGAATGGACATTTGCAGAGACCTTCGTCTTGGCACACAACGGACAGAACTGGAGGAACCTGGTGAACTGGTCTTCAGTGTGGTGCCTCAATGACTCCCCATGGAAGTGAGGGAGAAGAAGAAGAAGAAGAAGAAGAAGAAGAAGAAGAAGAAGAAAGAAGAAGAAGAAGACGACGACGAAGACGACGAAGAACAAGAAGAAGGAGATGAAGACGAGGAAGACGACGAAGAAAAAGGAGCAAAGTTGGGGAAGAGGTTTAGCATAGCTGTAGATTTTTGACAGGCCAATAGCCCCCATGGCGATACCGCGAGAAGTTTCAGTACAGATTTTATCCCCACTGTCAGGGAATGCTGTGGTCTCCACCCCCCACCCCTCCCTCCCTCCCTCTCTCTCTCTCTCTCTCTGTCTCTGTCTCTCCCTCTCTCTCTCTCTCTCTCTCTCTCTCTCTCTCTCTCGGAGTTGGTCCTCTTGCACTGCCCTGTCTTCGTTCCAGAAGGACTTTGAACTTTTTTTTTTTTTTTTTTTTTTTTTTTTTGGGGGGGGGGGGGGGGGTCTTGTTATGATGCATAACATGCCACGGTTTCTTTATAGTAATCTGGCGAATAGGTGGTGAGTTAGTCTAGGACCAGGACGTTCGTGTCATAGTGTCTGTTTACATAAATGTCTTTTTTTCTGGGGTGTTTGTGTGTGTGTGTTGTGTGTTGTGCGTGTGTGTGTGTGTGTGTGTGTGTGTGTGTGTGTGTGTGTGTGTGTGTGTGTGTGTTGTGTGTGCGTGCGTGTGCCTCTGTGTGTGTGTGTGTGTGTGTGTGTGTGTGTGTGTGTGTGTGTGTGTGTGTGTGTGTGTGTGGTTTTTCTATTTACTCACTACTAGTGATGTAGAACCAAGGGAAATACCTCGCGCCCTCAGCATAGCGTCATTTATGGCCTAGACAAGATCAATACACAAGTGACAATGTTATAATTGAAAAACAATGTAAAAAAAGAAGGAACAAAAAGAAAATCACGTGTAAGTATCTGGGGGGGGGAGGAGAGGGGGGGGGGGGGAGGAAGGCAGTCACATGAATATTGATCAATGCAAACCAAGATGGTTGTTGAAGAGGAAGCTGTGTATCAACAATCATACGAAATGGACAGTATAACAAAATATTTAAAATCACAACAACAAAAAAGTTTGAATAAAGCTGATCATCTTTTAGCAGTAGATTAGTTAGTATCACGCAGTTTTCTATGACATGCCTTGTGAATCTCTGGATCAGGCGACCAGCTCAGAAACTGGATACCAACTCTCAGCTGCCGTGCATTCAGTGATATGAATTACGATGGCTGCATGTTTCCTTCAGTTCCTGTGAACAGTGGTATAGGCGGGGGTTAAAAGGTGGAGAAGCTCCACAGTGCATTCCATGTCATGTACCACTCTCAGTGAAACATGTTCTTTAGCAGTGTTGGGACTTGCATGATGTGAGACATCAACAATTTACAGCAGACTCCATGAAATCCTTGTTCAGAGATGTCACGCCTGATGTGATCTTTTGAATTGAAAAAAAAAATCAACATTTTTTGATCTGATCTAAGATTTTACGGAAGAAAGATTTTTCACGAAAATTTCTGGTGTGTTCCTAGGTGTGTATTTTGAAGGGTTATGTGAATGAGGTTTGTTGTTTTTCTTTTCAGGACTTGTGACTTGACTTCAACGAGGTGACAGCCCTGATTTGACTCTCTGCGGTCGGCTGGGCTATAAGCAACATTCTCCCCCCACCCCCACCTCTCTCTCTCTCTCTCTCTCTCTCTCTCTCTCTCTCTCCTCTCCTCTCATCTGTAGCTTTTATATTGTGGGTCGAAATGTGCCGATCATAAAAGAAACAGTGCCATAAATGGCATAGTACTCAGAAAATAAGTCAATAAAGTCAGTTCATCAAACATCAAATCACAAAACAGGTTGCCGATGACACCATACTATAATTCATTTTTATGGCTGTTTAAGAAATAGCGATGAACGTTTGCGAATTGCATACCTTCTTCTACTTTCGCTGGATAGGCCAACTCCATCTGCGAGAGAGGGGAGGAGGAGGAGGAGGGGAGGAGGAGGAGGAGGAGGAGGAGAGAGAGAGAGAGAGAGAGAGAGGAGAGAGAGAATGGGGATAGAGAGAGTGGAAGAGAGAGCGGTGCGTGCGAGAGAGAGAGAGAGAGAGAGGAGAGAGAGAGAGGAGAGAGTGGAAGAGAGAGCGCGTGCGTGCGAGAGAGAGAGCGAGAGAGAGAGAGAGAGAGAGAGAGAGAGAGAGAGAGTGGAAGAGAGGGTGAGAGAGAGAGCGACAGGGAGAGAGCGAGAGGGGGAGGGAGAAAGAGAGAGAGAAAGAAAGAGTGATTGATTGATTGATGGATTGATTGATCTTTAATATACAATGATGAAGATTTTAGGCCAAAGCCTAGTCTTACAATCTGTCCTTGTCATGCATACCTTATATTAACACATATCATTCATACTGACAATTCAACATAGCAACACTGTAATCTAATTCTACAACGATAAACAGACTATTCATAAACGTAATAATGACATGGTGGATAGGCAAACAGATGGAAACAAACAAACATACATACAAGCAAACAAACAAAACTACAGAGAGATAGGTCGAAGGAGCCGGGGGTGGGGGGAGGGGAGAATGTTAGGTAGGGGGAGGAAAAGAGGGACGGTAGACAGTGTGGGAGTGGGGATGAGCGATTTAATGGAGTAGGCTGTATGTTTAGACGGTGTAATCAAAGTATGGTTTACAGAAGAGTTTGCAAATGGACGCTAATGATTTTAATCGAATAATCAAATTATTGAGACATAAAATGCTTATGTAATTGTTTCTTGAAAAGTTTTAACGTATTCGTATTTTGTAGACCAGGTGGAAGTGAGTTCCAGATAAATGGTCCAGAGTAAGATAGGTTTGTTTCGTATTGATCAATGCATGGGTAGGGGAGAAGAAATGTCTTGGAGCCAGAAGAGCTGTTCAATCTTGTAAAAAGGTCATTGATATAACATGGCATAGTATCTCTCGAGATTGTAAACATGAATGATGCCTTGCTGAATGCCAACTGCTTCTCAGAGGAAGTGTGTTCAGCGCTTCTAGTTTTTCATCTGTTGTTAGAGATACAGCTGGATGGAGTAGCTTTGCTGCACGTCTATGGAGAGAATTCAGCCTTTTTTGTGGACATCACTACTCCCGTCCCACACTGTTGCAGCGTAATTAATACGTGACATTTTGTGTGCATTGAAGAAAAGTTGCAGCACAGTACTGCTGACGTAGCGCTTTAATTGAAATAACAGGAAAAGGTTTTTTTGAGACTACCTTGCATGCAATATTGAGATGAGATTGCCATTTCAATTCTTTATCTATCGTTACACCTAAAACACGATGCTCATCTACCTGTTCCATAGAAGTGCCATTCAGCTGAAGTTTTAGGCAAAGAGGAGTCAACTGGTGTTTTTGGCGGGTAGCTATAGCCATAGGTTTGGTTTTGGCTGGGTGTATGACCATTGAGTTTGAATGACACCAGCCCGACACGTTATTTAGACTTTCCTGACGGAATGTTTCTATCGTCTGTAGATCACTACCATTTGTTTGGAGTGACGAGTCATCAGCAAATAAATCTTTCGTGACTTTTTCATCTGATGTGGACAATGGTAATTCATTGATGAAGATGCAGAATAGGAGGGGGCCAAGTACTGAGCCTTGTGGGACTCCATGTCTGACAAAGTCTGAAGCGGAGGTTTTGCCATTAAGCACCACATACTGAGTCCTACAGTTCAAGTATGACTGGAATAATGAGACTGTGGAGGAATGGTTCAAATAGACAGTTTCTTTAAAAGAATGGAATGATCAACAAGATCAAACGCCTAAAGGTCTAGAAAGACAACCCATGTCATTTGTGATTGGTTCATATTTGAAAGTCATGGGTCACACAATCCTGATAATGCTACGTGACAGGAGTGATTACATCGGAATACAGATTGAAGTGGGTGAAATAGTTTGTTTTTCTCCATGAACTGAGATACGTGTGTGTGTGTGTCTTTCAAGGGGTTTGGATAGAATAGATAAGGATATAGGTCTGAAATTTTTTAATCCGACGAATCATTTGATTTTGGAAGGGGGATCACTTTGGCATTTTTGAACGCTTGAGGGAAGGCATTAGTGTCAATATATAAGTTATATATGTACGTAAGAGGCTCAACAATGTAAGGTACAACGAGTTTAAGAAGAAAAGTGGGTTTGTTATCAGGGGAGAGAGAGAGAGAGAGAGATGTTTCTTCCCAAGTCACACTCACTTACAGAAAACAGCAAACGGCTCATGTGTCCATGAAATAAATTGCAAACATGGCATACATAACTGCAGAACACACACACACCGCACGCACGCACGCACGCACGCCGCCGCGCGCGCGGCGCGCACACACACACGCACACACAGACGCACACAGATGCACACACACACAGATAGAGAGAGAGAGAGAGAGAGAGAGAGAGAGAGAGAGAGAGAGACAGCGCTCGCGAGCGTCCCCAACCCCACCCCCCATTCTCCCATTTAAGCCATCCTCAACATCACCAACTCCTCCCTCCCCCCTTCACTCCCAACGAACTCCTCTCTCGAAACACATATCTCCATCCTTTCATTCTCCACCTCCCCCCCCCCTCCCTCCACAGAGCAATACAAACAGATTAACCCTATTACCGCCACTCCTCTGCTCTCTGGTGCCACTATTCGGGGCTTTTCTGGCGCTGTTCTACGATAATACCTTTCGCCTCCCTCCCCCCTCTCCCTTCCACCTACCTCCACCGCCTGTCAACACTGTGTAGTACCATCGAGCTATCGCGAAACCCGTTTCGTTGACAAGCGGCGGTCTACACAGCAAAAGACTGAAGAAGACGGACGGGTGAATTATCAATGGTTCTAGGTCTATGGGGTGAGAGAGAGAGAGAGAGAGAGAGAGAGAGAGAGAGAGAGAGAGAGAGAGACAGAAGACAGACAGACAGACAGACAGACAGACAGACAGAGACAGAGAAGAGAGAGAGACAGAGACAGAACAGACAGACAGATAGAGACAGACTCACAGACAGATATAAATAGAGAGAGAGTGTCTGGTAGCAAGCCAGATAGACAGCTTAATAGGGAAGGAGAGAGACAGAGAGAAAGACAAGAGATAAACAGAGACAGACACACAGAGAGAGAGAGAGAGAGAGAGAGAGAGAGAGAGAGAGAGAGAGAATGAATGAATGAATGAATAAATTCTTTAATCAGAAGGCCATTGGCCCATTCTGATGGGGCCTCAATCAAAATACAGTTACAACGATAATCACACAGTGTAAATACATGTCTACCAGTACAATGCAAAATAGTAGCATCTAGTTCATGATGACAGCACGTCTTGCAAAGGCTCTATATAAGTACAATGACAAGTTTCGATCGTTACAATGTTAGATGATGAAAGTAAAAGACACAACCTGAACATACATGGATTAATGTAGTATTTTTTGGGAATGAATTCTTTTCTTAAATCACTGTAAGCTGGGCACAGACAAAATGGATCTCATCTTCCTCAGCAGATGAACATATTGGACATAACATCTGTAACTCAGTTGTTCTTGTATACCTTAAAGAATGTGTCAATATAGGTGAAACTCCAAATCTAAATTTACTAAGGGCGTTCTTTACAAACTTGTTTATATTCATAGACACATAGGGCTCCCTTAAATAACTATTTTTAAACGCTCTGTAAAAACGTATCTCTCACTTGTTTGCGTATGACTGTCCCATTCCTGCCACCTGCAATCAGTTATTCTCTGTCTAAATTCTTTAATGAACATTGAAACCGACTCTACACCCTGATTATCCCAAACATAAGAAAATCCATACTTGTCTAAAGTTATACGAACATGTATTACCCACGTATACTTCCCCTTTTCGTCAAGACAACATAACATTCTATATGCCTTATATGGTAATCTATGTTCCCCCATACGGGTCAGCTTTAACCAGAATTTAATGCAACGTACATAAGAGTTTAAGTATATAGGGTATCTACCTAGATCGCCATACAAGAAGTTCGGTGTTCTTATATCTACACCTAAGAACTTTTTAAGACCATATGTGTGCACCTTTTCTATTTCTAAAGCTGCCTTATCCAAAGCCCATATTTCAGCACCATACTGTATTATAGGCTGAACTTGGGCATCGAATAGCTTAAAAAACAGTTCAGGTGAATTATTCTCAAGTTTATACAATGTTCTCTGAATTGTTATTAATGCTCGTTTAGCTTTACTTACCAACTCATCACATGCTGTACAGAAACTAAATTTGGTTGAAAAGCACATACCTAGATACTTATAACTGTTAACAACTTTCATTTCTGTTGTACCATATATCCATTTTTCCCTTGAAGCTAAGTAACCACCTTTCCTGAAAACCATAATATTACTTTTATTCATATTCACCGTCAATTCCAGATAACTGGATGCTGTATACAAACTATCCAACTGAGTTTGTAGTCCAACCACTGTTTCTGACATCAAAATGATATCATCTGCAAATAATAAAATAAACAACTCAGAGAAATCAGGCGAAAATGTCATTCCATGCCTTCCATTTTCAATTATTTCTAAAGCAAGTTCGTTAATAAACAAAGAAAACAAAACTGGACTGCACACATCACCTTGTTTTACCCCTCTTGAACAAGTAATAAAATCTGTCAAATCTGCATTATTTCTTATTCTTGCTTTAACATTATCATACATACTTCTTATACAGGCATACATTTTCCCCTTTATTGCATTTTTAACAAGTATTGGCCACAAAAGTTTTCTTGATATGGAATCGAAAGCTTTTTCAAAATCTATGAAAGTAACATACAACTTTCTATTGTTCACTAACTGCTTTTGAACGGACGCCATAAGTGTGAAAATATGATCTATTGTTGAATAATTCTGTTTAAATCCAGCCTGATACTCACCAGTGATATTTTCTTCAATCCATTTTTGCAGTCTTACGTTAATTATTGAACTGTAAAGTTTACTGCTCACATTGCTCAGTGATATGCCCCTGTAATTATTCGGGTCATTTACATCTCCCTTTTTATGTAATGTACAAATTATGGATTCTGTCCATTGTTCAGGATATACACCTTTATCAAACAAAGCATTAAACAACCTAACCAAAAACATAACAACATGATCATTAGCAAACTTTAAAAATTCACCTATTATACCATCTGGACCCGCTGATTTTGAATTCTTTAATTTCCCCAATGCACCAATAACCTCTTCTTTCGTAATTGGCTGATTAAACCATCTCTCTTCATTGTCTTCAACTGAACAGTCATACTCCTCTTCTAAGTTTGTATTATCAACCTGCTTGTCAAGAATATTTTTAAAATGCAAAAAACCAGTCATCGGTACTAATATTATTGTATATACCACGTCGTTTGGGAACAATTTTGTGCACTGCTTCCCAAAACTTGTACTGATTACCTACAGAAGACACCAGATCATTAAGTTGCAAATTTCTATATTCCTTTTCTTTTCTTTCCAAGAGATTTTTGTATTCTCTTCGAGCTTTACAATACTCGGTCCTGTCATTATCTTTTAACGTTCTACAAACCTTCGAAAGTAACATTCTCACATTTTTTCTTCCAATTTTACATTCTTCATCAAACCATTTATTTCTCTTTTTGTCTATCTCTCATCAAAATAAATCTTTTCTTTCATACAACCAGCGTGTTGCAAAATACAATCATTAAATAATTCCAGAGCTCCATCTATGTCTGCATCAATCATTTGAGCTGCACAACTTAAAGTGTCTTGAAAATCCTGATGACTCATGGCTTCAATGAATTGTTCAGCATAGTCAACTTTCCATCTATACCTCTCAATGAAACATGTTTCCTTTGATCTACAGTTTAACAATGCAGATGTATTCTTATTCTGTGTTTTAATACATAATTCTATAGGGAGGTGATCAGATTCTATCATTTCCACCACATGAATTTCACAAGATGAATGCAAAACAGAGAAAAAGTCATCACATGCCAAAATATAATCATTCACACTACTGCCAGTATCAGAAATGTAAGTAAAATGACCATCTTTATCTCCATCACAAACACCATTCAACATACATATTCCCAATGAATTACAAAGTTTAAAAGCTTCCTTCCATATGAATTTATTACTTTATCTTGCGAATTTCGAATCATTCCTTCGTTGATTTCATCATCTACAGCAGTGTTGCCAAAACCACCATTAATCCTTGGAAATGTATCTCCTGTTCTACTGTTTAAGTCCCCACACACCAAAATATACATATCATCACTTAGGACAGTATCAGTAAGAATATCTTCAAGTAATTCCACATCACTGTCTATACTACTAAATTTATAATATGGAGAATGCTCTGGCGGGATATAACAACAAATAAAAAGAATATCTTTATCAGTACCAAACAATGATTTGTTTATAGAAAAACAAAGGAAATTCCCGCGTTCAACTATTCTTTCCGTTTCATAATTAACAACTTCGTTTTTAATGAGACAAAGAACCCCCCAGAACGTCTCCCCTGTTTGGACAGCTTAACTGCTGGTTTACAATATGCTGTGTAATTCGGAAATGCTAGTGGATCAAAGCTATCAACAAATGTCTCTACTAAACAAATAAAGTCAAAAGATGAAAGATAGGAAGTGAAAGAATTGTCATTCAATTTGGACAAAATACCAGATATGTTCCAATGCAAAAAATGAACATTCTTGTTCATATTTACATGCACATTCTTTGGGCCATTCTTTTTATTGTTAACATTTTTTTCAAAACCACTTTCAATATGGCCCCCTAATGAATGTGACCCATTTTCTTCAAACCCCACTGATTTCTGCGGCACGCTAACAGGTTCGCCAACGACGGAAAGCACATGTTTTGCACGATCTGTTTTTGACACAAACTCGACCGGTGTAACTTGTTCAGTGATCCCCTGTGTTAATTCTGCAACGTTGAAATCATAATTACCAGAGGCTAAATCTCTTTTGAACACATTCGGCCGGCCTAATCCCTATTTTGTCTGAACAAGATTTCCATTAGCACCGAGGTAAAATTTGGTTCCGTCAATAATAAGGTGGTCAAAGACCATGCTGGCTCTTTTCCCAGCCTCTCTTGCCTCTTTTAAATAAGGACCAAGTTTTTTCCTAATGTCTCTGACTCTTCTACTGAAGTCCTCTCCAACGAAAATAGATGTGCCTTTCAGCTCACCTTTAGCTCTCAGAATGTCTTCTTTGTCTTTGAAAAATGTACACCTAGCCACAATCGGAGAGTCCTTCTTGGAGGATACACGGTGCACGCGGTCGAAGTGACACTCTCCTGTCAGTTCCAGTTGGTCCACAATCAGTTCCCTGACACTGTCTTCACAGTCCTTCCACGTTTCATTGTCTTTGCGAGGTATTCCATGGAAAACGAGTTGTTTCGTTTCAAACTGTCTTCAAGTTCATCAGTTCTGCGCTCAAGATGTTCACATCTAGCTTTTAACATTTCATTTTCACTTTGCAGGGCTTTCTTTGCTTGGTTTAACGTCAAACCTCCTCTTCGAGTGTCGCCATTTTGTATTTCAGACTTCTAAATTCCTCTTTCAATTCCTTGATGTCACCTTGCATTACGTCGAACTTTGTATTTAAGTCATGGTTCATTTTTAACAAAGTGTCCATCACCTCATTGACAGTGTGGTTAGCTTTTCCGTCTGTAGATTGACGTCCAGGGGAATCCATGTTGTCCTTGCTGTTCATCTTCCCAGCAGAGGTCAGTCGTGACTGTCGGGTTTCCTTGCCTTGAAGTTGTCCGGGGTTCTTTTCAATGTCACCACACCGGTGTAAAAGGTCCCCCCAGAACAGAAGTGTTAGCAACACTCCCACGACGACACCGGTTGACCTCTGCCGAACTCTGAAGGTCAGCAAAAACATGGCCTTCTTCCGTTTTGCCCTCAGGTACATGAAGTGGATAAACACAGCGGTAAAACTCCCACATACCGCTCTACAGGTGAGTGGAGCTACTGGCATGGCTTGACTGGTATCGTCATCAACATGTGCGCAGAATGTTAAACTTTAACAGTTGAATGGGCAACCGTAATTCCAATTAATCTGCGGAACTCTGAATGTAGGCCCTTTCTCTGTGACATCCGCGCATGCGCCCCCGAGAGAGAGAGAGAGAGAGAGAGAGAGAGAGAGAGAGACAGACAGACAGACAGACAGACAGACAGACAGCCAGCCAGCCAGCCAGACTGATATAAGTAGATATAGAGAGAGTGTCAACTAGCCAACCAGAGAGACAGCTTGAGAGAGAGAGAGGGGGGGGAGGAGAAGGAGAGAAAGAAAGAGAGGAGAGAAAGAGAGAGAGAGAGAGAAAGGAGAGAAAGAGAGAGAGAGAGAAGGAGAGACAGACAGACAGAAAAACAGACAGACAGACAGAGAAACAGACAGACAGGCAGACGGACAGACTGAGACAGACAAACAGAGACAGAGAGCATGACAGCTTACCGGGACTGCAACGAAGCGAGTGTGGTGGGGGTGTATGCTGTTGATCGTTCATCGAGTCGACGAGGACTTCAGTCATCTTGGGGGTGACAGGTGGGTGACATGAGTTGTGTCCAAAGAGGCGGATTCCGGGCATTCTTCCAGGGTGTCTACGAACAACTGCTTGGTTCTGGTGTTCTTCAGCTTGGTGACATTAAGCCGTCTTGGAGCCTTCTTGCCTTGCGGGCGTCTCTTGGGTTGGACCCGGATGTTAAACTTGCTCATTACGAGACGGTGGTCAGTCCCGCATTCGGCACCGCACATGGATTTGGTGACTCTTACATCCTGACTATCGCTCTTCCTGACAATGATGCAGTCAATGGGATGCCAATGCTTGGAGCGGGGATGCATCCATGATGTCTTCTTACGGGTAGGGAGGCAGAAGACTGTTGGTGATCAGCAATTCATGGTCAGCACAGGTCTGGAGTTGCAGGAGGCCGTTGCTGTTGCAGTGGCCTGTTCCGTGTTTGCCGATGACACCTTCCCAGGAGTCGCTGTCAGAACCGACTCTAGCGTTGAAATCACCAAGTATGGTGAGTTTGTCTGCTTTGGGGACAGCAGCAATAATAGAGTGAAGATCCTCGTAGAATTTGTCCTTCACGTCATCTGGGTCACTCATGGTCCTGCGTGCAGGCGCTGATAATTGTCAGATAGTTCTTTCCAAATGGAAGCGGGAGTTTCATGGTCATCAGCCGGTCATTTACGTCCTCTGGAGGTCCAGCTAGTTTGTCAACAACAGCTGTCTTCACTGCAAAGCCGGCATCAGCCTCTCGTTGCTCTTCACTTCCTTTTCCGCTCCTAAAAACGGTATTACCAGAGCCCCTTTCACAAATCTCGCCCTGTCCCGAAAGCCACGTCTCAGTCA
>CM065746.1:6055304-6070304 GCA_033310375.1 Conus canariensis
ACCATAAAAAAAGAAAAAAAAAAGAAAAAAAAAAAGGAAAGACCCCCCCCCAAACACATGCACACAAAACACACACCATCCAATCACACACACACACACACACACACACACACACACACACACACACAACACACACACTCTCTCTCTCTCTCTCTCTCTCTCTCTCTCTCTCACACAGACACACACTCACACACACACACACTCACAAAAACCACGCTTCCCCTTCCCCCTACTCACGTGTATGCGAGCACGCACATATATTCACTCACAGACAAACAAATAAAAACCAAAACTCTCTCTCTCGCACGCGCGCGCGCGCGTGCACACACACACACACACACACACACACACACACACACACACACACACACACACACACACACACACATACATACATACACACAAACCGCCACCTCCCCTACACACACTCAAAACATATCCACACAAAAAACGTATAGACGTACGCACAACATGCTCTCACATATAAACAAAACGAAGTTCTCCCCCCCCCCCCTCCTCTCTCTCTCTCTCTCTCTCTCTCTCTCTCTCTCTCTAGCGCGCGCACAACCTGTCCAAAAGTTTCGTAAATGGAATAATGCGACCTAGTACACGTGAGAGTCGGACAGCTATGTCATGTAACAAATTCTTTGCTCTACGTGTACATCAGACCACTAAACCAAAAAAGAAACAAACATTAAAAAAAAAAAAAAAAAAAAAATCCGTTAGAAAAATCTGCCAAGTGGATGAGACTTGATCAGATTTACAGCCAAATTGGCTGTAAATCTGTAAAAGATCTCTCTCTCTCTCTCTCACACACACACACACACACACACACACACACACACACACACACACACACACACACACACACACATGCTGGGACAATGGTGTCAATCCACAGCTATGGAAAGATACTATTGTCATACCTATTCTTAAGGCTGGAAAACCTAAAAGTGACAAAAATAGCTATCGCCCCATAGCACTTACTTCACATTCGGGTAAGCTGTTTGAGAAAATTATCCTAAATCGACTATTACATTACTGTGAAAAGAATAAAATTATACCTGTAAATCAAACTGGTTTTAGGAAAGGAAGATCTGGCATTGAACATTTAGTTAAACTATCTACAGAAATTAAGCGACAATTTGCTCGTAGAAAGAGCGTATTGGCAACCTTTTTTGATGTCAAAAAAGCATATGATCAGGTTTGGCATAGTCGTCTCATGTACAAACTTAAAACAATTGGACTATCTGGAAATATCTACAGATATATCAACAATTTTCTAACAAACAGGTCAATGGTGGCCAGAGTGGGAACAACTTACTCTGCCCCTAGGAGTCTAGACATGGGTATCCCACAAGGCTCAGTGATTGCTCCTATACTTTTCAATATCATGATACATGACCTGCCAAAGGCGTTATCAAGCAAAGTAACTCTCGTCCAATATGCAGATGATATATGTATGTGGATGGACGTAACCTTAAAAAAGTCGACACCACAAAGAGCCCAAAATTACATAAGAAGATTGTACCAGTTTGACCTTGATAACATTGAAAAATACATGTTTCAAAATGGACTATCTTTATCCCCTGAAAAAACTAATATGATACTATTTAACTCTGGTAGTAATCCAGCAAAATTACCGATCTTAAAACTGCTTGGTGAACCTTTAGAGTATAAACAAAACGTCAAGTTCTTGGGATTAATTCTTACATCAAAGCTGACATGGAATATGTATTTTGAGTATATTCTAACAAAGGCAAGACATAGCTTAAATCTTTTAAAGACCATTAGTAGATTACCTTCGGGAATGGACCCTGAAACCTTAGTTCATCTTTCTACAGCACTTGTTAGGTCCAAACTTTCTTATGGACAAGAAATTTATTTTAGTGCTCCAAAATACCTATTACAAAAATTACAAAGTATTGACTGTAAAGCCTATAAACTAGCTCTTGGCCTTCCAAGTCATGCGTCAAACAAAGAAACATACAGAGCAGCTGGAATCTTACCGCTTGATGATTATCGTGAACTTGCTACTTCAAAATTTGTGTTGAGAGCAAGTATAAGTGACAATTTCATTGGGGAAGAATTGAAACTAAGAACTGAGTATGATTTTCCTAAAAGGGCAAACAATATATCGTCGCTAATGTCAATAGCAACATATACTTCTAATTTAATTGAAAGTTCAGGAATAAGCATCAAAGACATGTCAATAAGACCATCATTCGCGCCTATACCACCATGGGAAACATTAAAACCGTCATATGATATCAGCTATTCTAAATTGAGAAAAGAAGAAAATATAAATGTTATGAATTCAATTGCAAAAACACGTATCTATGAAAAATATCAAAATCATCTTCAGGTTTTTACAGACGGCTCCGTACTTGACAATGATAAGGTTGGTGCGGCCTTTGTCATACCGGCACTGAAAATTGAAAAATGTTTTTACCTCGGCAAAAAACTGTCAATTTTTACAGCCGAATTGACAGCCATCATGCTTGCTTTAGAATTCTTGGCGAACCTTCCAATGACAGTATTTAGAACTGTGATATTGGTGGATTGTAAATCGGTTTTATGTTCACTGAACTCCTTCAGTACCGATACACGGCCTGACCTTATGTACGAAATTCATTATTTATTACATTGCTTGTCGGCTAAAGGCACAGTCATTGAGTTTTGTTGGGTGCCTTCGCACTGTAACATAAATGGAAACGAAATGGCCGACAGAGCTGCTAAAAGAGGCGCAAAAGGTTTAGAGAAGACTGTAGACATGATACTTCCTTTGTCACTCCATGAAAACTACAGGCTGCTAGAAACAACAGCATGGAAAAAAATTTGCAGACGTTCCGATGAAAAGACTCTAACACAAAATACAGCTGCAGTTCCGTTGGAAATTGTATCAAGAAAGTTGTCAAAAGCACCGTTATATTATTCTAGACTTGTAACTTCCCTTTTTTTCCGCCTAAAAATGAACGCTTTAAAAACAAAATTCTCCAAAAATGTATATTGCCTGTGTGGTGCACAAATCACACTTAATCACATTTTGTTCCATTGTAAGTCTCCGAGGTTTTCTACCTGATTCAGTCACAGCAAAGAATGTTTCGGAAGAAAACATAGAAGATTTATTATATGATACAAAGGTTTTACTACAAATTGCTGAATCCCTAATTCACACACCCATCAGGTCATTCCTGTAGATTTTTTTTTCTTCCAATGTAGATTAGTGGTGAGGGACACATCCACCCACCCACGTTTCTGTATTTTGCATTTTGTTTGTTATATGTATCTTCAACATTACCTCTTTACTGTTAATGCAGTGTTCACAGTTTTCATTACCTCACACATTTACACTCACACACTCACAGACAGAATGCACTCATTCACGCACACTTTGGTCTAATATCACTTATGGTGAAAAGACGTAAAAACAAAGAACGAACGAACACACACACACACACACAAGTGAGCGAGAGCGAGAGCGAGAGAGCGAGAGAGAGAGAGAGAGAGAGAGAGAGAGAGAGAGAGAGAGAGAGATGGAAGAGGGAGGGGGGTGAACTGAGGGAAAAAAGAGACAGAACGAACGACAGGTCGGCCAACAGGTAAGGTAAGGTAATGTTGCTTACAGCCCAGCCGACCGCAAAGGGCCATATCAGGGCTGTCACCATGTTAAGGTCGGCCAAGTGTCAAACTGGTAACTGAAGGGAAAGACAGAAGGAAGGGACGGGGAAGGAAGGAAAACCAGGTGCTAGGGAGGCAGACAGACAGACAATTAAGGGGGGGGGGGGGGGGGGGGGAGGCGGAGGGGGGGGGTAAGGGGGATAGACAGACAGAGATACAGAGTGAGTGAGAAAACAATGAAATTCGCTTTTGAAACATGCACCACAACGCTATAAAACCAATATCACGGTTTCGAGTCATCATTTGCGCTTAAAATTGAGCAGAAATGCTACAAAACATCTACTCTTAGAGGCCTTTTTTTTTCTCCTGCTGTGAGAGGATATGCCCCTTGCTATGTAGGACTCAGATGTTCCAGGGAGTTAAAGTCGTCCCTCTGTATTTGACTCCCTACTCCCCCTACCCCCCACCCCTCACCCCCACCCTCCATTGAATGCCCCGTCAAACAGTTTTTCTCCCCTACTGAGAAGAGAGGAGAATAAAGGAAATGTTTACTTCAGCAGGAAGCAATAGAATTAGAATTGAATAAAAAGCAATGAACTTAATTAAACATGTATTTAGTCAAGGCAATTCTACCCAATCATAGCAATATAGGAATAAGTTAGCTGCTGTACCTACGTTCAAGCTTAACATCGACATCCTTTTTTCTCCGGGAAGCGGAGGGGGGGCGGGGGGGGGGGGGGGGGGTCTTCCTACCTCCATTTTTTCCCTTTCTTCTTTGGTTTTTTGTTGTTGTTGTCTTTTCTTTTCTTTTTTTTTTTTTTTCTTTTTTGAGTGGGGCCTCCATCCTTCTAGTTTCCCCCACTTTTTTGGTCTGTTCAATTTGTTCTCTCCCTTTGTTTGAAACATGCTCGCTCACCATGTAAAATCTGTTTGATCATCGATGGACATTCGCTTGCATAGCGTCTGGGTTTCTTTTGGTACTAATGTGTGGTGTACTGACATATTCATAATGCTACATATACTCCTTTTAACACAATACAAGAAAATGGTGAAAGAATGCTATACTGGCATACAATAATGTTTGAGATAAGGCATACAATGCAATCTTGGCTGTCAAGAAAAGCCTGATGGAAGCCGATAAATAAGATAGGTATCTGAGAAGAAGAAGAAGAAGAATGTATGTATGTATGTATGTCGAGTGCGTGTCTGTAATGATTAAGTGTGTGTGTGTGTGTGTGTGTGTGTGTGTGTGTGTGTGTGTGTGTGTGTGTGTGTGCGTGTGTGTGTGGCGTGTGTTGCGCGTGTGTGTGAAGGGCAAAATAACACATGAAGCATCCCATGCACTGATGCCATCAGAAATCCCATCAGACCTTCTGTGGGAAAACGGCTTATACGTCACACGCCCCTGCAGTGTCCCACTGGTAACATCAGCTCCACGTTCCTTGAAGCGAAACCAGTTGGCCCCGACATTCTGCTGTTTGTAGGGGAGAAAGCGTCTGTTTTGGGGGCCATACTCTCAGGGTAAACGCTGGCAGTCAGAGTAAACATTTTTTTTTTATGTCTATGGATACAATCAGTTTGGGAGTGGCAGAAGGGACTGAGTAAGAAAGGACGCAGGGGTCGGGGTTAGAAGGGGGAGAGAGGTAGGAAGATGGGGAGCAGAGAATAGGAGGGGGTGGGGGCTAACTCTATCAATACATGTGTAAAATCACCTCCAGATATACAATCAGTTTTTACGCATATTTTTGTTCCTATTGTAGCGTAATATAAAAGAATAATAACATCTTTTTGTTATGTATCAATAGGGGTTTGTTTTGGGCCCTATTCTTTTTATTTGTGACAGAACTATATTTGAGGGAAGTGTCTTCTGGGGGCTTCTCAGGTCGAGGATATGTTTAATTTATGAAATTGGTGGGCATCGCCTTATTCAATAATACATCGTCATATTTGCCTACCCCCCCCCCTTCCCCCTCCTGACCCAACGAGAGAGAGAGAGAGAGAGAGAGAGAGAGAGAGGGGGGGGGGGGCAAACAAACTATGAGGCTCGATGTTATGTCATTCAGACGTTGCAAAATGCTCGGATCATGCATTTGTCATAGCTTCTAAAACAGTGTCAATGGCTCAGCACCTTTACTCTACCTGTTCTTCCCTCTTGCCTTCTCTCCAACACTCCTCCAGCTTCTCACCCACTCCCCCCTATATCTCCCATCCACTGAACCCCCCCCCCCCATCCCCACCCCACCCCCCTTTCTCTCTGTGTTGTGTCTAGCTACAGCAGTGCAGGTTGATCACAGACAGCAAACTGGTGAAGAGTACATAAGCTATGTTTTGCCCCAAATCAAATATATGGATGTACAGACTGCTTTTTGACCGTAAGTCTCTCTTTATATTCGTCATGGTCGGTCGTCGTCATCATCATCATCATCATCATCATCATCATCATCACAACCATCACCACCACCACCATCATCATCATCATCGTCATCATCATCATCATCACCACCACCACCACCACCACCACACCATCATCATCATCATCATATCATTCATCACCATCACTATGATCATCATACTCGTCGTCGTCGTCGTCGTCGTCATCTCATCACTCATCATCGTCATCATCATCATCACCATCATCATCATCACCATCATCACCACCACCATCACCATCACCATCATGGTCATCATCATCACCATCATCATCATTACCATCATCATCATCATCATTATTATCATCACCATATCCATCATCATCACCATCATCATCATCATCACCATCATCACCGTAACCATCATTATCATCACAACCACCCTCATCATAATCAACACCACCACCATCATCATAATCATCATCATCATTATCATAAGCTTGTTCATCATCATCGCTAAGATCATCTTAACAATTATCATCATCACCACCACCACCACCATCATTATCATTATAATTACCTTCATCACCATCATCAGCAGCAGCATCACCATCACCATCACCTTCATCACCAACATCATCTTGATCATCACAAACATCATCATCACCATCATCATTATCACCATCGTCACCATCATCATCATCATCATCATCATTATCAGTGCCAGTCACCACTCTGGGAGTCCTGACGTAACCAACAGCGTGCCGGAACCCTGTGTCCTGGGCCTTCCTCTGTCCCTGTCCCCAGCCGTGTCCCCTCCCCTGTCTCTGTGTCTGTCCCCAGCTGTGTCCCCTCCCCTGTCTCTGTCTCTTAGCTGTGTCCCCTCCCCTTTTCCTCTGTCCCTGTCCCCAGCTGTGTCCCCTCCCTCGTCTGTCTTGTCCCCAGCTGTGTCCCCTCCTCTTCCTCTGTCTCTGTCCCCAGCTGTGTCCCCTCCCCTTCCTCTGTCTCTGTCCCCAGCTGTGTCCCCTCCCCTTTTCCTCTGTCTCTGTCCCCAGCTGTGTCCCCTCCCTCTTTCCTCTGTCCCTGTCCCCAGCTGTGTCCCCTCCCCTTTTCCTCTGTCCTCTGTCCCCAGCTGTGTCCCCTCCCCTTTTCCTCTCCTGTCCCCAGCTGTGTCCCCTCCCCTTTCCTCTGTCCCTGTCCCCAGCTGTGTCCCCTCCCCTTTTCCTCTGTCCCTGTCCCCAGCTGTGTCCCCTCCCCTTTTCCTCTGTCCCTGTCCCCAGCTGTGTCCCCTCCCCTTCGTCTGTCTCTGTCCCCAGCTGTGTCCCCTCCCCTTTTCCTCTGTCCCTTGTCCCCAGCTGTGTCCCCTCCCCTTTTCCTCTGTCCCTGTCCCCAGCTGTGTCCCCTCCCCTTTCCTCTGTCTCTGATCCCCTGCTGTGTCCCCTCCCCTTCCTCTGTCTCTGTCCCCAGCTGTGTCCCCTCCCTTTCCTCTGTCTCTGTCCCCAGCTGTGTCCCCTCCCCTTTTCCTCTGTCTCTGTCCCCAGCTGTGTCCCCTCCTTTCCTCTGTCTCTGTCCCCAGCTGTGTCCCCTCCCCTTTTCCTCTGTCTCTGTCCCCAGCTGTGTCCCCTCCCCTTTTCCTCTGTCCCTTCCCCAGCTGTGTCCCCTCCCCTTTTCCTCTGTCCCTGTCCCCAGCTGTGTCCCCTCCCCTTCCGTCTGTCTCTGTCCCTAGCTGTGTCCCCTCCCTTCCTCTGTCTCTGTCCCCAGCTGTGTCCCCTCCCCTTTTCCTCTGTCTCTGTCCCCAGCTGTGTCCCCTCCCCTTCTCTGTCTCTGTCCCCAGCTGTGTCCCCTCCCCTTTCCTCTGTCCTGTCCCCGCTGTGTCCCTCCCTTCGTCTGTCCTGTCCCCAGCTGTGTCCCCTCCCCTTTTCCTCTGTCCCTGTCCCCAGCTGTGTCCCCTCCCTTCTCTGTCTCTGTCCCCAGCTGTGTCCCCTCCCCTTTTCCTCTGTCCCTGTCCCCAGCTGTGTCCCCTCCCCTTCTCTGTCTCTGTCCCCAGCTGTGTCCCCTCCCCTTTTCTCGCTCTGTCCCTGTCCCCAGTCTGTCGTCCCCATCCCCTTCTCTGTCCTTGTCCCCAGCTGTGTCCCCTCCCCTTTTCCTCTGTCCTGTCCCCAGCTGTGTCCCCTCCCCTTTCCTCTGTCCTGTCCCCAGCTGTGTCCCCTCCCCTTCCTCTGTCCTGTCCCCAGCTGTGTCCCCTCCCTTCCTCTGTCTCTGTCCCCAGCTGTGTCCCCTCCCTTTCCTCTGTCTCTGTCCCCAGCTGTGTCCCCTCCCCTTTTCCTGTCCCTGTCCCCACTGTGTCCCTCCCCTTCCTCTGTCTCCCCAGCTGTGTCCCCTCCTCTTCCTCTGTCTCTGTCCCCAGCTGTGTCCCCTCCCCTTCCTCTGTCCTGTCCCCAGCTGTGTCCCCTCCCCTTCCTCTGTCCTGTCCCAGCTGTGTCCCCTCCCTTCCTCTGTCTCTGTCCCCAGCTGTGTCCCCTCCCTTCCTCTGTCCTGTCCCCAGCTGTGTCCCCTCCCCTTCCTCTGTCCTGTCCCCAGCTGTGTCCCCCTCGCTGTCCCTCCTTTCCTCTGTCTGTCCCCAGCTGTGTCCCCTCCCTTCCTCTGTCCTGTCCCCAGCTGTGTCCCCTCCCCTTCCTCTGTCCTGTCCCCAGCTGTGTCCCCTCCCTTCCTCTGTCTCTGTCCCCAGCTGTGTCCCCTCCCCTTCCTCTGTCCTGTCCCCAGCTGTGTCCCCTCCCCTTCCTCTGTCCCCAGCTGTGTCCCCTCCCCTTTCCTCTGTCTCTGTCCCCAGCTGTGTCCCCTCCCCTTCCTCTGTCCTGTCCCCAGCTGTGTCCCCTCCCCTTCCTGTCCTGTCCCCAGCTGTGTCCCCTCCCCTTTCTCTGTCCCTGTCCCCAGCTGTGTCCCTCCCCTTCGTCTGTCCTGTCCCCAGCTGTGTCCCCTCCCCTTCCTCTGTCCTGTCCCCAGCTGTGTCCCCTCCCCTTCGTCTGTCTCTGTCCCCAGCTGTGTCCCCTCCCCTTCCTCTGTCCCTGTCCCAGCTGTGTCCCCTCCCCTTCGTCTGTCCCTGTCCCCAGCTGTGTCCCCTCCCCTTCTCTGTCCTGTCCCCAGCTGTGTCCCCTCCCCTTCCTCTGTGCCTGTCCCCAGCTGTGTCCCCTCCCCTTCGTCTGTCCTGTCCCCAGCTGTGTCCCCTCCCCTTCGTCTGTGCCTGTCCCCAGCTGTGTTCCCCTCCCCCTTCCTCTGTCCCCTTCGTCCCCAGCTGTGTCCCCTCCCCTTCCTCTGTGCCTGTCCCCAGCTGTGTCCCCTCCCCTTCCTCTGTCCCTGTCCCCAGCTGTGTCCCCTCCCCTTCCTCTGTGCCTGTCCCCAGCTGTGTCCCCTCCCCTTCCTCTGTCCTGTCCCCAGCTGTGTCCCCTCCCCTTCCTCTGTGCCTGTCCCCAGCTGTGTCCCCTCCCCTTCGTCTGTGCCTGTCCCCAGCTGTGTCCCCTCCCCTTCCTCTGTGCCTGTCCCCAGCTGTGTCCCCTCCCCTTCGTCTGTGCCTGTCCCCAGCTGTGTCCCCTCCCTTCCTTCCCTCTGTCCCTCTTCCCCTCCAGCTGTGTCCCCTCCCCTTCCTCTGTCCTGTCCCCAGCTGTGTCCCCTCCCCCTTCCCCGTTCTCGTGCCTGTCCCCAGCTGTGTCCCTCCCCTTCCTCTGTGCCTGTCTCCCAGCTGTGTCCCCTCCCCTTCCTCTGTGCCTGTCCCCAGCTGTGTCCCCTCCCCTTCCTCTGTGCCTGTCCCCAGCTGTGTCCCCTCCCCTTCCTCTGTGCCTGTCCCCAGCTGTGTCCCCTCCCTTCCTCTGTGCCTGTCCCCAGCTGTGTCCCCTCCCCTTCCTCTGTGCCTGTCCCCAGCTGTGTCCCCTCCCCTTCCTCTGTGCCTGTCCCCAGCTGTGTCCCCTCCCCTTCCTCTGTGCCTGTCCCCAGCTGTGTCCCCTCCCCTTCCTCTGTGCCTGTCCCCAGCTGTGTCCCCTCCCCTTCCTCTGTGCCTGTCCCCAGCTGTGTCCCCTCCCCTTCGTCTGTCTCTGTCCCCAGCTGTGTCCCCTCCCCTTCCTCTGTGCCTGTCCCCAGCTGTGTCCCCTCCCCTTCCTCTGTGCCTGTCCCCAGCTGTGTCCCCTCCCCTTCCTCTGTGCCTGTCCTCAGCTGTGTCCCCTCCCCTTCGTCTGTCCTGTCCCAGCTGTGTCCCCTCCCCTTCCTCTGTGCCTCTGTCCTCAGCTGTGTCCCCCGTCCCCTCCCTTCCTCTGTCCTGTCCTCAGCTGTGTCCCCTCCCCTTCCTCTGTCCTGTCCTCCAGCTGTGTCCCCTCCCCCTTCCTCTGTCCTGTCCTCAGCTGTGTCCCCTCCCCTTCCTCTGTCTCTGTCCCAGCTGTGTCCCCTCCCCTTCCTCTGTCCTGTCCCCAGCTGTGTCCCCTCCCCTTCCTCTGTCCTGTCCCAGCTGTGTCCCCTCCCCTTCCTCTGTCCTGTCCTCAGCTGTGTCCCCTCCCCTTCCTCTGTCCTGTCCCAGCTGTGTCCCCTCCCCTTCCTCTGTCCTGTCCCAGCTGTGTCCCCTCCCCTTCCTCTGTGCCTGTCCCAGCTGTGTCCCCTCCCCTTCGTCTGTCCTGTCCCAGCTGTGTCCCCTCCCCTTCCTCTGTCCTGTCCCAGCTGTGTCCCCCTCCCCTTCCTCTGTCTCTGTCCTCAGCTGTGTCCCCTCCCCTTCCTCTGTCCTGTCCTCAGCTGTGTCCCCTCCCCTTCCTCTGTCCTGTCCCGCTGTGTCCTCCCCTCCTCTCCTGTCCCAGCTGTGTCCCCTCCCCTTCCTCTGTCTCTGTCCTCAGCTGTGTCCCCTCCCCTTCCTCTGTGCCTGTCCCCAGCTGTGTCCCCTCCCCTTCCTCTGTGCCTGTCCCAGCTGTGTCCCCTCCCCTTCCTCTGTCCTGTCCCAGCTGTGTCCCCTCCCCTTCCTCTGTCCTGTCCCCAGCTGTGTCCCCTCCCCTTCCTCTGTGCCTGTCCCCAGCTGTGTCCCCTCCCCTTCCTCTGTCCCTGTCCCCAGCTGTGTCCCTCCCCTTCCTCTGTCCTGTCCCAGCTGTGTCCCCTCCCCTTCTCTGTCCTGTCCCAGCTGTGTCCCCTCCCCTTCCTCTGTCCTGTCCCCAGCTGTGTCCCCTCCCCTTCCTCTGTCCTGTCCCAGCTGTGTCCCCTCCCCTTCCTCTGTCCTGCCCCCAGCTGTGTCCCCTCCCCTTCCTCTGTCCTGTCCTCAGCTGTGTCCCCTCCCTTCCTCTGTCCTGTCCCAGCTGTGTCCCCTCCCCTTCCTCTGTCCTGTCCTCAGCTGTGTCCCCTCCCCTTCCTCTGTCCTGTCCCCAGCTGTGTCCCTCCCTTTCCATGTCCCTTCCCCGCTGTGTCCCCTCCCCTTCCTCTGTCTGTCCCAGCGTGTCCCTCCCTCCTCTGTCCTGTCCAGCTGTGTCCCCTCCTTCCTTGTCCTGTCCCAGCTGTGTCCCTCCCCTTCCTCTGTCCTGTCCCAGTTGTCCCTCCCCTTCTCTGTCCTGTCCCACTGTGTCCCCCCTTCCTCTGTCTGTCCCACTGTGTCCCCTCCCCTTCCTCTGTCTGTCCCAGCTGTGTCCCCTCCCCTTCCTTCCTGTCCCGTGTCCCCTCCTTCCTTTCTGTCCAGCTGGTCCCCTCCCCTCTCTGTCCTGTCCAGCTGTGTCCCCTCCCTTCCTCTGTCCTGTCCTCGCTGTGTCCCCTCCCCTCCTCTGTCCCTGTCCAGCTGGTCCCTCCCCTTCTCTGTCCTGCCTACGTGTCCCTCCCTTCCTCTGCTTGTCCCACTGTGTCCCCTCCCTTCCTCTGTCTGTCCTCAGCTGTGTCCCTCCCCTTCCTCTGTCCTGTCCTCAGCTGTGTCCTCCTTCCCTGTCCTGTCCGCTGGTCCCCTCCTTCCTCTGTGCCGTCCTCAGCTGTGTCCCCCCCCTTCCCTGTGGTCCGTGTGTCCCTCCTTCTCTTGCGTCCAGCTGTGCCTCCTTCTCTGTCCTGCCCGCTGTGTCCTCCCTTCTCTGCTGTCCCAGTGTGTCCCCCCCCTCCTCTCCCTGTCCCCAGCTTGTCCCCCTTCCTTGTCTGTCCATTGTCCCTCCCTCCTCTGTCTGTCCCAGCTGTGTCCCCTCCTTCTCTGTCTCTGTCCGCTGTGTCCCCTCCTTCTCTGTCTTCTCGCGTGTCCCCCTCTCTGTCCGTCCGCTGTGTCCCCTCCTTCCTCTGTCTGTCCGCGTGTCCCCCTTCTCTTCCGTCCTCAGCTGTGTCCCCTCCCCTTCCTCTGTCCTGCCGCTTCCCCTCCTTTTCCTGTCCCTGTCCCAGCTGTCCCCCTTCCCTGTTTCTGTCCCTGTGCCCCTCCCTTCCTTGTCGTCCCTGTGTCCCTCCTTCCTCTGTCCTGCCCAGTGTGTCCCTCCCTCTGTGCGTCCTCAGCTGTGTCCTCCCTTCGTCTGTCCTGTCCAGCTGTGTCCTCCCTTCTCTGTGCTGTCCTACGTGTCCCCTCCCTTCCCGTGCTGTCCTCTGTGTCCTCCCCTTTCTGCCTGTCTCAGACTGTGTCCTCCCCTTCTCTGCCTGTCCCAGCTGTGTCCCCCCTTCCTCTGTCCCTGTCCCCGCTGTGTCCCCTCCCCTTCCTCTGTCTGTCCCAGCTGTGTCCTCCCCTTCCTCTGTCCTGTCCCAGCTGTGTCCTCCCCTTCCTCTGTCCTGTCCCACTGTGTCCCTCCCCTTCCTCTTCCTGTCCCAGCTGTGTCCCTCCTTCCTCTGTCCTGTCCCAGCTGTGTCCCCTCCTTCCTCTGTGCCTGTCCAGCGTGTCCCCTCCTTCCTCGTCCTGTCCCAGCTGTGTCCCTCCCCTTCCTCTGTGCCTGTCCCCAGCTGTGTCCCTCCCCTTCCCTGTGCCTGTCCCAGCGTGTCCCTCCTTCCGTGCCTGTCCCCAGCTGTGTCCCTCCCTTCTCTGTCCTGTCCCAGCTGTCCCCTCCCCTTCCTCTGTCCTGTCCCCAGCTGTGTCCCCCCTTCTCTGTCTCTCGCCTCCCCTGTGTCCCTCCCCTTCCTCGTCCTGTCCCCAGCTGTGTCCCTCCCTCCTCTGTCTGTCCAGCTGTGTCCCCTCCCCTTCTCTGTCCGTCCCACTGTGTCCCCTCCCTTCCTCGTCCCTGTCCCACTGTGTCCCCTCCCTTCCTCTGTCCTGTCCAGCTGTGTCCCCTCCCCTTCCTCTGTCCTGTCCCCAGCTGTGTCCTCCCTTCCTCTGTCCTGTCCCCAGCTGTGTCCTCCCCTTCTCTGTCTGTCCAGCTGTGTCCCTCCTTCCTCTTCCCTGTCCCAGCTGTGTCCCCTCCCCTTCCTCTGTCCTGTCCAGCTGTGTCCCTCCCTTCCTCTGTGCCTGTCCTCAGCTGTGTCCCTCCTTCGTCTGTCCTGTCCCCAGCTGTGTCCCCTCCTTCTCTGTCCTGTCCAGCTGTGTCCCTCCCTTCTCTGTGCGTCCCACTGTGCCCCCCCCTTCCTCTGTCCTGTCCTCACGTGTCCTCCTTCTCTGCCCTGTCCCCCCCTTCTCGTGCCTTCCAGGTGCCCCCCCCTTCCTCGTCCTGTCCAGTGTTCCTCCCCTCCTCTTCCTTCCGCCTGTCCCTGGTCCTCCCCTTCCTCTGCCGTCCAGCTGTCCCTCCCTTCTTGTCCTGCCCATTGTCCCCCCTCCTTCCTGTCCTAGCTGTTCCTCCTCTTGTCCTGTCTCAGCTGTGTCCCCCCTTCCTCTGCTCTGTCCGCTGTGCCCCTCCCTCCTTCTCGTCCTCAGCTGTGCCCCTTCTCGCTCTGTCTCAGCTGTGTCCCCCCTTCCTGCTCGTCCTCAGGTGCCCCTCCCCTTCCTCGCCTTCCCCTGTCCCTCCTTCTCGCTCTCCACTGTGTCCTCCTTCCTCTGTGCTTCCTCGCTGTCCCCTCCCCTCCTGCCTGTCTCAGTGGTCCCTCTTCCTCGTGCCTGTCCTCAGCTGTGTCCTCCCCTCTCTGTGCCGTCCAGCTGGCCCCCCCTTCCTGTGCCTGTCCACTGGCCTCCTCTCTGTCCGTCCATTGTCCCTCCCTCTCTGCTCTTCCAGCGTGTCCCCTCCCTCCTCTGTCCTGTCCCTGTCCCCTTCCTTTCTCTGTCCACTTGTCCCCCCCTCCTGTCTGTCCTCACTGGTCCTCCTTCCTCTTCCGTCCTCACGGTCCTCCCTCTCGTCCTGTCCCCAGCTTGTCCCTCCCTTCCTCGTCTGTCCCGTCCCTCCTTCCGTCCCTCCCACTGTGTCCCCCCTTTTCTCGTCCTGTCCACTTGTCCCCTCCCCTTCCCGTTTCGTCCTCAGCGTGTCCCCTCCCCTTCCTTGTCTCTGTCCTCAGTGGTCCTCCTTCCTTGCCTTCCCCGCTGTGTCCCCTCCCTCCTCTGTGCTGTCCTCAGCTGTGTCCTCCTCTCTGTCTTGTCCCGTTCCCCCTTCTCTGGCTGTCCACTTGCCCCTCCCTTCTTGTGCCTTCCTCACGTGTCCTCCCCTTCTCTTCCCGTCCCGGTCCTCTGTCCTGCCTCACTGTCCCTCCCTTCCTCTGTCCCTGTCCCAGCTGTGTCCCCTCCCCTCCTCTGTGCCTGTCCTCAGCTGTTCCCCTCCCCTTCCTCTGTCCTGCCCGAGCTGTCCCCTCCCCTTCCTTGCTCTGTCCCCAGCTGTGTCCCTCCCCTTCCTCTGTCCTGTCCTCAGCTGTGTCCCCCCCTTCGTCTTCCCTGTCCCCGTGTCCCCTCCCTTCCTCTGTCCCCTCCTGTGTCCCCTCCCCTTCCTCTGTCTCTGCCCTGCTGTGTCCCCTCCCCTTCCTCTGTCTCTGTCCTCGTTGTCCCCTCCCTTCTCTGTCCTGTCTCAGCGTTCCCTCCCCTTCCTCTGTCTCTGTCCTCAGCTTGTCCCCTCCCCTTCCTCTGTGCCTGTCCTCAGCTGTGTCCCCTCCCTTCCTCTGTGCCTGTCCCAGCTGTGTCCCCTCCCCTTCCCTGTGC